>OX359246.1:6888835-7160938 GCA_947179485.1 Allacma fusca | reverse complement strand
GAGGGATGGAAGAAAAGAAAATAATTTATTCATACAAATATCGCATACTGATTTTCTTGTTTTACCTCGGACGAATTTCTACATTTGGTGAATATCTCTCATACAGAAAATCCAGAAGACAAGCTGAACCGAGAAAGCTGGTGACTCATTCGGGTGGTATATAAACTCGTCAAAATATATGGAAGTCCACACTTTCTCTAACTATTTGCTCTTATTCACCTTACAAGTGAAATATGTATGTGTATACTTGTAGATGTGTTCTATGAGAGATGAACCTTCTATGAACTACAATAATTCTAAAACTACTTATTGCTACAACATACTGCAATCGCTATGTTTAAGGCATCTCGATGCTTACTGTAATAATTATAAAATGGATCGATAAAATCCGAAAGTTCGCAACACCTAAATGTGCGGGCGTATGGGTTATATTACTAGTAAACACACAATCTTCAAATTAGCATAACGTTTAGGCTATTCGTCCAAATTCACCAATTTTACATCACAACGTCATCTACTCATTACCGGCTACACGCTGATAATGACAAACCTAAACGATAGTAGATTGGTTCCAAAGTTATCAGCAAATGATCAGAAAATGACTAATTTACGGTCATTCCTTGACTTCAGATTAGCATAACTTTTGAGGTGTTTAGGCAATCTTACTAAAATTACATAGCAACAGCATCTACTCCTTACCGGCTACACGCTGGTAATGACAAACCTTAACGACAGTAGATTGGTTCAAACGTTATATGCAAATGATGAGAAAATGAGTAATTTACGGTCATTCCATGACTTCAGATTAGCATTACTTTTGAGATGTTTAGGTAATCTTACTGAAATTGCATAGCAACAGCATCTACTCCTTACCGGCTACACGCTGGTCAAGTAAAATCACTACGATAGTAGATCAGCTCAAACGTTATAAGATTATAACATAAAACATGACCATTTTGCGGGCCTTCCTCAAAGTACCCCATAATGGGAAGAAGTAATGGAACATACAAACTCAAATATATAAATAGCCAGTATTGGAATTAATGTACGCCTTAACAACACCTGGGTAAGAAAATAATTTGGCCCAATGCTTGGTCACCAGTATTAATTTAATTACTGCAGACAACATTATGGAGCTTGTTTACGGCTCCACGCATGCATATCGGTTTTCTGGAGACTAGAATGAGTACATTGGAAATAGACCCTAATAAACAGGACATAGTCTAGAATCTCAATGTGTTATTTTCTTAACATAAATCCGGAGTACTTATCTGAAAATAAGTATATTTTTGTTTAGTGAAACTTTTCTGTATTGATGAGGTCATTTGAAAAAGTTCCGGATAATTTCGTCTAAATGATGTTAAAAATTTCTTGAAGCCTCCTTTACATCGCAGACTATGTCAGCGGGCTCTCCAAAAGAGGATAAGTTTGTTATTGCCTGCTTGAGCTGGTTTAAGTACACCGTACAGGGAAATTGATCCACTGATGAAATTATATGAGGGAGTGAAATGTAAGAAACTTGTTCGTTCTTATTCCCTCAGCTAGAAAGCTTCAATTTTCTGATCTCAAATTTCACCCAAGATGGAAATTCCCGTCTTTAAAATGTGATTCCTTTCTCATTGAAAATGGCAAGTGAGGTTTTCACTACCTTAAAACCTCTGTAACCATTTTTAGTACGTAACGAGAGATTAACCACCATCCCACTGGTATAGCAATACACGTATCGTTACCAAAGTATTGGCATGAGAAAAAAACAAACAGATGAACTGAAATTGCTGTTTTGAATATGCATTTTTATGCAACTAGCGTGGCCTAATGGTTCTCGAGTCTGTAATTTATCGCACTCGTCAGAGCTAAGTGGAAGGATCAAAACACTAAAACTAAAATTCGAGCCTTTCTTCATGGCACTGAATAATAAAAACTAATAAACCAAACCCAAACCCGGATTCATCAGTGCATATACATGTGTGTCCCCATCGCATAAGAAATTTTCGTGCTGAAAATTAATTCTTATTTAAACGATCCTCTAATGACAGTAGTTGTAAATACATACCTATGCTCCGCTATTCCAGCACTATAGTGTGCCAACTTGAAAAATGTAAATT
Organism: Allacma fusca; assembly: GCA_947179485.1. Taxonomy (NCBI): domain Eukaryota; kingdom Metazoa; phylum Arthropoda; class Collembola; order Symphypleona; family Sminthuridae; genus Allacma; species Allacma fusca. The sequence continues at coordinate 7,158,833 of OX359246.1, read as the reverse complement.
TCTAAATATTCAAACACACTGAAGATACAATTAAGATACCTCTCTAAAATACAAAAGCATCAGAGTCTGTTTTTTCATAAATCTATGCTTTGTTTGTGTTTGGGAAGCATTTACTCCAATTGTTCTCGAAATGAGTAGGGAGCAACTTCAGGGTTTCAAAAACATTCTCACAAATGCAGATATTATTTCCCTCAGGTTTACATGAACAAATAAAAATGCATAAAAGTGTATAAAGCTTTTACTTCTATTGAACCTATGCTTAGAAAATATTGGAGACAATTGCTATTTGCGAAAGTCCGAGGAAAGCATTTCCATGTCTACATTTTGTTATGCAATATCTACATTTGTAAATTACTTAAACATAGACCGAATTACAAAAGGTTTATAAGTAAGCCATTAGATCCATGTGTACAAGCTACAGCTTGAAATCCTGCCAATCTCTCTCTCCCGTCACCGCTGCTAAAGTATTGCAACTTCTCAAAATTGAAAATTCTCAACAGAGACTACTTCTATTTACTCGGACATTATTGTTCAAGGCCCATTTTCGTGCTAAAAATTAAAGTGCACATTTTCGTGCTAAAAATAAAATGCACATTTTCGTGCTAAAAAAATAAAATGCACATTTTCGTGCTAAAAAAATAAAATGCACATTTTCGTGCTAAAAATAAATACTACAATGCAAACCTTTGAATAGGATCCCATATTTTATCTCCCTGAGCAGGATTTTATTTTCACTGAATTCACAATTCCCCCCGTTTTTTTTCCAAGTTCGAAAGTTTTTTAACCCAGATTTTACTCTGCTCACAATAACCAAACACATGTATACCACAGGACATCTAAGTAAATAAATTAAAGTTCAATATTCTCTCCAAAAAGAACTTTAATTATTGCACTTTTCAAATTCAGTCATTTCTTTAAGTTCTTTCTTTCAAGTTCGTTATTTTTCCCACAGTTCTTTCAAGTTCAGAAGTTTTTTTGGGCCGCAGATTTTACTCTGTTCACAATAACCAAACACATGAATACCACAGGACATCTAAGTAAATAAACTAAAGTTCATTATTGCCTTCGTTAATTTTCCCACAGTTCTTTCAAGATCAGAAGTTTTTTTTGGCCCGCAGATTTTACTCTGTTCACAATAACCGAACACATATATAAATACCACTGCACATCTAAGCAAATATACTATATGCTAATATTGTCTTTCCGAAAAGAACTTAAATATTGCAGTTTTCAAATTCAGTGTTTTCCTTAAGTTCTTTCTTTCAGTTTTGTTAATTGTCCTAAAGTTCTTTCAAGTTCGGAAGTCTTTTTGGCCCCAGATTTTACTCTGTTCACAATAACCAAACACATATATAAATACCACCGGACACCGAAGTAAATAAACAAATGTTTCACTTTCCGAAAAGAACTTTAATATTGCAGTTTTCAAACTCAGTTTTTTTACCTAAGTAATTTCTTTCAAGTTCGCTAGCTTACTTAAACGCAGATTTTTAATCTGCTCACAGTAACCAAGTTGATCTGAGCAATTAATATGTTTTCAAACAACTACAATATTTTTTCACAACAATCTAAATATTTTTCTGGACCCGCTCCACTCCAGTCACAAAGTTAAACTAAATTTATACATATCATTCACAAGAAATTTTCCTCTCCCCAAGTGATTTTCATAAAATTATCCGTTGCATCTTTCCCACACTCAAAAGTTCATGCTTAATTAAAAAATTTGTCGTTGAGTACTAATGCAGCTGCACTTCTGTGCAATAAATGTCATCCCTGCAGAGTACTCAACGCTACGACCCTTTGCAGTGATTTACTGCATGTCCGCCCTTAAAGGACCCGAACGCTGAAGGAAGCAGCACAAATTTATTGTACTACCTCCTGTTCTTCCAGCGTTCGGCCCAAGCTCAAGCATCCTTCTTCCTATCCTTTAACACACACACACATGTTAAAGGATAGGACCACAGTAAAAATTCCTATCGGACCGACGGGGGTAAAAAATCCATTCCACCGACATGTCATAAAAAAGGGTATCCAAAGCTAACTACTGTTACTCCTTTGTGATGTCACACTTTTGGTATACGATTATCTCATGTGTGGATTGCCAGCTCACATGAAGATTTCCGCAACAGGTATATGTGTATATGTACGCACTAAAACTTGGGCTTTCTTCTCGTTCAATTTTCGGCTCTGTACTCAAACGTTTACCCTTCCTTTATTTATGTTTTTGAGGATCGAAAAACCGCTTGCAAGGTGCAACTGCAGAGTCCACTTCTCTCAACTGATTAAATATGAGCTGAACGGCGTTTTGTTCCTCCAAACCTTAGGGTTTCAATGGAATTCGTATGAATTTCCAGGTTTTCTCGTATTCTTGCTTAAAATATCTTTTTAAAATTCGAAAATTTAAAAACAGACCCGAGTAGAAATTTTGGTCAGTACACGGTTAATAGTGCGTTAAAAATTAACGTCAATTGGTCAGAACAAAGTCCAGTTGTGGCGTCCAGCTGAATACAATATGTCCGCTTTGACATAATTTACTGATTAAATTCCATCCCAAAAAAATAATTAAATAGTTAAAAAGTCATCATTCAAAGTTGTCCGCAGCATTCTTCTGTCCTTATTCCTGATTCCAAATCTCAATTTTTGCCCACCGATCGCCAAAATGAAACCTGAAAATAAGAAATATTTCGCTTTTAGATTTAGTTGCAACTTTAAGAAAGGTACAACAATTAATTATCTGTATCTTTTAAAAACTTACAACTAATTATAACATTTGAGGACATTATTTGCTTTGAATTCACAATTAAATTATGTATTGTTTATTTGTCCTTCTGCATTAGAAACTATTTGCTGGAAAGAATATATATGCTAGGGATATACTTGATAGTGTTGGCGACACACTATCAGATATTAAAAATGTTGAAAATTGTCACAAATTGAAACCCTATAATTATTCCAAATAAATATTAGGGTTTCCTACCTTTCAACATTAATAATAGCTAACATTAAGCGTTGCCTTACAAGTACATACTTCCTTAACCATAATCATTTAAAAATTACTTACCTTTGATAAACAAAACATATTTAGTATTTACATTCTAATAATAACTGTTATCATAAAACTCGTTGCTTCAAACAATACACACGACTTACACTTTGATATAAAATAATAATTTGTTTTGCTTACCTGAAATAATTGACGAAAAGAAGTAATCTTTGGCTGTTAGAAGTTACAGGAAAGTAACAGATCAGAGCCAAATCATTTAAAGTTCGGACTATACAGCGCTCTCGGCCAGTTTGTAAATACGCATGTGCCGAGTTTACTATGTTTGACCAAAATTTGACGTTGCATTAACGACCGGGCTTGACGTATGTATGTAATGGTTCTATAGAAGGAAATTGCTAGGAGGCACTATTATTTACGTCAAGTTTACGTAAATATAACCATTGGTATAGTTGCTGTCGTTATTTGACCGGGATTTGGCGTTAACTACACGTCGTGAATGTTCTATTGATTAACGTTAGGTCCTGATGTTAAAAGAACGTTGTATTTTTGTTCAGAATTGCGATAATATTTGTGATAGTCTCATTGACGTTCATGGGACATCGCATCTGTGACCAAACATTTGAGCTTAGTCAGTTTAACGTCAACTAACGACAATTCCCATTTTCAGACGTAAATCTGACCAGTCATTTCTACTCGGGGATATTCAAAAATACTGATTTTGAAAACGTTACATTGAAATGATTTTTTATTGCTCCACAACCGAAAATTTTGAATTGTTTCAAAATTATTAATTTTTTCACACAGAAATTATAAATATTTTTTTGCTGACAAGGATTTTATGGGCTATTGTGAAATTCAAAAAACTGTAAAGCTTTTGAGTAGAAAGATGTATCTCATTCTTTCAAATCTCATTTAAAAGCTACGTAAATGCTCTACAAGCTCCATTTATTTCAAACCTTATTATATAATCTGAGTCAAAATGTCGGTGTTCAAAATTCACGAATTTGAAAACAAAATTTAAACATTTTATATCGCACAAAAGATATCTTGTTTTTCTAGCGTTTCTTGGCATTTTCATAGCAACAAAATGGGACTACTAGCTTAGATTCAGAATATTTATTTCCACAATTTCCTTTGTGGATTACTAGACGTGAACTGTAGCGTTTTAGAAACTTTAAAGTTGCCGTGATTATAATAAGGGTTTGCTGCAAATAGCATGATCTTTGTATAACACCGGAGTCTTCGTTGCTTGAACACATTTGCAGTTGATAGGGTTGATGGTGGTGGAACAAAATCTAGGTAACTATTTTTATTTGCTGGATACACTCTCAACAAAAAGGGTGAGCTGATCGAAGGTTTTGTCAACTGGACAATTCGTATCATGCAATCTTGCAATTTACCCGTGATGTGTGCTAAATGGATTGATACAGAATGTTTGCAACAGAGGCAAAGCAAAAACATTGCCGGGTTGTATAAACGTTTCATTTTCGTAGAAGCGAAGCTGACAACTCCTACGGTGGTTGCCGTCGTTTCTGAATGCCTGTTGGTCCGTTCGCCTATCAGCACTCCATCTGCCGAATCTTTGACACCAGGTAATTCAAATTTTTACTGGGGTGGATCATATGAAACGTAACAGTTTTAAGGAGAAGCTCGGGTCATTCTTTTGACCTCTTAAAAATCTTACACAACTGATCCGAGCTTAGAATATAAGAAAATTGTTCCTACACTGTTCTTAGTAGAGTCCACTACTTATCGTGCGCTATGTTTATTTCAATTTCGATGCTCCATCCAAAAAACATATGTACGTTGTAAGGCAATACTTTTTTCAACATATTCATTTAGAGCAAGTAAGTATTTGACGCGCATCATAACTACTGTTGGTAATAACAGCTTGAGAGCCATGCATCAAAATGATGTAATAGAAAAGATCGGCTATTCTAGTTCTAGACTTTACATCCATGTAAAGTAATTCAGCTCCCTAATGGTCTAGAAATATCTACTCAAGTGAAGTTTTATGGGAATACAAACCTTGCTGCACTGAAAGTGATTGCAAACACTTGATCCATGTTTCCTTTCAATTTATGTGGATAAAAGCACCCCGAAGAATGACATTGGTATGAAAGAGCATTTGTGTTTCGAGCTAAGGTATTATACAGAGTATGTATGTAGTTATATCAGATCTTTCAAGGATTTTATAAATTTATAAGGTTGCATTACCACTGCCTATTATTAAATCTAAAATGTTCTACAAAATTCGTACATTTTGAGATGGTGAATGTCATTTTATGCAATATTTATTCATGTGCATTTTATTGTTTAAGACTTGTCATCACTAGAGATGCTTTATTTATGGTAACCGGGGAGTTATCGTAAACTCGATAAAAAATAGATCCGCGTGTCCACCGAAATGGGCCTAGATGACATTGATTAGTGACAACGACCAGAAATATCGGGACTCGTTGGGAATCTACATTTAAATTTAGAGAGGCTTCTCGAGACACCTGTAGTATCTTTACAGTTGCAATTGCAGGCTTTGTTCATCATCTAAATACATTTAAATTTTTTAAAGCTCCGTTAGTTTAAAGAAGACCAAATGATAAAATGGAAGGATCCCTCTGTGTACAGTTATTTTTGGTCTGTCTAAGTGTAGGGTATTCAATCATGATTAATTTAAAGCCCCTTACGGATAAATTTATGAACTGTATGATAAACATTGTGCAACTGACGCAACCTTATGATTATGGTCAAATCAGTTCGCCGTTTATTCTTAGGGTTTATCCCCCTAATAAAAATAGTTTCTTGACAATCGTTCCGCCACCCCCAACTCTACTAAACGGCCCAAAAACATTCAAGCAAAGAAATATTCAGTGCTACATCAAAATCATGCTATTTGCAGCAAGCCCCACCTATGATCCGAATAAGTTGGATGAGAACCCTATTTACAGAACCAGTGAACAGGTATGGATCACGGAATGGCCCTTGAGTTTCATATTTATATTTTGCCAGAATTTGGAGGAGAGTGTTTTCCTCCGAGCATCCGTTTCCCTAATCATAACTTCCTTAAGTCATGTACCAGCATTTGTGCTATTTCCAAAAACTTTGAGGTATTCCCAAGGATTCTATTTTTGCAACTGCATAAACTGCAATTGTTACGTCTCGTTTGAGTGTGCCTCAGAGGACTGCGTAGATACAATGGAGTCTACATTTATAAAAGTCACGAATTTCGGGAAAAGATCGATGGTCTGGAGCATCCATAGTTATCTTTTCGGGCGTTATAACTCTTACAAAATTATGAATACAAAAATACGTCAGGGTCCTCATTACGGGAAGAATCCTTCCAATTTGTATGAAACAACGGTCGATTATTTAACGATGGATTTGGAAATGAATGCGTCGACGCTGGACCGTTCACTCACAGAGGCTATCACATTCGGATATCTGAGGAAACTAAATTTCCATTCCGAGTTCCGGCTATCGTACACTCCAACCTTGAATTTCATTACTGCTGATAGCGTCACATCCGTCTCACTGGAGTTCAAAATGTACACAAACCCATTTGAATTTCACATTTGGTTGTTCCTGGCAATCGCAATGCTTTCATTTAGTGTAATCCTTTCGGCTGACAAAACCAATTGGCAAGTGTTGGATTTCTCAGCGCGGGTCTCCACGAATCTGGGAAACTTGCTGGCCGGCATTGTGGAGCAAAGTGGATACTTGTCAATGACTGATGAGTCTTTGAGGGAAACCAGGATTAAGGGAATGATAATTCTGATTTGGCTCTTGACTGGAATAATTATCTCAAATGGTTACAAGGGATTTTTGAAATGCTCATTTTTGGTTGAGAATGATTTCACTACAAGATGGACCCACCTAAAGGACCTTCAAAACTTTACCTTGTACTTCCCCAAAGGTTACACACCCAATGAATTCCCTCCAAATTCATACATTAGGCTTGGCGGGAAATCATGCCCATGTTATTGCCGCACTATTACAGGATTTTTGGAATTTTCCAATGGAAAGAGAATGTTGTTTGAAAAAATATCAGAGCTACCGAAACATTTTAAGCGTGAGCAGTTCCGTTGCCTTGAATTTCTTGAAATTAACAACAGTGTCGTTGAAAAATTGAGGAAGCCGAAATCCGCTTTGGTAGTTTTTGTAGATGATTTCCGATTTTACTGGAATCGTATTAACGATATTGCTAAGATCAGCTCTGGAAAATTTGCTAATAATATAAAAGTTACGGATGATCGTTTGGTCAAGGAGTATATTTCAATTGCTATTCCTGGGGGATTTGGTGAAAAGTACAATCCGGTTTTAAAGAGAGCTCAAGTGATGACTACTGCAGGTTTGTTCTGGTTTTGGGAGAAGTGGGACACTATTAAATTCCCAAGTTGTTTGGCCTCAGAAAATTCAAAGTTTGTATTTGAGGAGCCCGTGAAGGCATTATCGATGAAAAGCTCCGTAGCACTGGCTATCTACGCTTTTCTTTGGAGCAGCTCGGTCTGCTGGACTGTTTTCATAGCAGAAGTTTCCTACACCAAATTTAGAAGCAATTTACAGCAATTATCTTGAACGTATCTAACGGTAGAGTCTATGGCGATGTTTTGTGCGACCTTCGAATCCGCAAAACTGTTTTACAATTTTTAACAGCGTCATAGTCAACGGAGGAAACAAGTATTAACAAAAGTAGTTTGCTGTCGTTAGTAGTAAGCTGTTTGGCTGCCGAAAAGGGACTCCCAAGGGGACACAATTAAAAGCACGACGGAACTGCTTATGGCACAAAATATTTTCTCACCACTTTTGATTTTTCCAGACTGAAAGGTTTTGCGTTGAGAATTTTGAAGTCCCTATATCCGGAAATACTATGATCTTAATTTAATTGCTAATTGTAAGCTATACAAAGTTTCAAGAGAGTTTTTAATAACTTTCTTCCTGCGTTTTATGTCTATTTAAAATTAAAGTTACTTTTATTACTAAAGATAAAATCTGAGGTCTGAATATAATCCTATAGCATAAACATTATATCTACTTGTACGATTTCAAATACATTTTAAGTTTGTCGTGTGCGTTTCTTATCTCGTAGTTTATAATTTTGTTAGTGTCATTTTTAACTTCACAAAATTTTCTTGATACCTACATATATAATGGTAAGGTATAGCCCTTCAATATTATACTAAATTTGAATTTATAGGCAAATGTCAGTCAAATTATATGATCACCAGGCAATGTCATCAAACGAACTTTACAAAATTATCATTATTTGTGTCTTTATTTTTTATACCTCTAAAAATGTCCCCGTCATTCATGGGAGGGTGGGAAGCATAGACTATTAAACTTCAAGAATGGCTTCTCAGGGATGGCTTAATACGACGTGAAAAAACATTCACCTGACATCAGAAACGCAGAAAATAATGATACGATTCCAGTAAGCTGTTGGTGGTAGATTTAAAATTACAGTGAATTTCTAATTTAGTGGTGGTCAAGGAAATCACAATTTGATGTATCCAGCACAGACCTGAATTCGAACCAACTATTTTCTTATTTCGAATTTGGTTTGTATTTGAATTTCAAATCCAACTTTATTTTATATGTGAATTAGTATTCGGGTTTTTTTATTCAAATCAATTTTATAGAACTATTCGAATCCGCCAACACAATCTTGAAATTTATTTGATTTTCGAATCAAATTCCAGAATCGGTTCAAATTTCGTTTGGATTGGATTCGAAGTTGGATTTTCAATTTAAACTATATTTTAAATTATCAACACCTATAATCCTTGATCCAGTGTGATTTAACTTTCTAAAGAAATTCGATTTGTTTGATAATAAGAGCTGCATGTTTGTAACCATAATACGACAAGAGTTTAGTAGGCCGATAAAACCAGTATTGTTAATATTTACTTTAATCGTATTCAAAGTAATTTTTTACATTATTATTAGTAAACAAACAAACCAAAGTTAACCTGAAAATAACGAAGCAATCACATATTAAGTATATTGTTACATCCCAAATTGTACACCTGAAGTTACGTGACGAGAGAAGGAGGCTACGTGACCAAAGATCGCGTAAATGGCACGTTAGCATAAATAATTAATCAACATCACCAGATCTAAGAAGGAAGATCTATCCTTTCAGACCGGTCAGCACTTCCACTCAGCAGAATCTGAGGGAAGGCCGGATATGGGACAGGATGTGAAGACAATTATTTTAATACTTTTCATTGTTTCTATAAACAATAATTATGATGAAATGCTATTAATGTAATTATGTACATAACATGTAAATTAGGTTACGACCAAATCCTTAGGTTAAGTCAAGCAAGAACACGACAGTTCATGGGAGGCTCTCGGATGGATTGGATCAAAGCTCGCGTACACAGATCCTATTCCATTTCGGCCCCTGCCCAAGAATCGAAGATGGACAGCCCAACAGAGATTTACAATAGGAATAGATCCTTGGATTAAGATTTTCCTTATCATTTTATTTCAATTTCATCCTTTGATTTTATTCAGAATAAATTAATTCAAGATTATTATTCCGTATAAACCTATTTTTATCCACGATTATCTTATTCTCACCAAATACTACACATCTTTATCGACTCATCCGAACTTGGGCGCGAGATTAAAGAACCATAATAATATATCGTCACAATATTTTAATAGTTGAGTAAGTTTGAATTGAACAATTCTAATTAATATAGATTTTGTTTCTTCCTGTTACCACCAATTAGAGATAAAATCTATACCCTATTTCTATTTTGAGTAGGTTAACAGACATTGCGTGTCACAAATCATTAATGGCGTTTTACCACAGAGCAAGTAGTAAAACAAATTAAGTTTTTCCAACGGTTCTGAATGGTATAGATATTTTTCAAGCACAAAATTATTAACCAAGCGCTATTATAAAATCGTTGGATTCTGAAAACTCCAAACCTTGTACGGGACAAAATTTTTAAACGGATCGGCCTGAAAATGTAGGCCAAACGCAGAAGGTACTCATTTAGGCCGTAGATGAGCAACTTGAACTTTAATTTTGAAATTTGTAAAGATTGTTTTAATTTTTTTAAAACTTGAAGTAGCGAAATTTTGACTAAACCCCATGGAAACAATTAAACACAACTGGCAAGTAGCTAGAAATCATAAGCCGAAATTACACGTTGATTTTCCTATTTCCAGTGACGTCTCAACTCGAAATCGTTCCAACTGACCAACATATACCAAAATGAAATATACGATACTGGAGCCTATGATTGTTTCATGAAATATATTTAAAATGGATCCAAACTGACAAAGAAGTTTTCGTCAGCTTTATGAGTGAATGGCCAGAGTCCTGGCAAACTTAATTGTAAAATGTCTTGTCTCTCGACTCAATCAATTCCAGTAATAATAGCGTTAACGCCGTAAATTAAATTAAATCATATGGGGATGACTTCTACGGGGTGTTGCAATAGGTACATTTGTCATTCGAGTTTCTTTCCACTCTCAAATAAAGATTTTGACAGTTTCTATAAGTTCATACCTTACTTCCAGGTTTGCGCAAAAGTAAGTTGAGAGCTATATCTTGGTATGTAGGTATATGTACATAAGTAGTTGTATGTATTCAAAAATAGAGCATAGCTAATACACGAAATTGCTTTGAGCCTTGGTGAATGTTTAAACTTTTGCGGGCTCAGAAAGTTATAAAAGAAATAACCCCTTGGAATAACGTCCTTGGAACCGTTAAAAAAAATTCAAGAATTGAAAAATTATCAAATATTTAAAATCCCTTATTCTATGGCATCGTCCAGCCATCCACCAGGTCGAAATTATATTGAAACCAATCAATAACTTGAGAGACTATTTTAACACTGAAGTATTCCATGTCGTTCTCAAGCTTAGTTTTAAAAACTTGGTTTTGTATTAAAGGTGCTTTCGTAACACTTTTACAAAGACCCATAGGAAATTGTCATTATTTTGAAGATATGTCTGACTTCATACCTCAGCATCGTTACAAAAAAACTGTTTTGTCAAAAGAATTTGAGAGCTTGGCAAGTCTTCAGGTACTAATGTGAAGGGCATATTTGGTAACACTTTTCAAGTTCTGCCTGAAATGCCACAATATAAGTTGTAATCAGATAAATACTTCGAAATTCCATGCTGCTTCTGCAAATTGACATGGAGTTATCTGTCTAATGTAGCTTTGTAAATTTAGTGTTGGATAAACATTCTGGTACAATTTAGTACATATGACATTAGTCGTAATGAAATAATAATTATTCTCAAAATGAAGCAACTACGCCTGCAGATAGTATTTTTGCTTTGTCTTTATTACCAACAATCTCTACAAATCAAATTGCAATACATCACTGATAAGTTGGAAGACTGTATGATGGGTCCTACTATTTTCCAAACCGACCAAACCACAAAACCACCAAACCGGTCCTAGTTTGGAGGTCCAACAAAACCGACCAACCCAAACCGGGAATCAATTGGCAAACAATTCAAACCATGCTCCAAACCAACGACGTTGTCTAATTTATGAACACAACCGGCAAAACCATGCACGCGGACCACACCAGAAGCTGACAAAACCATGTACATAATTGACAAAATCATGAATGAAACCGACTAAGCCATAAACAAAACCATACACAAAACCTGACCTCTCGAATTAGGCCAGAAAAAAACCATGAACAAATACTTATACACAAAACTGACCTCGTGGATTACGCAAGAAACGAAAACGTGCGCATAATTAAAAAATCATGAACGAAACTGTCCTAACGGACTACGCCAGAATCAAAAATGACAAAACCGTGCACAAACCGTTGACATAGCCATGAACACAAATGTCAATACCCTACACAGCGGAATAAACTATATGCAGAACCGACTAATCCATGCACAAAACTGAACAAGCTGACAAAACCAGCACACAAGTTGTCCACTAAAAGAAAATTGAATACATAAGACCAGAAATTGTATCCGGTCAAAGCAATAATAAGCTGTTGTCAAAATAACTCACTGCATCGCCACTTTGTAGTTGTATCTTTTACTTCCAAGGTAACTATTTTTAATTATCTAAAACTCATAAAATTTGAAGTGCAGTGGTCAATCACGTAGATAGTACTTATGAACCAGCGAAGTGTTTTTCCGTTGCTACTACTTTATTTACAAAAACTGAGAATCTATTTTAACATTAAATTGCAAAACAATGCCCAGGCATTTAAAATCTAAATATAAATGAAGAAAACATTTATTTAACAGTTTTAAACCATACAAAGCACGTTAATAGATTGAGCAAAGTCAAAGAAAATAAATGCAAGTTTATGTAAATATTTTGAAAACGTAGTTTTATGGGCAATAAAATGACAGGTTGAAGTTTTGCTCCACGTCGACACATGCAATGTGATAATACGCGCTACATCGAGAACACTTTTTCCAGCTTAGGGCACGAGTCTTCAATATGTGCTTGGAGCAAACCTGACAGGTTTTTTCTTCTTTCAACGATAAGATTTTACAGCTTCCTTTCAATTGGTTCAAAACGAAGTTTGACATTTCCAACGGGGACATGATATCAGGTAGTGATGACTTAATTGACTTGACTGCATAGACACATGCAAACAGAATTCCATAGAATGAGATTTCCTGGGTATTATTGTGTGTATAAGAAGGCGCATTCCAGTTCTTCATTGAGGGAATTATAATACCGAATGACTTCTGAATAGCTACAATCTCTTCTTTGGCCAACACAGAACTTTCATTTCCGCAGTTAAATACTAAATAAAAAAATATTTTTGTTTAATCCAGTGAAATTATGTTTTTAAAGCAAGCTGTGTGTTACCTTGTAATTTATTCGCTCCGTTTTTCAATGTAATTAGCAGTACTTTTGAGGGTCGGTCAGTGCAGTTCAGTGGTAAAAATATTACATCAATACCGCTTTCAACGCAACGTTTAAGTGACTTGGCACTAATTCGATTCAGACGTTGATTTGATATAAGGCGTATAGTAGAATTGCAGTCCATCACGTAGGTTTTGGTCCCGTTAAGTAGCGTTTTCAAAAATGCTTCAACACAACTGTTGGTAACTAGTCGCATTGTTCGTGTTCCGATTTCGGGCATAATTTCAAGCTCCTCGTCTGTTACCGATGCCTGAAATGATTTGATATCCTTTAATTGAACGTTTGTTCCTAGAATCCTAAGGAGAATCTTGCTGGCATTTTTGATGTCCATTTTTGCAATGCCTGCAAACTCGTCGCATGTTTCCATATCTAGTTATTAAATACCCAAAATAACTTCAAAATACGTAACAAAATAAATATGTACATTAACTGGAATGTGCAACAAATAATATAACTAACCCGGGGGGTTATTTGGTGCAACTACTTCTACCATATCTGTTAGCTGATTATCAGCGTCCTTTGCAACTGTTATTAATAAAAATTCGTTACTACTGTTTTATAATTAATCGTCATCTAAGCCACTATAATTTTTGTTAGTTAAAATACTTACTTGCATTCAGAGGCCGAATATTTCTGCTTGCTCTAACTTCCATGATCAAATTCTTAGTTACATCTATTGAAAGCATGATAATGCCAAATTAGCACACAAGGGTTTTACACTTAAGTAGTTACCACTATAGACAAATACCGTTAGCTAAATTCCGTATTCGTATTCTCCTGCGAATCTTATCCCCTATTTTTCTGCCGACATTAGGTTTTTGAAAAACTTTTGCAATTCGGGTGACTGACAGTACTTGCCGAGCATACCGCCTCGCCTGAGTTTGTTTCCAGTTATCCATTCCTGGAAATATGAAAGAATTATTATAAATATTATAAGTTAATAGATAAATTTTTAGTCACAAAAAATAATATTACAGATAAGTTTGCTGGACTAACGTGTAACTTTTAACACCGCGAGTAAATGCTCACAATTGGGTTTCAAACATGTGCAAGCTGGGTTCCCCAAAGGATTTACCTACATAAAATGTTGTAATAAAAATTTAATTTTGGTCAAATGATTGTTGTGAAAAGCAGTTTCAGGATAATTACTTACTTTGTACGACTTGCCAAAAAAACCGTGAACATAGAAGTCTCCCCGAAAAATGTTAACCCGGTTGGTTTTCACAAAGAAATCAGCATATCCGTGTCTAGAGTCTAAATTATATAAAGTAGGCTTGTATGAGACTTCTCTACCAGGAATGTATCTTCCCTTTTCAAATATATTCTGGAGACCCAACGCATCGATTGTATCCTTCTGGTGTTCCGGTTTAATAGACTCCATTTTATTACGACATCCAAATTTAATCTGGTAATCCATGTCATCAGTCTGCGTACATCTTCGCAGCTTATGTAAACTGTTTACAATATCAAAATATGCAATGTGTATTGCTTCGATCAATGGTTGATGCGTCTTATTCATCAAAACTTGAAAGCATGCATTTTGTGATTCGGAAGCGTTTGTAGTGATTCCACTGGTTTCGTTGAATCCTGGAGAAAATTTCGAAGTTCCCTTGTACGACTTTCGTACATCCGTATCCAAATGTGTCAGGAAATACTTGGTGGTTTCTTTAGACCAGGGATTATTTTCTCGATGTATGCAAGAAGCCAGTAATACATTGTATGCCATTTCATCTTCAGCAAACAACAAACTCCTTACATCCCTAAGAAACTGCAATTGGTCTTCCTTGGTCAAATATTTAGCTGCCCAGATTTCCAAGTTCTATTAAATGTAAAATTGTAAGAACATTTCAATTACAAATTGACGATTTCAAACCTTAATATTTAAAATTGATGGCATAATTGATAAAACGTTAATACAGAATGATCATAATAGTATGCTTCCCGGCTACTTACAAAGTATTTGAATCCTCTAGTTTCTAGATAACTCGTCAGATATTTTGTTCATATAAATATTATTTTATTGGTCAGGATCAGTATATACAGTTAAAATTACTCGTCAGAAAATGTTTTGGCCTTGCTTGTAAGCGGCCTGTGGGAATGCACATGTCACATTGTTCAGAATGTTCCATATGTCAGGGAAATGTCCAGAGAATTAAAAAACAATAATTTGAAGAACACACGTATAGAAGGAAAAACATATTAATATTATTAAATATCTGATCTTTTCAATACTTAATGAACAGTACGGGGCTTATAGATCTTTTGGAATGGCTTGCTGTGCAGCAAATTTCATCAGAAGTCACTTGTATTTAATATTACCTTTCTAACTACACTATTGCTTTTGCGAGAATCGTCATGAATTGATTTAAAAAGCTGTCATAGAAATAAATATTTTTGTGTCATATAAATTTGGCCACAAATGTTTAGGTTCTGGGACAGCCTATTGAAAATCTACGAATAAGTAAGAAAAACTGGGTTGGTATTTTGCTAAAACATCTGGATTTCTAATATTCAACTTTGGTCATTTGAAAATTCTGGGGTATTTTGGCGGACAAACTGGACATTTTTAATCCTGGGCATTGTGGGCTATTGTAGTAGTTTGTTAATAGCGGTGACATTTGAGCTTGGCTGTCAAACTCTATTGGGCTACAATTGAGTTAAATGTCGCTTATATTGGTAAAAATTACACTCTCAGGCTCAGTGTAAAGGTGTATAAATTTTAATTTTGTAAAGCGGGATTGCAAAATAAATACACAATCTGGCTTCATATATTTTATCCCTTAAACGGCAGTAATTGACATGGAAAAATTATGTGTAGCTCAAACTAATGCAAATAATATTTTCGAAACAGTTTAAAAAATATTATTTTGTAAATACTTTCAATAATTGATTATAGAATGGAGTTCAAAAAAATAATCCCCTAAAGTCTTAAATGTTTCTATCGACGCGCCAAAAGGTGCTTAGCAAACAATTTCGAACGCTAATTTGTGGTTACAAAAAATTTCCAAGTGATTACCCTTTAATTAATCAAGAATGAATCAATAGCCAATTTGCTAATGCGTACAAATTTCAATGTATTGATTATACTTATTATTTTGGCTTGGAGGCATTTGCATTGCTCTATTGTTTACAAACAAAGAAATGATGAGTTAAAAAAATTCTTAATAAACACTTAAGTGTCCTTAATGCCAACAAAAACTATGTCTGTTCAATACGTTATGTTTCAATAACGGACAAAAATCTGGGCAACATGGGGTTCTCAACTAGGCAGCCAAATATCGCAGAGGATTTTTAATTTGGCAGCCATTCTAGTATTTTCATTTCCTTATAGGGGGATAAATAATTATGGTCATTCTGTTTTTTAAACTCACAAATATTTGTGTCACCTTTTTTATGTGAAGAAAGCAGTAATGATGATTAGCCATTGGAAAGTGTGATTTAATAGTTTTTTTGATGGCATCCTCACGATCCGTAATAAATGAAACTTGTCCACTGTTCAGATTTGAAATGTGACGCAGTTTTTCAGCGAAAATCATTGCATGTCCTATTTCCTCCTTACTCTCATGAAATAAGTATCCAAGTGGTATGACATTTTCTCCCTTTAGGTACGGATGACGAAAAATCAGAATTGACACGTAGTAAGACCCACATTTAAAGGTTGTGTCATAGCCCAAAATCAGGTTTTCGCCGTTTTGCAGAAGCTTGTTTACATGCTCATCCATTTCTGGGACGCGTAAAACCACATACAACTTTCCATTGTGTCTTCGCTTATCGTACAAAAATTCTGGGTTGGTAATAGCTTCTATTTCAACAAGAGCTAAATCATCTTCCGGTTTGTTTTTCTGCGAAAGTTTGTATTTTACATTCGATATTTGCTTCCTGTTCCTTATCTCGCGATAATGTGAATCTGTGCGACCAGTTGCAGCAGATCGGATGTTGAGAATGCTATAAAGAAATGTAGTCCATTTAACATATTATAATATAGTATATATATATATACATATAATCTCCATAATTAATTCCCTGACTGACGTAAAATATAGTTCTTAGAGAATTGCGCTTGAATAGGTATAAACAATATTATATTTGATACTGTACAATACGGTAATAAGAAATGCCCTTATAAATAAATTTTATAAAAAGTCGCGACATGCAGAACTATTTTTCATTTACGGTGATTCAAAACGGTACATGTAAGCGATAGGGTGCACAAATGATGAAACTGTTTAGTCCGCATCAACATGCATTATAGTTTAATTAAGAAATTTCAAAACAATTTGATCAAATAATGATACAGGGCATTCGACTCTAGTAAAATAACACTTTCAAAAAACTGTTTTTTTCGAGGATGAAATATTTTTGTGCCTCTAGTCAAAATATCATTCCAGCATTAATTTTGTTTTAAAAAGCTACCGACCACATGCTTTTCTAACTGTAATAATAAAACTAATGTAATGAGTAGCTTACTTTTCGACTTGTTTTGCATTTAGAGTGGAATTTCCAAAGGAAGTCCCAAACGCATCGATAATATTTTTCTTCACAGTTTTTGAAGTTGGTTGAAACCCTTTTGTACCATTCCTTGTACTAGATTTCTGGGGCGTTTTGCTGGGGGTAGAAACAATAATTTCGCGTAATCGGAGGTTTTGCGCTTTCATCGGAGTTGCCTTCAAATTTCCATGCGGCTTCAGCACATCGTTGATTAAAGCATCTCCCTTAACTATAGAAGTCAGCCAATGCTTAGTAATTGTTACTACGATGTTGTACATTTAACATAAAACTATTTACCTTTCTGAATGTAGTTAACAATAACGTACGGAAAAGTCCAATCCGTTGTGTTATGTAAATCATACATCTTTCCTGCAATTTCACATAAAAAGGCAAATATAATCGAATTTCACATGGTGTATCTTACCATCGTAAAATTTAACTTGTTCAAATCATTGGCTGCCACAGCTGTAACCAAGCCTGTGATTACAGAAACAATTCCTATTCACTATCGCAAAATGTTAGGACTAAGATTCCACAATTTAATTTATTTGATTTTAAATTTTAACACTGGGCTTGATAATTATTACCGTCAATATTCCAGCGCACGAATTCTTTCCGACACCACAAAATTTGTCCAACATCAGATCTTCGATAATAATATGTACATTTCCACTTCGGGGAACCACTTGGCAATAGTTTCCTGCATCCGTACTTGAAGCCTGCGTCATCATTTCTCCAGAAAGTATCAATAGAGGATTCCATGGCTTTGACGGAATACACAATAACCTAAAATTAATGCAAATATAGAAACAAAATACGAGCTTATTTTTACTAAACCGGATAGAATAGTTTTAAAACTCACAGATCTATTAGAGATGTTTTCTTTGGTCACACAGGACGTTTGAACTTTTGCGTCATCTATAGTTCCTAATTTATCCAAAATATTGCTTGTATCATTAAAATCATACATGCAGTAAATTCCAGAGGCACCGTCACAATTGAATAAATCTGTTAAAACAATTAAAAACGACTATCATTTAAGAGTTTTGCGGAACTCTAACGGATCTAAAAAACCAGACAAAACTATGCAAATTTCGAAGTTGAAATTAGAAGCTTGAAAAGTAAATCTTTGCTATAAAAATCATTTTTTAAAATATTTTACCAGTATCGTTTTGACGAGACTTCTTAGAATGTGTAGGTAATTCATTGTATGCCTTACCAGCAGCTCTCTTGTTTGGATGTAGTGAGGGCTTCCCTGGAACTTGGACAAAATCGTCGTCGGAGGTATCACCTGTAAACATAATAAGTATTTAAAGTATTTAAAATAACCTGGGTGTCAATTTTAAACGTCATTGAAATAAATTTGAACTAAATTCAGTACTTGTAAGTTCTTCGGGGGTCATCGTTAAAACATAAATGCCAACAATTAATGAGCTTTCGTTCGAAATGGGCAGTGTTGGAGAATAATTTTTGTTGAGTAGATAAGACAACAATTCTGATGAGTCCTCTTCGTGCATACGATGAAGTGTTGCTTTACCTTCCGAAGTGGTTAGACCCTTGGAATTTACTGCATGAGAATTAAATAAGTACACAAAACTTCCTCTCTTTGCTAAACCCAAGACGTGTCCATTAGCTACAATCAAAGCGTATTGAATATTTTTAAGCAGCACTAAGATTTCGAATGCAATGGAATTCAGATTTGATTGCTTGTCCAAAAGCTGGTTGAAGACACAATAGTGGGATGATTTCTCATTCACCAAAACCTGCTTTTTTAATTTTTTATAACAGTAGACGTGCATGAGTGCTTCATGGGAAATGTAACCATTTTTGTCATGGAACTTCTGGTCAACTGATAAATATAGCTTGGTTCCTCGATTTAACAACTCGTCCAGAGTTTTCTGATCCCATTGATCTGGATCAGACACTGCCATCGTAACCAGGAAATTTATGGCGATACAACAACATTGTTTTCCTGCAGCAGGTCCAAACGAGTTATTTCCTTGGTGAGTTTTTGACTGTAAATATGAAACTTCGTGTTTCAGAAAGATATCCTCGGCACTGTAGTCAATTTCTTCATAAAACTTTAAAGCCGTGCTTTCTACAATCGGTTGGGGTTTCTTTCTACGAGATAATCCATACGAAGACATTTTATTGTCTTCACGACTAATTAGTAGACCTGAAAGAATATTTTGCTAATTCACTGTATTCTTTCCAGAAATGAAGTCTATTAAATAAAACAATTCGTAAGAACTATACTTTTTCTACCATTGATCGAAATCTTTAAGAACGACTTACTGGTAAACGATTGCCTGAAGGCAGCATACCCGTTGAGGGAAATCAAGACTAACTGCCCCACTATATGTCTCCTGGACTATATTCGGTGACACGGGTGAGCTGCGTTTAAATTTAAGAAACATGACGTAAGTCAACCATCATTCTATTTGCAGGATACACATCGGTGGTGAGTGTAGCCATTTAAAACATGCATGGAAACTTTAAGGGTATACTGCAACTTATGTGAAATAAGAAATACGAAAAAAAAACTTTCCGTGTCGTCAGCTTGGTTTCTGGCGTAGTCCGCGTGCATGGGTTTGTTTATAGATTCGAGGTCGTAGTTGGTTTGGAGCATGCCTTGATTAGTTTGACAATTGATTCCCGGTTTGGTTTGGTCGGTTTTGTAGGACCTCCAAACTAGGACCGGTTTGGTGGTTTTGTGGTTTGGTCGGTTTGGAAAATAGTAGGACCCGTGAATGTTGGCATGTTGTTGATTATTGTTGTCCTACCTTACAGCGTTAGGACTATTTTTCCCTACCAATACTGTACCCTATTACAACGTTTTTTCAGCTGGCACGTTTGAAAAATTAAATATTGATTTTGTATACGGAAATACGATGGCTCTCTTTATTATTTAGCATAGCTGCAAAAGGGACATTCATTTAATATTTCGTAGGCTCAGAGGCGTTAAATATAACGCTTAAAATCAAATGTGCTAAAAATTAAATGTCGAGCTAAATTTGAAAAATCTAAAACAAATATTCATTCCGTTTATCCCAATATTTTTAAATCCAAATTACGAGACCAATGTTACAAGGATATTACAACAAATTAATTTGAAATTTAGTACAAAAGCCAACTTCATAATAATTATAAAAATTGGCATTATATACGCATGCTGGAGAAGATCTAAACTAACCGTTGTGTAGCATTGCTTTGGAAACACAACAGCGTCCATAAAACAAAGCATAAAAGTTCGCGCACTCCATATACAGACACAAATTCGAAGGAAAAAGCAAACGAGCGGTATTTTTGCCGTAGTGCGCTACAGGCTTCGAGCGTTCCACACCTTAAATTCTGTACAACATGTATTTATGCAATAGTATGTACTATCTGCGCAAAGAGAGAGAGACAGAGAGAGGCATCTGTAGTCTAAAATTGAGCTTAATTAAACATGATGGTATTGCACAACTGAATAAGATTTTTTTATCATGGAACAGGTAGACTGCTCCTATTATAAAAGTTGAATTTACAGGTATAGTATTATATAGTTACTCTTAACAATTTAATCTGTTGTACATCTGTTTGTAAGTATTTATGTATGTAAAGAAATATATACTTGAAATTGCTTCGCTCTTTAAACATAACGTGTATATAATCAGGAAATTTAAGATTTCACCATAAAATCCTTGGCTGAACTTTGTAAGGTATATTCACTCCATATTTAACCACTTGTACATACGCATAAACTGGACTATTGAAAGTTGCCCTATGATGTACTTACATATCGTCGGCTAAACTTCCTAACCGGCTATAATTTAAAATGCCTAAAATGAAAACCGGCTATAGCGCTCCCGCTACAAACTCTAAAGTAAAACGCGGCCATAATTCCCCTTTGCAGTATATCATGTAAGTGGAGTGGAGTCAACCTCCATTACCCCACAATTCCCCTCCACTTCCAGTCCACTTCAAAACCACTTACCTTAACTTACCTTAACTTCCCTCCACTACCCTCCACTACCCTCCACTACCCTCCACTACCCTCCACTACCCTCCACTACCCTCCACTACCGTCCACTAAACTCCACTACCGTCCACTACCGTCCACTACCGTCCAATTCCCCTTCACTTCCATCCCAACTTCTCTGCACTTCCCCTTCCCTTCCCCTTAACTTCCCCTTCAAATACATAACCCCTCAACTTCCCTTCCACTTCCCCTTTAAATACATAACCCCTCCACTTCCCTTCCACTTCCTCTTCAAATACATAACCCCTCCACTTCCATTCCACTTCCTTTTCAAATACATAACCCCTCCACTTCCCTTCCACTTCCTCTTCAAATACATAACCCCTCCACTTGCCCTTCAAATACACAACCCCTCCACTTCCCCTGTAAATACATAACCCCTACACTTCCCCTTTAAATACATAACCCCTCCACTTCCCCTTTTAATACATAACCCCTCCACTTTCCCTTTAAATACATAAACCCTCTCCTTTCCCTTTAAATACATAAACCCTCTCCTTTCCCTTTAAATACATAGCCCCTCCACTTGGAAAGTCGAGGGGTTATGTGTTTGAAGGGGAAGTGGAGGGCTAATGTATTTGAAGGGGAAGTGGAGGGCTAATGTATTTGAAGGGGAAGTGGACGGCTAATGTATTTGAAGGGGAAGTACTATGTACCTCATAGGGCAACTTTCAATAGTCCAGTTTATCCGTATGTACAAGTGGTTAAATATGGAGTGAATATATCGTATCGACAACATAAATACAGATGCGCCATGATGGAGGGATTACTTTTTGGGGAATTTTGTTGAAGGATATATAAATGTGTACGTAAAAACTTGAATTTCATTGAAATAGCGAAAATCAAAATTTCATCGACTTTCAAAAACTCAAAATCCTTATGAGACGTGTCCAAGGAGAACGGGGCAAAATGCACTCGAGTTACATGAGTTTTGAAACATACTTGGTGAGCACTAAAACATGTGCTATGCTTTGTTTGAATCGGCTTGTACCATCCCAAAATCTTACCTTGTAAGTGAGCAAGTTGGAGCGTTATGCCCAACACTGGTACACGTTTCAAGGTTTGTTAAACACAACGAGGAGCAACACAATACGCTGCTTGAATTTATACATTAGTTAATGAAGAGCTTCCCGATGATTTTTCGGGATGATTGGCGCTGCAAAAATTAGATTTTACAATTTCGCCGTTGATCAAATTGAAAACAATCATTAGCAAGATTCAGAAGAAGGAATCAGGAAATGTTATCGGCAAAGGGGTTTGTGATTGGAATGTGTTCAGACAGACATTTTAGTTTATAAATGATGATGTTAAGGATATGAGTTGAATTATGTTTGTAAACAATAAGGGGCAAACTAAATAATAGTTTGAAAATCAAGCAAAATGATATTATAAGATTCAAAACGTCACAAAATTAGATTTTCTAAGATACATACATACATGAATAGGATAAAAAGAGTAGTGGTTGAGAGGATACACAGGCTTTTGGTAGTGATAAAATAAAATTGTCTTTGTTCATATTTACCTTCTTTTAATTACTTATAACTCCATATAAATTTCTACCACATGGAATTGACGGAAACAAACGTCTACAGAGTGATTTGTAAAGGATTGATTTGTAAGTATTTTATTTTTATAAGTACTTAAAATCTAATTGTTTAGCCAAGAGACATGTTGTACTGATACAGAAGGGGTGAAGTAATTGTTCCGAAACGTTATTTGTTAATTTTCAGGCTACATGAAAGCTATAGCACTGTAATGGAATGAACGGAATGCATAAATGATGGTTGCATCTTTGAAAAATTTGCTTATAAGACTACGACTTGTGTGAGAACTTTGTAAAACTTTCAGGGATTTTTGAAGCTAAAGTTTTCGACTTAGGGGTTTTCGAATCCATGTATGTTTCAAGTTATTTCGTATGTGTATGAATAGTTATGCCAGCACATAATATTTAAATTAAGGAATAACTAATGTCAGTATCCGATCTAAAAATTTAATACAAACGAGTTTATTTCTATGTATCCCTGACATGAATAAAACGCAGGTATTGCGATTGGGTTTTATATTTATTAAATGAATATTTGGATAGTTTATTTTGAACTATATAAGGGCTCGGAATGATCAAATTTTAAAAATGGTAGTGCCAAAAAGTTTGACCTAGTGGTTTTTGATCGGAAAACTCAAACCAAAGTTGCAAATCTCGTTTAAACTAACAAAACGAGGAACGAAAACGGGAAAGATAATATCAGTGATGACCGCTAAGGGATAAGTCACTGATGGTTCACTATATGAATTAACAGCCTTAGCGAGTAACTATAATAAAAATACAATTATTTGTAATTTCTTGGACCTAATTGTTTACCGGTACTTCCCGGGCAGGCCGTCAAATGAAATATACGCGCAGTTACTTTTAAGTGCATTCAGCTCGCAAACGTTTTATAGATTTTTACGATCTGTAAATAAGAATTATTTTATCGCCTGCACACAGCTTGTTCCCTTACTGTTGATAGTTTTGAATATTGTCAATCACTAAACTATAAATAAACTAAATATTTGAATCAAATGAATAAACGTAGTTTTAATTTAGGACGCATTTAATGATTGCTTAAAATGGGAATTAGAATGGTAGCCCAAACAGTAGTTATTTATTCTACGAAATGAAAGGAAGTTTTGTTCTGGATATCAACACCTCTAAATAAACATTACTGGTTGGAATAACTCAGCACAAGAGTAAGTGATTTTAATTTGATTTTTCCCAACAAATTGTTTAACTAAAAAAATATCTGAAACACTCCCCCGGAGGACTAATCGAAGTATGTTGGAGTTGATAAATATTTAAAAACAATAATTCACTTGGACAGTTAGGGATTTATAATTTTGAATAAACCGATTTTGTCTCTTTAAAGTACGTCAGAAAATCGGGAAACACGTTGGTCACGCAAAACATACCTAAAGTCAAAAGCTCGTTAGGAAGGTATTTAGTTGCTCTTATTAAATTTCAAAACCCGAAATAAAGTTTTGGTGGAATATTGATAACCGTAAATTTTTCTATCAAACTTTTAACATATTTTCTAGCTCAGAAGGAATCATCTGTCACGTGCCCCAACCCCTTTTTAGAATAAATTATCATTTTATGAAAATCTTGAAGGACGTAAAACATTACAAATTATGAAATTTAAGGCAGCTGGCGTTTAAGTTTTCGAAAATTTTATTTTGATCGAGTTTAAGACTCGAAAATAATTAGCATAATTATATAGATAAAATACTCAGCCGTATATTCACTCGCTCTATTATGCACAACTTCTTCAGAAAGTGTTATGCAAAAAATTGATGATTTTTAAAATAAGATTTTTGTATGACATAGTAATTTTATTTACATTCAACAGTATTAGGGAGATATAGATTAGGGGCCTGTAGTTTCAATGAAGGTTCCAGCACATAATATACATAATTACTTTGTCAAGTTTTTCCCACACAACATTTATTAACTTGCATATGCCACGACTTGTGCTGACACAAAGCTCACATATCGATGTGAGAACTTGTGCAAGCCACCTCCCACTTATGTCAGTGTACGTACGAACGCACAACATTTCTGTGTCAAACATATGCAAGTCAGCACAGATTTCGTGCTGTCCGTGTTGGGTATTAGCAAAAGTTGAAACGTTCGGGTGTCGTTTTTACCGGAAATAACTTACTGTAGATGTTAAGCTTCTTATTTGCATATTTCTTGGTAAGTTCTTAGTGAATATCTCATTACAACCAGATTTTCTTTTAAAATGACAAAAATAGGAAATTTCATGTCGTACTGTAGCTAAATTTTGCTGGATATTCAAAACTACGTCTCGACGAATATTCCCACATTCTGAACAATGACACTAAGGTAGAAGACCCACGAAGCCATTGATTTTTCAATAATGATTTTCTCCAACATTTCTCGCGGATTTGTAAGGGACATGTCATTCCCAGGCTGCCAATGTATAGGGACAACCCAATGCCAAAACCTATTCGGAAACAAGCGTTGAAATTTGAAAAGCTTTAATCTTTTGCTACAAATATTTTTAGACACTTTTAGACTAGTGGGATGAAACAAATTTTGAAAAATTAAGCTTTTTGAATTGAAAACGTTTTACCTTTGCCCCTTAAGTTTGCTAAAGTGAATGTAAACTATGTCTTGGGGTCTATACACTCGCCACATGCATGGGAAGTGCTTTTGACTTAATCCATATTTCACCGACGGTCTGTTGCCTGTAGTTCTTTATCAAAGAAACCAATAACAAGCATTTCTATCTATCGATCCAGGAATTGTATCCATAGCTCAAGATATGATATTAAACTTGTCAATTAGTACACAAGTATCTGATCATATACCAAATGCTAGTGTTGAGTGACAGGCCAATGCACCAATGGCCGAGTTCAAAAGTTGGTTCTTTCTCGATAATTCTCCGATTCAGGAACTTCCATTCGATGGTTTAGTTTCAAGGAAAATCGTTTTATTTCCACGGGGATCTTGGTAGCCAGCCATTGTGATGGACGTTTTGGGTTTGAATGCAATACAAATAGAAATGGGGGTAAGTTGTGGGAGCTTAATTAAATATTTAACCACACGTTTCTTCAATTGATACATAAACAAACACTCTTTATTTTCCATCTACACAAATATGTCTCTCTGCTCTCTATATTATTTAGTGACGATGTTAAAAGTATATTCATTAAATAATTATTTCTTAAGCTTTAAAAGCATTGAATATAACGCTTACAATTAAATGCGCATCTTTCTGCGGTCATCATAACCAGTGGGTCCCTATGTAAATACACAACACGATACAGCGCCAGAATTACAAGAACAATTAAAGCAAACATGTACCAGATTCAAAAGTGATGCATCCATAGAACTACTGTAGTTCCATGCTGCCTCCGAACAACGTTTATGGACTAATTTCTATGATCTTGTTAATCCATTTCTTATATAGCTAATAATTATAGCGAGACCAAAGGACCTACGTAAATGAACTAAGATGAGATTGTGTGAATGAATTAGCCAATTGAGATAATTTGATAATGAGTGAATGTTGCACGGAAAGTTCCTTTAAATTCCTAATTTGTTGGCTGCTCGGTGTGTATCAGTAAATATTGTGCCAGATGTACCTACAACATAAGCAAATTGACAAGGTTGTCAATAATCACAGAAAGAATAGTTAACACTAAGCCTTCATCCGCGTAGTACTGCTGCCCCACGTAGATGCGAACTGGGACAAATGATTCAAGAGTTTTTTTTAACCCAACGTCCCTCGTTTCGGATTTCCAAGACACTAAAACCCGTGTGGAATTGCGACTAAACCGAGCCAAGAGAAGGAAGATAACCAATATCAATATGAATACAGTGCAACCTCCAACAAATGCCATGAAAGCAACTATTCCGTGCAATCTAATTGCTACATACGAAGCGTAGATTACTATTGTCATTGTACAACATTGAAGACTTGGTAGGAAAACTGGACTAACGAAAAGTCCAAATACTTTCTGAAGAACTTGGAATTTCCTGTAAACCCTTGTAAATTCTAATGGAGAACCATGCGGTTTTATGAGCCAGTGGTCTTGAATCAGATCATTTAAAATTTGAGGCCCATAAAAAAACCAGGGAATCAACGGAAGGCCAACGATCAGGGCATTTCCGACGCATGTCAGATGCAAATGTTGCAGAAAAATGAATTGCATGATGTAAATACCCCAAGACAGATCTGAGAAAGGTGTAAACAAAATTGGATTTTGGGGAACAAGTAATACCGCAACAGTGCCGATCACAGAGATAATGATTCCGTCGTAGTACAATAACGGTAGAATAACACTGCATTTATCAAGACGTTGAAAAATATTTTTTCCCCCGACTGATATTTTCTGAGAAAAATTTCCTGTAAAAATAAAAAATTATCTTATCCAACGAGGTAAAAATATGTTACCTTACCTATATGTTTTTTTGGACGGGGTGACAGTGGAATTTTTTAAAATTTGGCTAACGCTTTGTATTTGCAAATGGAAGTGATACCTTGATAAGTTTTTGTGAATACATCAATGGCTTCCAGCAGTATTGGAAATTCTTTGCCAGAACTAAGTAGAACAAAACGAAATGATAAACTAAGGAAATATGCACTTATATACAAGATCAAAACAGCCTTATTGAAGATATAGCTTTCATTCTTTTCCAAAAATGCAAGGCGTGCACATAAAAATATTTCAAAAAGAGCCAATTCTAAAATGTTCACGTGCCACAGAAATTTTCCAGTAAACGATGTTATGCAGGAAAAAGATTGCTCTTTTGAATTCCATACGTAAGGACTGCAGTACAAATAATTGCTCCAAGGAAATGCTTTGTACATGTATTTTTTTACGTGTGCAGAATACATTTCGTCTTATGATTAGCAGATCTTTCAGTAAATTACCACTCAAATCTGTAATAAAATGTTTTATAAATTTGATTAAAAGTACCGGGTGATTTAGAATTTTCTCAGCTGTGCTATGGTAATATTCGGCTTCCGTCCTATTGACACAAGTTCAGTAAGTTTCGTAGGTAGGCACAACACTGAGTGATATGAAGTTTTAGTCTGCGAAGTATAAGTCAATCACCTTAATATTGTTTTACATTGAATTCCTTTCTGTCATCAGGGTTGGGCAGATTGCATAAAACAAATTTAGGATTACGGATGACCAGTGGTCGGATTTTTGTGGGGAAGATGGGAAGAATCTATCCAGGGAAAAAATATTTCTGGAAGGGAATTGATACAATTTTGCAAACAGACTAATTTTAAAATCGTTGATCTTTTTTAGCAGGGATTTTCAAATTTGTTAGCCTATTTTAGGTAAATTTGTTATTGAAACAGTTATTTTTGGATTGGTTAACCTAATTTGTTGGCAGGGATTTGACGTTTTACAGGGAAATGTTTTTTTCCAACAGGGATTTTGAAAATCGTTGACCGTATTTTCCGCAGGGCTTTTTGAAATCGCTGAAGTCCTTCCTGTGGGGACATTTGATCCAGCAGGCAAATTTAGAAGTAATCTTCTATGGATATTTACAAAAATCCGCATAGCATAGTGGGATTCATGTCTTCGTGTCCGTGGTGTTCTGCCAAAAATCCGACTGCATCTAAAAAAAAACATCCTAGAAATACTGCTTGATTATTCCCTTCGGATGCCCTTGGTAATTTCCATTGCCCGTGTTGTGCTTCTAACTAAATTCTATTCATAATTAAATAGCCAGGAGGAATTGGCACAGACAGGAACACAAAATTCACCAACTATGTGGAGGTTGTCGGATTATATTTATAGTTTTAGGAGGTTTACATGGATCCCAGATGAATACACTTTAAATTGGATTACAGTTTACAGTTAATTGCACTCAGATCTTGGAGTTACTATAAAGGATCACGCCATACCTGGGCGCACTCGCACTCATTGAGTGCATGCCTCGCCCTCAGCCTCGCACTCAACGCACTCAAATTGAGTGCGAGTGCGAGTTCCAATTTGAAATTTCTGCGCTCACAGCAATGAGGTAGAGTGATCATTCAAATTATGTGCACTCAAGAGGCAGAGACTGAGTGCAATTTTTTGCACTCCCAAATAGGGTATACGAAATAGAAAATACATTAGAAAGTATGGTACCGACAAAATGCCAAACGCAAAATACCTTAAAAAAATTTACGACTTGATAAATACTAAACACAAAACACGGAATGCATTTCAAGTACTATTTCAAATACAATATCTCAAAATATTCTACATCCCTGGACTTTAGGGAATTTTTCCAGAGGTATCAGCGTTCTGACTTCTAAATTTTAATTTGAGGAAAAAATTAGGCCCTATCAAATACAGCTGCTTTGACTAATTTTTCAAGAAAACATTTGAGAAATATTAAAAAATTTCCACAAAACGAAGTAAAAATACATATTTTGTATTATCTTGTATTAGCTAAAACGGGGGAATTTGATGAAACACCGAGTTCATTGAGAGGGGTGAGATCTATCACAAGTAACCACAAAACTAATTGCGAGACGTTGTTTTCGAAAAAAACGTTGTTGGTAAAGGAGATTCGCGTATACAATCCAGCCATTAATTATAGCACCCACTCGATGGTGCGAGAGGGCTATGAGGGCACTCAAGCTTTGAGTGCGAGTACACAAATTTTGGGAGTGTACTTTGAGGCAGGAGTTTGAGTGCAGCCGGGCACAACTCATGAGCGCGAGCGCGAGGGGAGTTTTAAGATCCATCATTGTAATTGAGTGCGAGGTGAGTGCGAGTGCAAACGAAACGCCCAGGTATGGATCACGCTAGTAAAGTTTTGCGATGGGATTACGAATTGAGAATACCATTTTTGCCTATTTTCAGGAATCCCGGTTTAGTGTAACCTGGATTATGCCCTTCCCTGGTTGTCATCAATTCATTTACACCATTAGTGCTCTCATGCATATAGTTTAAAACGAATATCCAGTTTTTAAAACTCAATAAATACCTAGAATGCTAATATTTTGCTAGTAACACTTCCGTTTGTTTTCTTCTTTTTTGTATTTTTAAAAGGGGGCTGACCACGACGATGCGGACTAGTTTTGGGAACTTAAATCATTAAATATTTAACCGCACGTTGTAACAAACAGCTTTTAGTAAACTGGAGCGACGACTTTAAATATTTAAATGTTAGACATTCTCCAGTCTTCCTCTGACATGTATTCTAAGGCGAGCCTCAATGCATCCCTGACCTCCTTACTGAACACACCAATTGTAACAGCAGAGTTGTAGTAGCTATTCTAATTAAGAAACGTATATATATTTGTCATTAGCATTCACCCTATTACAACGTAGCGCGCATTCGCTTTTATCAATAAATGGTGGACGCAGGTGAAATCTAAAATGTCCATGGAACTTCTGGAAGCAATATCCGCTGTAAAAATTATTTTGGAATGGATTTGTGTATCATTTTATGAAATTCTACTTGGCGACACAAATTTGGTGAAACAAATTAAATTCCTCAAACAAGTATTATTTACTAATAATAACATACAGTAGAAGTACTTGCCAGTAAGCAATATACCGTAGTTATTTTCGGAGAATGGGTGTTATGTAAATCGCTTTAAGAGGATGCTAACCGTAGAATAGATAATTTTTTTTATACAACGGAATAAATTTTGACATAAAATTAAAAAACCTGCTTTTTTGCTTATTTGAATCTGGCATCTTTAGACATAGTGAGCTTAATTTCATTTGGTGTATATTCAACAATACCGAGGGAGTAACTCCACTCAAGGAGGGAATACGCTCGGAGGGATTGTGCTCCAGGAATAATATCCAGATGGAAAATATTCTGAAGGAATACATCCAGAAACTGGAAACCTATCGGTATGACCTGAGACATCCCCAGGTTGCGCCGTGGCTTATAATTATTTATTCAGTGAATATTTCGATAATTTATTTTGAACTATTTAATGGTTTGGAATCATCACGTTTGAAAAACGGTACTGGTAAAACGTTTGATCGACTGGTTTTTGATCGGAAAACACAAACCGACGTTGCAAATCTCGAAGCTCGCAAACGTTTTATGGATTTTTACGAGTGGTCAATTGGAAAAGTTAAAATTTCCAATAACCATTATTTGCCGTAGTGGTTTCAGCAACGGAAAATACATGATGTTTCACGGTTCGTACGGAAACGTCATTGTGAATTCCTTGAAAAGGATTTCTACAGTATAATGAACGAGCAATGGATCTTTTCTAAACTTGTTCGGATACTGAGTAACAAACAGAGACCCAAAAAATACTTCATTCAAAATAATTTACAAGTCCTTCAGTAACTGATACACTTAAAAAGTACCACTCAAATTTGCAATGCAAATAAATTTGTTTAGAAATAATGTGGGATTTGATATTTTATCAGCTGTGCAAGGATAATATTAGGTTTCCGTCCAATTTACAGGATTTCATTCAATTTCGTATGTCGTCACAAGCTTTTAACAAGCTTGGTGAACACTACACGAAAGCCTTCCTATATTTAAAAAAAAATGAAAGACCCAAACTATTTCCTACCCCTATCCAACTATATTTTAGCAACCTAAAGAGGCCTATTAGCTAGCCTATAAATTATCTTTACTTCGGGTCTAAAGTAAATAATCAAATATTTTATTTGCAGCCACCTTTAGGATAAGTGAAGTCTCCTTCAGATCCTTTTCGTGGATATTTGAATAATTCGGATTGCTTGTTTTTTTCAGATATATTTTTATCCAGCATTTAAAACAATTTGAATTTGCTACCAATTTTTAAATTAAAATTAAAACAATAGTACTCAGGTACAATTTGGAGAATTTAGCTTTCGATTTTTGTTGATTTTGTTGGACGCTTCAAAGTGGCGAAACATCAGAGGTAAAATGTCACGGGTACGGAAGCTAATGTAAGGAAGATGTGGTGCACTCGAGTAAACGTTGTTCGCTTGATAAACATAACATAGCGTAATAGTACTTAGCCTAGTTTAGCCTAACCAAAACAACCAAATATCGAAGATTTGTAATGATTAAACAGACTATAACTGAGTTGTAGATAAATTAACAATAATTACATAGGGCGAAGGTAAAACATCAACATTTGACCTCTCATATCTCCAACACTAGTTTTCCTTGAAAAATCCTTTCATGTGCATCTTTTCTTATTTGAAGTTTACAAGTTTTTAGGGGCATTTTCCGATTTAGGAATTCCAAGTATGGTTACGTTTCAAGGAAAATCATTTTATTTCCACAGGGTTTTTGGTTAACCTTGCGTTCTCGTTTTTGGGTTTGAATGCAATGCAAATAGAAATGGGGACAAGTTCGGGGAACTTAATTAAATATGTAACCGCACGTTTCTTCAGTTAGCACGTTTGCAAACGACTATTCATTTTATTTGTATTTTCTTTATTATTTAGTGACGCTATAAAAAGATATTCATTAAATATTTCTTTGGCTTCAAAAACATTGAACACAATGTTCAAAATTAAATGTTCTTCTTTCTGTGACCATCATATAACCAGTGGGTTCCAAAAAATGACTACCACCACTTGCCATTATAAGGTGCAACAGTAAAAAATATTCAAATCAATCATGATTTAACGAATCGTTCTTCAGATTTTCAAAATTTGTTTCATCCCTCGACAGAAAAAAGCAAACGTTAATTTGTAAAATCATTTCAGTAACCTTGTCAAATGATCAACCCCAGAAACCACAATGTTTTACTTCAAAAAATTTTACTGCAATTCGGTCATTGCTTCAATTGCTTCAATTACAGCATTAACGGAGAAAGTCGACTATGATTAAAAAATTCTAGACCTAATTACAACCGGTCCCTACATAAATCTACAAGACGATCCATTTTACATTTGTGTATTTTCAATAGTTATTTTTTGATAGAACCATATTTTGTTCATTTCTGGATAACTTTTCACTTCTGTCATGTCATTCTTTTGCATTTTCCAACAATGTTTACGTCAGTTTGTCAGCAGGTGTGTTTGATTAATAATCCTAGTTTTACATTAATGTACATATGTTATTTGTATTTTCACATTTTCCCGACCGCAGATTGGTATTCCTGTAATGCTATTTATAAAAACTCAAAGCTTTATTATTAATAAGACACATTAGAACATGAACCATTATTATGAATGACGACGATGGTATAATTCTTGGAACCATGGATAAGGTAAACAAATGTAAGTTTGTAATTATTGTAAATACAGAATGTTTAATAACATCCCGATAGAAAGATGATGGGAAAAAAATTATTTTGGATTCCTCAGATTTAAGCAAATTTTCTTACAAATTTTTCAATATTGTTTAATTGCTTAGATAAAATTTGAAATTTATTTTGTTCCCAGATGTTTGTGTATCTAATTTTTTCTTCTCTAAAAACTGTCAATCAAGTACATATCTTTTGAAAAATTTACGGATTTCCAGGGACGGACTATTTCACAGACTCCGAAGTTGTGTATTTTACTTGTGCCGTTTGCTTGTGGCGACAGAGAATAAGGTAGTTAAAACTGGAGATGCTTCTGGAGAGTCCCTTTGATTTGGAATTGTAGCTTTTTGAGCCAACTCTCCTCAAACAATTCATTTACAATTTATGGTCCATAAAAATACAATGAATAAACGTGCGACCAGGCAAATCCCATTCTACGATAGTTATATTTGACACAAAATATTGCTTGCATTTTTCAATAAATTTGTTTAACAATCTTTTTAAGACCTGGGAAATTCCATAAACAAATAAAATGTCAAAAGCAATAACAACAACAGATTTGTTCATCTGAATATTCAAGCAAAGAAAATTATTGTAATATAATTAAGCAACGAGTAGTCGTACGTGCGTGTGCGGACGTAGAAGCAATTGGAAGTTCCAGTCTGCCAAGTGAATCATTGCGATGAATGAAAGTCTATGGCCTAAATTTTATCCACCTAATACTTTGAGTTTGTTAATGGATGTTCTGTAGTATTCTCGCGCACAATTTACAAAGATCTCGGGAATGTATACCATTAGTTATTTACAAGTTAAAAATCAACTGACTGTTCTAATGTTTAGTAGAGCAACCTCATTATACACATTTTAACCTATGTATGCATATTTGTAGAAGTATTTTGTAATGCAATTATTTCCTATATAGTTAATACGTATAGCGAGATTAGAGTGTAGAAGCCGCCCTAAAGCTGACTAACTGACCTACATTCCGAAAACATATTTTAAGTCTAAGGTAATTAGCTAACATGAAATTTTACCTGAAACAGGGTACCCTTATTGTTTGTGTTAGAAAATGCAGATTTCGGGAGCTCTTGTGCCGGATCCGGCTCTAAATGTCATGAACTTTAGTATGGGTTTGGACATCAGGCCTAATTGCAAGTCCTATCATCGTTCATTGTTCCGATTTGATCTTGGTGTTCCCCCTGGAGAGTCCCATTGTTGACACGTTCAGTAAAAATATCACTGAATTTACACTGAACAAACGGCTATACGTTTCAGGAACTTATTTTGTGTCGACGTTGATCAAACGAAAAATAATAATATGATTTATATCTTTTTTTGCACTGCATCACGCAATAGGATCTGTACGTATGAGCTGAGCTGAGATTGTGTGAATGCATTAGCTAATTGAAGTAACTTGAGAATAATGAGTGAGTGCTGCATGAATGAAATTTAAATGGTTTGAAATTAAATAGTTATTTAACTTTCCCTCATCTCTGAATACAAAATTGTTAATATTTGAAGTTCCTTAAAATTCTCAATTTGTTGGCTGCTCGGTGTGTATCAGTAAACATTGTGCCAGACGTACCTACAACCTAAGCAAATTGTTAGTGTTCTCAATAATCGCAACTATTCCTTGCAATCTAATTGCTGCATACGAAGCGTAGATTAATATTGTTATTGTACAATATTGAAGACTAGGTAGTAGAACTGGACTAACGAAAAGTCCAAATACTTTCTAAAGTACTTCGAATTTCCTGTAAACCCTTGTAAATGATAATGGAGAACCCAGCAGTTTTATGGGCCAGTGGTATTGAGTCAGGTCATTTAAAATTTGAGGTCCATAAAAAAACCAGGGAATCAACGGAAGGCCAATGATCAGACCAGTCCCGATGCATGTAAGGTGCACATGTTGTAGAAAAATTACTTGCATGATGCAAATACCCCATGACAGATCATTTGTTTGTTG
Source organism: Allacma fusca (assembly GCA_947179485.1). Classification (NCBI taxonomy): domain Eukaryota; kingdom Metazoa; phylum Arthropoda; class Collembola; order Symphypleona; family Sminthuridae; genus Allacma; species Allacma fusca. The sequence goes on along the minus strand of OX359246.1, from coordinate 7,123,733 downwards.
AGTGAGTGATGTGAACAAAATTGGATGTTGGGGAATAAGTCGTGTTCGGAGAAAACTCCGCTGGAGTTATTTACGCCCGGGTGGAGATTATTACGCGGAGATTACCCAATCATTATGGTTGGCATTTAAAGAATTCGCTGGCAAAATTCGTACTGGTATTGTCTAACAATATGTTACTGAAAATATTCACCTTGGCAGTTAAATTGTTTTTTTCGGATGTAGTTTAAAATGCAGCGCAATAATCTCCGAAGGAATTATCTCCGCGTAAATTTCTCCCACGTGACGCTAAAATCTTCTAGAAGAACAATGTTCGGACACAAACCCAAGTTATTAAAATTTTTTAAACCTGTGCAATTTCATTGTCTTAATTTTAAGCGTTATATTCAATGCTCTGGAAGCCTAAGGAATATTAAATGAATAACCCTTTTACAGCGTCGCTAAATAATAAAGAGAGCATACGGCTTTGTATTTACAGAAAATCAGTAGTCGCTTGCAAATGTGCTAACTGAAGAAACGTGAGGTTCAATATTTAACTAGGTTCCCAGAACTTGTCCCCATTTCTATTTGCATTGTATTCAAACCCAAAAAGGCCACCAAAGTATTACCAAGAGGGGAAAAGTATATTATCAAATGCCATCTTACATGAATTTATGCAAGGGGTAATTACTGGCAGCAGCCGATGTAAAAATTCAATAATGATTAAAAAATGAGTTTAACTTTTACGCATTTTCTTGGAGCAGCGTTGTATGCTTATTGTTAGCAGCTTTCCTTGTAGAAGTAACTTTCCAATTTTTGAAACTCTATTTTCAAAGGTCAACTACCTGGGTAGCGTTTTTTTTGTCCAACTACCAAAACGTTTTGGTTAACTACCTGCGTAGCGAATTTTTGTTGTCTAAATACCAAAACGTTTGGTCAACTATATGCGTAGCGTTTTTTTTTGTCCAACTACCAAAACGTTTTGGTCAACTACCTGGGTAGCGTTTTTTTTTGTCCAACTACCAAAACGTTTTGGTCAACTACATGCGTAGCGAATTTTTTTTTGTCCAAATACCAAAACTTTTTGGTCAACTACCTGGATATCGAAAAAAAATTGGCCAACTACCTGGGTAGCGAAACGAATTTTTGGCCAACTACCTGGGTAGCGAAAAACCAATTTGCCCAACTACGAAAAAATTGTTGGCCAACTACCTGGATATCGAAAAAAAAATTGGCCAACTACCTGGGTAGCGAAACGAATTTTTGGCCAACTACGTGGGTAGCGAAAAACCAATTTGCCCAACTACGAAAAAATTGTTGGCCAACTTCCTGGGTATCGAAAAAAATATTTGGCCATCTACCTGGGTAGCGAAACGAATTTTTGGCCAACTACCTGGGTAGCGAAAAACCAATTTGCCCAACTACGAAAAAATTGTTGGCCAACTACCTGGGTATCGAAAAAAATTTTTTGTCAAATAACCCGCCAGTGCTTATCCAAATGGCCAACTATCCCGCCATTGAATGTTGCCCAACTACTTGGGACCATTTTGTCAACGATCCCGGAGCGCAGGATCGGGAACTTTTTCCACACCGGCTTAATGGATTGTCATGTTGGTCTTGATGAATTTGTAATTTGAAATACTAGACATGGACTGTATCATTTTAGAAACTTTACCGTTTACGTATTTTAGTTTACACTTTAGAAATAGTGTCATATGCTAAACTACGAACCGTGATTATATAGCCGCAAAGCTCATGCCCAGCTATATGTATGTATATAATTGTTTATATCAAAAAAGCATTTCTTGACTGTGACACCCAGTAATTACTAGCATGACCACTTGGGTTCTATCAAGATTATTTTGTGGCTTTACCCACCTTGCTCATAATTTAATAACTGTGCGCTACTGTTTAACACGGGGTTCTCCATATCAGTCTAAAGATTAATTTAAAAATTCGATTTGGATTGAGGATGCTTAAGGAGCATTTTTACAAACGCCATTTGATGTTATCAATATTTCAGAGATAAGTGTGACTTCATATTCCACCATCATGATAATAACTTTCGTGTTTCAGTCTATTTCCACAACTTGACATGGAGTGAGTTTTTAGTGCATTTATTGACCAACTTTATGCCCTGGCATTTGAAAAGCAATGACATTTGGCGTAATAAAATAGATATTATAAAAATGAACCGACTACACCTTCAGACCGTAATTCTGTGCTGCCTTTGTTGCCAACAATCTCTACAAAATCATTTACAATTCATCACTGATAAATTGCAAAATTGCATGTTGCGAATTGTCCAGTTGACAGAACCTTATGATTACAGTAGGATCAACTCACCCTATTTTTTGAGAGTGTACCCCGCGGATAAAAATAGTTTCCTGGATGTCGTTCCAACACCTTCAGCCCTACTCACTGCAAGTGTATATAAGCAACAAAACATCCGATGTAACACTAAGATCATGCTATTTGCTGGAAACCCCACCTATAACCAGGATATGTTCGAGAAACCAGTTTATTCATTCAGAAGCAATGATACGGTTTGGATCACAGAACCACCTATGAATTTTATGTTGATACTTTGTCAGAATTGGGAAGAGAGTCAACTACTGAAAACTGCTGTGTCAAGGATTATATTTACTTTATATAATGTACCCACATTTGTGTTATTTCCGAGATCCTCAACGAATCTTCAGGGGTTCTACGTCTGCAACTGTATATATTGTCAATGTAAGGCATCATTTGATTGTACAATATTTGATTGCATAGACACAATGAAATCCACATTTAGAGCAGTAACAAACCATGGGAAAAGATCCATTAACTGGTTACTTGTAAGTTTAGCCTTTGGAAGTCTTAAATCTTTCAAAGTATCCAACTCCAAAATGCGTCTGGGACCTCATGATTTTAAAGATCCTTCGGATTTGTACTCAACCACAATCGATTACTTAACTTCGGATTTGGACATAAATGCATCAACATCGCCAACCTCTATTACTTCTGGGATCGTAGTGGGGACATTGGTTTTTGGAGATTTCCACACAGAATTTCCACTGTCATACACTCCGAACCTGAATTTCATAACATCCGACAGTGTCACGTCGGTCTCATTGGAGTTCAAAATGTATACGAATCCATTTGAATTTCGCATTTGGATATGCTTGGCGCTAGTGATGCTATTTCTGGCTGCGGTTTTTGCCAGTAGCACCATGACCTGTTCTTTATTAGTTTCATCAGCACGAATGTCAACGGGCTGGGCGAATTTACTAGCAATCGTTTTGGAACAAGGCAGCTTCATGGGCGACAATACCGTGGTTAGCATGCAAGCCAAAGCAAATAGAATGTTAATATTTACGTGGTTAATTTCGGCAGTTTTTATTTCAAATACATATAAAGGATTTCTCAAAAGCTCGTTTGTGGTAGAAAATGAAAGCATTTGTAAATGGACATACTTAAAGGAGCTTGAAAATTTTACGCTGTACTTCCCAAAAGGCAAAAAACAAGAGCTTCAAGGCATGGAAACTTTCATTAAATTTGGCGAGAATTTATGTCCAATTTATTGCTGTTCAAACGGATGGGGTCTGGAAATTGCAAATTCTAAAAGATCCATGTTAGAAATGAAAGTCAATCTACCAAAATATTTTAATCCTACGCGATTTCATTGCCTTGACGTCACTGATGTTGGAAAAATAGTGTTTGAAAATTTGATTAAGCCAAAATCAGCTCTGGTAGTTTTTTCAGACGATCTTCCGTTTTACTGGAATCGCGTGAACAAAGTTGCCAAGGAAAAATCTCTCAAGTTTGCGACAAATAAACATGTTAAAGATGATCGTTTACGGAAACAGCACGTTTCTATATACTTTCCTTGGGGCTATGGGGAAAATTATAATCCGGTTTTGAATAGAGCTCGAACAATGATTACTGCCGGTTTGTATTGGTTCTGGGAAAAGTGGGACAATCGTCGGTTCCCAAACTGCTTATCTTTAGGAAACAGGAAAATTCTATACTGTGAATCACTTTGTAATTCACCATAGCTACGCTACTTATTTTATTATTGAATTATGTCTATACTTGTTTATTTATGGTTAAATTATTATTGTCGTTATAAAAAGAAATGATTGGTACAATAATTATATGGTAAGATGTTTCAGAGTAGAAAATGGACACTCTCTTACGAATCGCCATCGAAATAACATCACACGTTATCTTTCTCCGACTTTTCTCCATTTTCACCCTTTGAGGTTTTCTCCGATTCATAAGAATAATTATAATTTATATCCTTACCTTTGTTCTTAATCTACGGAAATATTGTAGCAGAGTTATCCTATTGTTGCTAGTTCGTGTCCTTGTTTATATATAATAAAGAATTCCTCAACATTATTCCTCGCCTGCAACATTTACTCCTAGCTGTATCTCATCGTTCCTGTTCGTTCCTCACCACTTTAACAATACGAAGAGCCAGTAAAAGCATTATCGATGCAGAGCTCTATTGTACTGGCAATGTACGCCTTTCTTTGGAGCAGTGGCGTTTGCCTAACGGTTTTCCTTGTAGAAGTGACTTCCCAGTTTTTGAAGCTCAAGTTTTCTTTCTGAAGTTTTTGTCGAATCGATGAATGTTTCCACGAAAAAATCGAAAATCGGGAAAACTCGATACGTACATAGATACGTATAAATACAAAAAACGACGGATAGAATCCAGTCGAACACATCATTAGGACCTCCCGGAAAAACGTTGGTCTCGCAAGGAACATCTCCGTCGACATTAGCTCAATAGAAAGATGTTTAATTTCGAAGTAAATAAAGTCAGTAACTAAAGTTAAAGTCATTTTAACCAAAATTTCAAAATACTGGCTAAATTTCTTATGGGATATTCAACTTCGTCTTTTTTTTAACAGAATTTCAGCATTTGTTTGCCCAGAAGAAATCACCTGCGACTTACCCAACCCCCCTCAGGATAAAATGTGTTTTACGAAGTTTTTGAGTAAATTAAAACGTTTAAAGTTCACGTCAGCTGGCGTTCAAGATTTTGAATAATCAAACGCTGTACCTGGCTTACTGTTGCCCCATTTAAATGCTACTTATGTAGTGTACAAGATAAAATAATACTAACAAAAATTTCGAAATGCTAGTCGGGCTGTTTTTACAATTTTACCTATCTTTCCCCAAAATGTCAACATTCTTTTTGGCGAATAATTATGATAAATACTTATTTCTCGGAAATGTCAACCATTTAATTGGTTTTCCAACTCTGATTCGTTACACCGATTTCACTTCACTTTTAGTAATTATTTTAAAGTTACTTGACTAATTAAAAATATGTAGTTCAATAAACAGTTGTTATTTAGAGGACTCAATTTTTTGACCAAGTTTTTGTTATTTTCTTTGGTGAGTAGGACTTCTTCTGAGACCTAGACCCCCTTAGAATGTCGTATCAAGTCCTTAATTGTTTTGGGAAAGGCCCATCAACAAAGTACATAATTTTACTTTATGGACAATTGAAAATAAACAATTTTACTGATTTTTCTGGTGACTGGTACCCCTTTCAGTAGCGATTCGTACGTTTCGTACTTATTTGTAGAGTTGACTCCTTAATGAATTATTTTTCAGTATAATAATACAGCATATATCATAAAAAATACCATACTCTGTCTTCCAGTATTATTTGAACCTTTAGCAGCTAGCCAACACAATAATTGCTTACTTACAAATATCATTCAACATTCATATTCATTCACTATCAAAGAGTATTCTTGTAATTTATTCAATACTCAAATCATTACCTAAAATATTGAGATGGTTCCCTAACAATTTCTATTTCCATCAATTATTTGTCAGTTGCCATCAATACCTGCATACTTTATATTAGCAAATGATATATTTACTTTTAATGTTGAATTTACCAAATAGTTGCTGAACGCTCGAATACTTTGTATTACCCCAAACTTGACAATTTCAATATTTTTTAGCTGTCAATTATATACCGAAACGTGTTCAATTTACACTACCTTTAAAGTTCCGTTTAGATAAACCCGCCAGACGTTGTCTGTTGTCTTTGTTCTATGTGTGCATACTTTTATTCTGCTATTAGTTGGGGAACGGATTCCCCCAACACATAAATGTTTCTAAATTTCATCAATTATTTCCAGCTCATTTTATATTCCATTGTTTTTAAAATAATTTGAGAATCTAGGGATTGCTTATGTATTTGTTTTATTCGCGTTTTGTATGGAGCTTCAATCCTTCAGCTGTGTTCAGCAAGGTTCGAAAATATGTACATATGTAGTTATAGACAACTGAACATTCAACCAGTGCGGAACAATATAGCTCCCCAGATTTATACAAACTGTAGAAGACTCCGTCCTGCAAACTCAAAGTTTGTACATATGATATCAGGAGCGCATATATTTAAACAATCTTGATGCTCATTTTCGTGGTTCATTAGAAATTAAAGCAACAATGCAGTATTACACGTGAAAAAGATTCTGCTCAATATTCAGGAAATTGATTTATTTCTTATGGAAGTGACGTCGTTCATGTCGGTTTGGAAACTTTGCAATGATTGTCTAGTAATTAAGAGGACGACAATCGATTGAACAGACAAACAATTAGTGAATACAAAACATAAATGCATACATACGTACGAATTACCCCCGAAAACCGAACTAACTCAATCATTGAATAAAGGCAGATAATGAAATGGGTTTGGAGATTTAATGTGGCTTCAAATAGTTTCCGAGTTCAACCAATACTATACGACTCATTATTAATTGAAACAAATAGTAAAAATTTTGAAATTCATATTCTACTACTTAAATCTTATTCAATAGTTCATCATGTTTTTAAAAACGTTTACGAACAAATTTAAACTGCGACTGAGCTTTGAATGCGCTATTGTCAAAGGTTCGTCAGATGTAGTACAAATAGACTAACAGATCATCAGACAATCAGAAACCACCGCAAACACAATACGAATTGTCAGCTTCGTTTTCTCTCCAAAAATGAAACGTTTTTACAATACGGCAATGTTTTTACTTTGCATCTGTTGCGAACGTTCACTAGCAATCCATTTGGAACACATCACTGATCAATTGAAAGATTGCGTGATACGAATTGTCCAGCTGACAAATCCATATGACTACAGTGGGATCAACTCACCCTTTATGCTGAGAGTATACCCCGCGGATAAAAATAGTTTCCTGGATGTCGTTCCAACACCTTCAGCCCTACTCACTACAAAAGTATTTAAGCAACAAAATATCCAATGTAACACTAAGATAATGCTATTTGCTGGAAACCCCTCCTATAACCAGGATATGTTTAAGGAACCACCCGCTACATTCAGAAGTAATGAAAAAGTTTGGGTCACAGAACCACCTTTGAATTTTATACTGATACTTTGTCAGAATTTGGAAGAGAGTCAAATACTGAAAACTGCTGTCTCCAGGATTATATTTACTTTATGGAATGTACCCACATTTGTGTTATTTCCGAGATCCTCAACGAATCTTCAGGGGTTCTACGTCTGCAACTGTATATACTGCCAATGTGAGGCATCCTTCGATTGTATAACATTGGATTGCTTAGACAAAATGGAATCCACATTCACAGAAGTAACACACTACGGGAAGAGATCCATTGACTGGATCCTTCAACGTGCAGCCACTGGACGTCTTAATTCTTTCAAAGTATCCAACTCCAAAATGCGTCTGGGACCTCATTATTTTAAAGATCCTTCGGATTTGTACTCAACCGCAATCGATTACTTAACGATGGATTTGGACATAAATGCATCAACATCGTCAACATCTCGTATTTCTGGGATTGTAGTGGGGTATATCGTAAATTTGAATTTCCACACAGAATTTCGGCTTTCCTATTCTCCGAACCTGAATTTCATAACTTTCGACAGCGTCACGTCCGTCTCATTGGAGTTCCAAATGTATACGAATCCGTTTGAATTTCGAATTTGGATGTGCTTGGTGATATTGATGGTATTTCTTGCTACAGTTTTCGCCATTAACACATTGACCTGTGATATAACAGTTTCATTAGCACAAATCTTAACGGCATGGGTTAATTTGCTAGCCATCGTTTTGGAACAAGGCAGCTTCATGGCCGAGAATCCCGTGCTTAGCACGAACATTAAAGTTAAGAGAATGTTAATATTAACATGGTTAATTTGCGCAATAATTATTTCGAACGGTTACAAAGGATTTCTTGAAAGCTCTTTTGTAGTTGAAAATGAAAGTATTTGCAAATGGAAAAATTTAAAACAACTTGGAAATTTTACACTGTACTTTCCACAAGGCGAAAAACCCGAGAGTGAAGGCAGGGGATCTTTCATTAAATTTGGCAAGGAATTATGTCCAATTTATTGTCGTTCAAATGAATGGAATCTGGAAATTTCAAATTCTAAAAGAACAATGTTCGAACAAAAAACTAAGCTAAGAAAATATTTTAAACCTACGCAATTTCATTGCCTTGACGTCACTGATGTTGGCAAAATAGTGGTTGAAAATTTGATTAAGCCAAAATCAGCTCTGGTAGTTTTTTCTGACGATCTACAGTTTTACTGGAATCGTGTGAAAGAAGTTGCCAAAGAAAACTCACTCATGTTTGCATCAAATGCACATGTTAGAGATGATCATTTGAGGAAAGAGCATGTTTCAATGTACATTCCTTGGGGTTATGGGGTAAAAAAAATCCTGTTTTGAAGAGAGCTCGAGCAATGATTACTGCTGGTTTGTATTGGTTTTGGGAAAAGTGGGACAATCGTCGGTTCCCAAGCTGCTTATCTTTAGGAAACAGGAATGTTAAATATGTGGAGCCCGTAAAGGCATTATCAATGCAGAGCTCCATTGTCCTGGCAATTTACGCATTTCTTTGGAGCAGTGGTTTTTGTCTAACAGTTTTCATCGTAGAAAAGGCGTTCTAATTTTTGAAACTGGAGTTTCCTAATTTGTAGTTTTTTGAAGTCGATGGATTTTTCATATTAGTTCGTATCTGTATGCGTATGTCATTACACTTTTATCTTCTGCGTTGCATTCATTTTTTGAAGGAATACTGTATTTACTACTATGTAAGTCACCTGTACCCGGGTATATTTTAAAAGTACCTGAACCTACCCGGGTATTTTCGATTGTACTAATTTAAACGATTATCAAATATATTACACGAAATAAAAAATTAAAATATCTGCCACCAAGACATTTTGACTTAATAAATTTATTTATCAGATTAGATTTTTGTTATTTTTTATTCTTCGGAAGCATGACAAAGTACTAGAATTATCAGTAGTTATAAATGATTGCATGAAGGTTGAAAAGGTAACAGATAGCAAAATCTACGATACGAATAAGTTCAATGCAACAATACAAATGCAGCGTAATACTTTATAAATGTTCAATAATGCCGATAAATTAAACGATTAAGAATTTGTTTTGCAACCTGAAATTGCTTTCGCAATGGAAAACATTTCTTTAGATTCAAACTCCCCGGATTTTAACTCCAGCCAAGCTTGTAGAAAAAAACATTTACTACCGTATCTCCACTCTTATATAAACGTTTTTGCGTCAGAAAAACTTTGCCATCGGAGAAGGGTCGCTCTATCTGTACTCCAGTTTCACGAACTGCTAAAAAATCTCTGGTCATTCCAGCTAATGCTGGGTAACTATCCACGTGTTCCTATATGGTGGAATTAGTTTTCATGACTGAGGTTATACATATAAATTTTAATGTAACACGTTACAAGGTCAACAATTCGGATGAGTTTTTAAAGATCAACAGCACATTTATAGGTTTTACTTGGAAATTATGTTTGAATGAGAAGTACCTGAAAGTTCAGGTATTTTACATTCAGGTTCAGGTAATTACCCAGTGAGTACCCATACCTGATGGGTTTATACCCACAAGATTGGTTTTTGAACCTGTACCTATACCTGAACCTGAACCTGAGTTTTCAGGTATCTAACGAATGAACCTGTACCTGTACCCAAATTGAATGGGTACAAAAAGTATGTACCTGATACGTACCTGTACCTGAACCTGTACCCAAATACCCAGGTAAAACCTGTACCCATGAGGGGCACTACTGCATAGTGAGGTTTGAAAAAGTTTTTCCGATAGCGTATTTTAAAAATGCGACTGCCAGAAAGTATGACCCACTTGTTTTTGATAGGAAAGCACGGAGTTACCGAAGTTACATATTTCGTGGGGAAATGTTCCCTCAAAAAAGTATATGCCACTCACATATGCGGGAGTTTTCGTCAAGATGACAACAAAGCAAAAGCAATGCGGATCATATGGGGATTCTGTTTCAACGAAATCATCTGTGACTTACCCACCCCCGTCAGGATAAAGTTTGCTTTTATAGAGTTTTTGAATAAATTAAAACATTAGCTCGTGTTTAAGAATTTGAATAGGCAAGACGCCTTAAGACACAAAACATCCTGATAACTTCCCTTCAAATACTATACCTGGCTAGCTGATACCTCATTTAAACGCTACTTATGTGCTGTACAAAACTAAAATAATAGATACCAACCAAAATTTCGAAATGCTAATCGGGCTGGGCAGTCAAATTTGCCTATGTTTTCCCTAAAATTTTAAAATTATTTTTGACGAACAGCTATGATAACGACAACGATTCTGACTAGAAAACAAGCAGAGGTGTGGAAAATACATGAAATTTACTATTGAAATACAAAATACAAATACATTTTCAAGAAAGTTACAATACAAATATAAAATACAAATCCCAGGTGTAACTTAGTTAAGATACAAAATAAAATACAAATATCTGGAGTCATTTGGGCAAGATACAAAATAAAATACTTTGATTCCAACAAAAGGAGAAAATACGAAATAAAAATACAGTATTTGAAATACGAAATACATATTGAAAATACTCTCAAATTTATCTCAAAGTACATACATATCTGATTATGAGATATATCTAAAATTTATTCTCTCAAAATATTTTGTATAATTCAGCCAAATAATATGTACGATACTTAAAAGTGAATCAGCTAACGTAAGGTAACTGCATGTTATTAGACTTTAGAGTTGCGCATTTGTGTGTATCAAAGTAAACATGACCCTAGGTACAGAATATTTTTCGTTTAAACAAATAATCTGAACTCCTGGGTAAAGTATTTATATTTGCGTCACTAATTTAGCTAAATTTAAAGTTAAAAGATACATTGAATTTTATGTATTTATCCAGTAAGTAAGTTTTTCAAACCCACCAAGTTTCTAAAACTGGTTTCAAAATGTTTTAAATTAATGCTTTTACCTTTAAAATATTTATTTGAACATGTTTTAGAGACGACCGTAACAATTGCCAGAGTAAATTTTATAAGATAAATAAATACAAAATACTGTCACGTTCGTAATCTTCAAAATATAAAATACAAAATACAGTAAACATGTTGGTACTGACAAAACACGAAATACAAAATACCTTAAACAATTTACGTCTAGAAAAATACCAAATGATAAATACTAAATGTATTTCAAATACTATTTCAAATATAATATTTCAAAATATTCCACACCACTGAAAACAAGCCATGTTATTTGATTTTCCAACTCTGAGTCATTATGTGGATTTCACTAATGGAATTATTTGGAAGTTAAATGAATAATTGGAAATGTTTCAATGGATATTTATTATTTGGAGGACTCGATTTGTTTTAACAAATCTGCATCATTTTCTTTGGTGAGGAAGAACTCTTCTGAGACCTAGACCCCTTAGAATGTCGTGGATTGTCTTTAATTATTTGGATAACGGCCCGTAAATAAGGTACATAATGATTCACTCTGTGCTCAATCGAAAACAAATAATTGTACGTTTGATTTTTCAAAATAACTATTGCCACAAATTCTTTCCTTTATTCTGAAATGAAGAATAGTACTCCTTTCAGTAGTACCTTTAATAACAGTTAGCCAACACATAGATTGCAGAACGTGCAAGTAGTCATTACCAAAAGAAGATTCTTGTAATTTAATGAGCTTTCGAATCATTACCAAAAATATTGAATTGTTTCATAACGGTTTCTATTTCCATCAATTATTTGTTGGTTGACATGCTTACCTCTTACCTGTATACATTATATTCGTAAAAAACATATTTACTTTTAACTATGAACTTAATAAATAGTTACTGAACACTCAAGTGCATTGTACTAGCCCAAACTCGACAATTGTAATATTTTTCAGCTGTCAATTATTTACCGAAACGTGTTCACTATATACTACCAATAAAATGCCGTTTTGATCAACCCGTCAGACCGTGCTCTGTATGTACTTTTTATGTACTACATTTGAAAATCGCATTCCTGGACGACATACATTTTCTAACATTTATCAGTCATTGGTGGTTAGTTTTAAATTTCATTTTTTGGGAATTATTTGAGAATCTAGGGATTGTTCATTTGTTGTATTCGCGTTGTCTATGGAGCTTCTATCCTTCAACGGTGTATGTATGTGCATAGAAAATAGACAATCTTGATTCTCATTTTCGTGATTTAGGTTGAGAACGTCATTTTCAAATTTCGGTTGAAATTAGATATAGCAACAATGAGAATTACACGTCGTGAAAATTGGTTCTGTCAAATTGTCACCAAATTAATGTATTTCTTTTGGAAGTGACGTCGTACATGTCGGTTTGGAAACTTTGCATAGGATTGTCTAACAATTGATTGAACTGACAAACAATTAACGAATTCCAAGCAAGTGTGTAAACGTTTGAGTTCCCCGCGAAAGCCGAACTAACGCAATCATTGAATAAAGGTGGATAATAAAATTAACTATGAGATTTACTGAAAATGAGCCTTCAAATTGTCTCCGCTAGAAGATCATTTTTTATTAAGTGAACTCTGAACAGTAGTGCGAGATGGATTTCGGATAAATTTAACAACGTAACGCTGTGGTTACGTATCCTCGGTTAAAAGGTAAAACATTTTATACACTATTACGATCTGGAAAATGAGTATTGTATTATTGCCTGCATTTGGATCCTAGTTACACGAAATGAAATGGTAGTATTATTGTTTTGAGGATCAACAACAAACTATAAATAATCATAACTGGTAGGAATAACTCAATACAAGAGTAAGTCTCATAATTAAGACGCTAACATTATTAAATCTAACATTATGTAATTTTAAATTAAATGATACGGCATTACTATTTTTATAATTCACATACACTGAACGACTGAAGATCCAGTTGTGAGCTTCAACTTAATTAGAGCGGGTGTGTCATGACTCCTGAGTCAGGATTTGTCAGTTCTGCGTACAGTTTAGTCCGCGATTTCGATTTTGTTAGCTTAATGAATGGTATTCGCAGTTTTGTTCACCGTGTTGTCAAATGCGTGCACGGTTTTGTCAATTCTGTTTCCGGCGTAGTCGGCGAGGTTGATTTTGTTCAAAATTTAGACGATATGGTTGGTTTGTGGCATGCTTTTGTTAGCTTATTATTAATGCATTCCCTGTTTGGTTGACAATAACAATAACGTGTCGCAAAAATATTTAGTTAAGTGCTGTGGACATATTTTGTCATTGCTGTGGAATGATGTTGCTCCTTCATTACTAAACAACATCCAACCAAGACGAGCAAAGTTCTGTCACTCTCTTGAAATCAGAATTCATAAATTCTGGAAATAATGTGTAAATATTCTGCCACAAGTCACACTTAACTTAAATAAGGCATTTTTAGCAGTTCATGCATCAAAACTGTCGGCACTTACTATCTATCTGCCTTAATGGATTCTTATTCTCGTCTTGATCCATGTATAATGTAAAGTACTAGACCTAGGGGCGGTAACATCTTAAAAACTTAAATATTTACGTATTTTAGCTCACACCTTAAAATGAGTGTCGTATTAAACTACGAACCGTGCTTAGCCAAAGCTCATTCTCAAGATTATTTTGTGGCTTTACCATCTTAACCCATAGTTCAATACCTTTATATACGAGACTGTTTTAAGACTGGGGTTCGTCATATCGGTCTAAAGATTAATTTAAAACTTTAATTTAGAATGAGGGTGCTAAAGGAGCAATTGTACAAATGTCATTTCATGTTATAACTATTTTAGAGATGGGTGTGACTCCATACTCAACATCATACAAAATAACTTTCGTGTTCCAGTCTGTTTCTGCAACTTGGCATAGAACGATTTGGTTTTGTAAGCGCAGTGTTTGACACAAAAGTGCCCTGGACTTTGAAAAAGCAATGGAATTGGTCGTAATTAAACAATTATTAGAAAAATGAAGCAACTACACCTTCTGACCGTATTTTTGTGCTGCCTTTGTTGCCAACAATCTCTACAAAATCATTTACAATTCATTACTGATAAATTGCACAATTGCATGATACGAATTGTCCAGTTGACAGAACCTTACGACTACAGTAGGATCAACTCACCCTATTTTTTGAGAGTGTACCCCGCGGATAGAAACAGTTTCCTGGATGTCGTTGCGACACCTCCAAACTTACTCACTGCAAGTGTATTTAAGCAACAAAACATCCGATGTAGCACTAAGATCATGCTATTTGCAGCAAACCCAACCTACAATCAGGGTATGTTTGAGGAACAACTTCGTGCATTCAGAAGCAATGAAAAGGTTTGGATCACAGAACCACCTTTGAATTTTATGCTGATACTTTGTAAGAATTTGGAAGAAAGTAAACTACTAAAAACTGCAGTATCAAGGGTTATAATTACTTTATGGAATGTACCCACCTTTGTATTATTTCCGAGCACCTCCAAGAACCTTCAGGGGAACTACTTCTGCAACTGTGTATATTGTCACTGTGAGGTATCCTTCGTGTGTACAACATTAGATTGCTTAGACACAATGGAATCCACGTTTACAGCAGTAACAAACTATGGGAAAAGATCAATTAACTGGAAGCTTGGAAGTTTCACCTTTGGATGTCTCAATTCTTTCAAAGTATCCAACACAAAAATGCATCTGGGACCTCATTATTCTAAAGATCCTTCGGATTTGTACTCAACCACAATCGATTACTTAACTATAGATTTGGACATGAATGCATCAACATTGTCAACCTCTATTACTTCTGGGATTGCATTAGGGACTTTGGCAAATGGGGACTTCCACACAGAATTTCCACTGTCATACACCCCAAACCTGAATTTCATAACATCCGACAGTGTCACGTCAGTCGCATTGGAGTTCAAAATGTATACGAATCCATTTGAATTTCGCATTTGGATATGCTTGTCGCTGGTGATGCTATTTCTGGCTACGGTTCTTGCCAGTAGCACAACGGCCTGTTCTTTATTAGTTTCATCAGCACGAATTTCAACGGCCTGGGCGAATTTGCTAGCAATCGTTTTGGAACAAGGCAGCTTCATGGGTGACAGTCCCGTGGTTAGCATGCAAGGTAAAGCAAAGAAAATGGTAGTATTTACGTGGTTAATTTCGGCAGTTTTTATTTCAAATACATACAAAGGATTTCTTAAAAGCTCGTTTGTAGTTGATAATGAAAGTATTTGTAAATGGACACACTTAAAAGAACTTGGCAATTTTACGCTGTACTTCCCACAAGGCAAAAAAGAAGCGCTTCAAGGCATGCATACGTTCGTTAAATTTGGCACTAAACTGTGTCCAATTTATTGTCGTTCAGATGAATTGGGTCTAGAATTTTCTAATTCTAAAAGAACCACATTCGAAATAAAAACCAAGTTAACAAAATATTTTAAACCTATGCAATGGCATTGCCTTGACGTCAATGATGTTGGGAAAATAGTGGTTGAAAATTTGAGTAAGCCAAAATCCGCTCTGGTAGTTTTTTCAGACGATCTTCCGTTTTACTGGAATCGCGTGAACGAAGTTGCCAAGAAAAAATCTCTCAAGTTTGCGTCCAATGTACATGTTACAGACGATCATTTACGGAAACAGCACGTTTCAATGTACATTCCTTGGGGTTATGGAGAAAAGTACAATCCAGTTTTGGTAAGAGCTCGAGCAATGATTACTGCTGGTTTGTTTTGGTTTTGGGAAAAGTGGGACAGTCGTAGATTCCCAGACTGCTTATCTTTAGGAAACAGGAATGTTAAGTATGAAGAGCCCTTAAAAGCATTATCAATGCAGAGCTCCGTTGTACTTGCAATTTACGCCTTTATTTGGGGCAATGGCGTTTGCCTAACAGTTTTCCTCGTAGAAGTGATTTTCCAGTTTTGAAAATTAAACTTTTGTATCTTTTAGTTTTTTTCAAATCGGTAATATTTCTACCAAAAAATCAAAATTTGAAAAATATATTTATATATATATCTATATATATCCAGAAATAAGAAGTGTAGAATCCAGTCCAATATCTCATTTGACCCGCCGGTAGTAACATTCTAATCATTTACAAATCTTCAGAATTTTTGGGATAAATCCGGTTATTTCGGTTTGTTAATTTACATCAAATTTTGTGACTAAATGGAATCATCTGATGCCTACCTGGACTAACCGTCTTATGGATGATTTGAATAATGAATTCTTTTTCGTTTATGAGATTAACTACTTCGAGATTTGGTGTAACGTTCGTCTCGCAAATCACATCTCCGTCGATATTAGCTGAATAGAAAGACGCTTAATTAAGATGTTTAAAGATGTCCCACAAAATACATACATACACACCTACATGCAATTCAAACCAGATATACAAATGAAATATAAAGCAGATTTCTGAAATTAGTAAGAAAATAGTAGATCAATTTGAATTTTTTAAATGCTTCATTCATTGTTACATACTTGTAAAACTTAGAAATACATTTCATTTCTTTAGCATCATTTTTCCAAATCATTCACCGGTGGACCCATATTTTTGCACTGTAGTCCCGATTGATGCCACATCCAATGAATACGGCAGTTATAAGCACTTCTGACTAGAAAACAAGCTATAATAATTTTCCAACTCTGATTCATTATGTGGATTTCGCTTCGTTTTTAGGAATTACTTGGAAGTTACATGAATAATTGGAAATGTTTCACTGGGCATTTAATATTTGAATTTTTTCCCAAATCTTCATCATTTTCTTTGGTGAGGAAGAATTCTTCTGAGAACTAGACCCCTTAGAACGTCGTGGAATGTCCTTAATTATTTAGATAACGGCTCCTAATTAAGGTACAAAATCATTTACTCTATACTCAATTGAAAATAAATAATTTTACTTTAGAATTTTCAAAATAACTATGGCGTCAAATTTTTTACTTTATCCTGAAATGAAGAATAGTACTCCTTTCAGTAGTTCCTTTAATAACAGGTAACCTCAGCAGTACCAACACAATAGATTGCGGAACGTACAAGTAGTCATTACCAAAACAGGAATCCTGTAATTTAATCAACACTCGAATTATTGTCAAAAATTTTTAATTGTTTCATAACAATTTTTTATTGCCATCAATTATTCGTTGGTTTACATTCTTACCTGTAACTTTATATTAGCAAATGACATATTTACTTTTAATTTTGAATTTACCAAATAGTTGCTGAACACTTAAATGTACTAGCCCAAAATTGACAGTTTTAATATTTTACAGCTGGCAATTATTTACCGAAACGTGTTCTCTATACATTACCTATAAAATTCTGTTTAGATCAACCCGTCATACGGTGAGTTTAATTGAACTGTGTGTACATACTTTTACTCCGCTACTATTTTTGGAACGCATTCCTCCACTACATAAATTGTCTTAATTTCATCAAACTTTTAAACTTTATTTTGTATTACTTTTTTAACAATTATTTGAGAATCCAGGTATTGCTTCATTTGTTTTATTCACGCTTCGTATGGAGCTTCAATCCCTCAGCGGTGTTCCACAAGCATCGCAAATAAGTGTGCACACAGACAGTATAACATTATACTAGTGCCCAACAAAAGTTCCACGAATTTATACAAACAGTAGAAGGTTCATCACTGTACTACTACTCCACCTCTATTTGAGAAACGCCTTCCTATACTACAGACATTTTCTAACATTCATCACTAATTTGCTGTTAGTTTTGGTATAAATTCATTTGAGAATCTAGGATTTCTTCAATTGTTTTATTCGTGTTTTGTATGGAGCTTCTATCCTTCAACTGTGTATGTGCTTAGACAACTGAACATTCAACCAGTGCTGAACAATAGCTCCTCAAATTTGTACAAACAAAGCACGGATATAACCAGGAGTGTGTAATAATTAATTAATATAATAATTATTATATTTAGACGATCTTGATTCTCATTTTCGTGGTTTAGTCGGGGACTTCATTTTCGAAGTTCATTAGAAATTAAAGCAACAATGCGAACTACGCGTGGTGAAAACTGGTGCTGCCAAATTTTCATGACATTGGTTTCTTTCTTTTGTAAGTTCATGTCGTTTCATGCGTTCGTGCATGCGTTAAAATATTTGATTAAAGGAATAACTATACTGTTCGAGCCGATCTAATAATTTACCAAAAATGAGTTTATTTCTGTACATGGTGCCACAACGGTCTGGGCATATGAGCCAGTGCAGGGACCTCTACTCTACTGAAAATAGAGGTAGAGGTGGAAATAGAGTAGAGGCGTTAAAATCTGCAAATCATTAGTAGAGATGCAGTAGTGGTATACAAAATACTAGCATAATAGAGATAGAGGAAAATAGTAGGCTAGCATAAAATTAAGTGAGTAGAGGAGCGTCATTTAGGATCCCAATTTAGATACCAGTAGTAGGAGTAGAGGTAGAACAGAACATCGTATTCTAATGGTAGAATAGAGGTAGTAGTAGTAAGCTTATAGAAATAAGGAATAATTTATAGATTTACTGTTTCTCTGAACATCCAAAATAATACCCGGAATGACATCTGGTGTCCGTACAAAAAACTCCACTTCACTTCACCATTAAAGTAACTCATGAACGTGCTTCGTAGCTGCAAATGCAAGAGAAGGGAATTGGAAATACACCCAAACGTCATAACCACGTCGTATTTACCAATCGAATTGTCAAACGTTCCGACTGACTTATAAACTTACTTCTACTGTTTTAATTTGTGCAAGCAAAATAATCTTTATTTTTGAGTCTGACGAAAGCTTTAAGCTTTTTATTTGTATGCATAGCTGCTACGTATTTCAGTTCTTCAATCATCGTTAAAATGTATAATAATGTAATAATAATATATATATATATATATATAATAATGTACGTACGAAACCAAAGGACCCGGACAGTCCTGAGCTTTAAATAATTAAATAAATATATATATGTACAGTCGGGTGACAAAAGATTTTTAAAGAAACTACTGTTTTTCGGACGTCCAAACTCCAGAAATAGTGTAGTATTGCTAACATATATGTTAAATCCGCCTATTGGAACGAATTTTCGCATCAATAACCAGAATTATTTCAACACTTACGTCAGCTGGTACGAAAAACAAAACTAACATGATGACAAAAGGTTTTTCGATCCATTGGATTTTTATGTTTAGTAGCGAGTAGCTCCTCCTTTAGCTTTAATAATCTCATAAATACGTTTTGGAAGGGAATACTCGAGCTTTTTGAGTTTCGCTGGAGGGTAGAGTTACCCATTACTCCTGTAGAGCTTGCATGAGCACACGTTTATTATTTGGAAGGTGGTCCCAATTTTGGAGACATCTATCCACTACATCCCACAAAAACTTGATCAGATTCAAGTCGTGTGACTGGGATGGCCAAGAAAGGACATTGATTCGGTTGTTTTGGAACCATTCCTTTACCCATTTCGCGGTGTACTTTTAATTTTTGTCTCTTTGAAATATGAGTTCACTATTATTTTTCAGTTTTGTCGTCGATGAACGTAAATTTTCGTCCAGGATTTTTTTGTGCGATCCTGCAGTAAATGTTTTGGGCACCTCCACTAAATTCCCTACCATATGAGACGAAAAACAACCACAAACCACTACGGAACCTAAAAGTACAGATAGGCTGTAGTTAGAATTTACGACTATTATTTCTACAAGAAACCCCCCCTTACTTACTTCCAAAGCGCTTAACGGGGAATTTGACACAGTCGGTTCGAAATTCCTTTCCTCCAAAACGTGTGTTCTCCTTTGGGCCGACTCCATCAAATCTACCATTAACCACGGCGGAGGTAAGTAAGGGGGGTTTCTTTTAGATCTAATTCAAACTAGTTACACGAAATGAAATGGAAGTATTGCTTTGAAGTTCAGCAACTAGAAATAATCATAATTGGAAGGAAAAATATAATACAATGGCGAGAGTCTCACAGAATAAATCCTTCAATTTTTAAGAAATTATTTACTAAAAATGTTTAACAACACATTTTTTGTAACAATCTAATTTTATCTGTCACTATTATATGTTTTAGCCAATGTATGAAAACCTTGACATAAATCCCGAAAAACTATTAGGTTAGAATCAAGTACAGTAGCCCCTTCGAACAGCCGTTGGTAACCCCGATGCGGAACTTCGTATTCATTTACGGATCTTGCCCGTGAAGCCCAACATCACATAAGGTGGCTAGCCCGGCTCCAGGACACTTGTGAGAAAGCTTATGAAGAATGCCCCGGAAATCGAGGAAATCGAGCATTATTTGCGCAAGAGCAATTCATTGCATGGAAATGAACCATCTATATATTAAGTTCCGTTGCTAAATAAAGTTCAATTCTTTCAGTTCTCACTTATTCAAAAGCTCCAAATGTTAATTCATAAACAAAGCGATGCTATACGTTTGAACAAACCACCAATCATTTTAAAATTTACTGATTGTCAATAAATTAAAAACTAATAACCTACGTGGTGTTTTTATGGGCAATAAATTAATGACGAAAAACAGTACCCTCGAATTAAATGCACTCATTTTATGAGTTTCCGCTGTGGTGAGCTGATTGTGAGTTCATACCCAGTCAGAAATCATACGCAATATACAAAGAAGCATTATAATGTATAGTTAATTCTAATTTCATATACTACCTAAACATAAATATGCCACCCAGTAACTAAACCATTTTATGCATGTATCGCCCGATATTTCGCACACTATTTGTAATTAAATTTAACTTAAACTCCAATACATTTTTTGGGGAACTTAATTTTGATCATTGGCTATTATTCACCTTGGCTATTATTCAAGAAATGCTTCGACTTGCTACTATCGATATTGCACAGTTTCATCAAGCTTGTGGGCTAGGGTATTCCAAAAGAACCAATACTCCTTCCAACTATCTATGGAATAAACCACGATACTAATCCGTATGTTTTCAAGTTAGATCGCTTCGTCGATGCCGATGGGAAATTCGTGGCAAAAGTGAACAGTTTATTCGCAGTGAATCCTCCAGAAATCAATTATTTTATTTATTAAACGCATTTTAAGTTTTTTTTTGAAAAACGAAACCAATTCAGTGATGGAAGTTTTTATATATTAATACATATGTTAGTTGAATCGAAGAACAGAAATGTCCCGACAGAATTTCCTTGCTTTATTTTCTTGTATTCTTAAAACACATTCTGGGATTTTGTAATGTCAACAATATCAAAACGAGAGCCAACTGCAAAGTTTACAACACAAATCATGACCATCCTTAATATATTAAGTATATTTTAAAGGGATGTGATATTAGAATTTGGGAATTATATATTTGCAAATTAAGTAAAGAAAATGAGATAAGCCTTCAAGGTAGTGGGCATCTCTTTTTAAGCATAAAATTTTTAAGAATATATTTGCAAAGGAATAGAACGGGGTGCATTTGTATGTCAAGAAGATCCACACTCAAAAACAATTCTTTTTACACAAATTCATCACATTGCTAATATACACATACATTACATATAATAGTAAATAAAATAAAACCCAGACCGAAAGGTAAATACACATCAGCAAACAATATCATTTATTAGACCCAGGGAAATCCGTACGCTTTTTATATAGTGCTTATATCTTTGATAAAAAGTTCCAAGACATACTACGGAAAAGTAAGGAGCAAATCGACGACTTTACCCACAACAAATTCCAGGAAAATCGGAGTGGACAATTTTTCAAAATAGTAGAAGCTCCCAACGCTCACACCACAGACCCTAATGCTCTTCACAAACCTGACAGTTAACAAGCTCACAGAGTCACCTACATTTCTTTGACCAACAATCAAAAACAAGGCTTTAATGGAGTCCATGCTCTCCGGGATTTGATACATGCTTCCAAAAAACAAAGTAAACAGTATCATAGCAAATGCAGCCAGGGACATTACCAGTAGCGTGAAAAAAGACATTTCATCCAGGTACTTAATCCCCGTGAACAGGGAGGATATTGCTATAACTAAGAGGGAAATTTTGACCACGAAATTATAGCCAGAGTACGTAGAGTTAAACCACACTAATTTCAATTGCGTTTCCCGGATTTTGGCCCAGATTTTCTCCAATTCATTCCATGTGACGTCCGTATCCTCTGTCATCGATCTACAAAACATCACAAGAGGACCTTGAAAAACATTTAAATTTAAGGAAAATGAGCGAACTCGTAAACATTGCTTAAAGATTAATTACGAGAGTTGCGCTTCCATAGGATTCATCATGTCCACCGTGAACCATTGGAGGGAGATCAGAGTTAGGTATGTGTAAAGGATACCTGGTGAGATCCCTACAGCAAAAGTCCAATTTTGAAGGAGGAAAATAACAGCAAACAGAATTCCATTTGGAGGGTGAGCAGGGAGCAGGGAAAATAACCATGGGCCCATATCCGGCTCAATTAGGCTAAAAACAATGAATGCCGACACAAACAGGACAAAGCACGGTGGAATCCATATAATGGCAATTTCCACAAAATTCCGGTGCCGGATTGAGACCAATGTTTGGAAGATACTTTGTCGGTCTTCACCTGAAAATTGTGATATGGCAAACAAAATTCAGATAATTTTGAACATTCATACACATAAGTATTCAATAAAAAATATCCTCAAAATACCGAGCTGCGAAAACCTGTACCTTGCAGGCTGTCATTATGATTTTTGGCTTCGTGAATGAGGGATATGATTTGAGCATTCCTGGAGCCATTGATGAAGAATACAAAGACACAGTCCAACAAGAGATGGATGCAAATGCAGGACAAAAAAATGGTAAAACGAAACCCTTTCACACTTTTCGGGGAAAAATCAGATTTATGTACAAGCAATATAAGCAAAACGCTGTGAACTGAACTTTGCAAATGAGTAGACGCTTCGAACTGGACTGATATCTCAATTCCCCAGTTTTCAAATTAAATTCAATAGGGAGGAAATTCAGGAGTGAAATGGTCTTTATTACGAGGAAGTTGAAACGTAAATCACATTTTGTCAGCATTGTTGGTGTAGCCCAAGGCTACTTTTAGTGTAGCCCAGATTTGGCCTAAAACTCAACTGTGTCAAAATTACAGACCACTTTTCCTTCTAATTTCTTGTGGGACAGTAGCAACACGCCCATCATGCCAAATCATTACGTTCGTTACTGGTAAGTTGTAATTTTCTCTTCTTCACCAAAACCAAAAAATTATATATTTTCTCTCCCGTCCCCAAAACGTGGATTCTTCAAAAGTCGCTAACTCAGCGTGAAATTACTTGAAATACACATTCATACATTGAAAGTAGTGTTAATGGCGTTTTCCCAATCAATAAGTACTTAAATTGGAGGGCAGCGTTGACGCTTAATTATCATTTTATAAGTTTTGTTGACGTAACTGTCTTCAAGGGAGGCTTTACCTTTCATTCAAATGTAATGAAAAAATTGCAGGAAATTAATTTACTTCACTTTAGTGGATGTCATTTGAGCATTTTCCCGATGCTAGAAATTAAATATTGACAATGTCGTGCATTCCTAGGCTTGTTCAAATCGGGCTAACCACCGCTAATTGTTCCAATTAAATTAGAAAATTTTAAAATTACAACATAAAACAATTTTTGTGACAGCAACTGTTATTTTGTCAGTTTTCGGTTGTCACACAAATTTCATGAAATTGACAAACTTCGATGGAACGCTGTTGGGTTCCATTACCCTTCCCTTCAATAGAGATTGTGTCTGCAATTTGGAAGCTTCAAAGGAAAAAACGAATTGAAGATGATGACTGCGTAACCTGAGCTTACTTTTAGCAATACGTAAGGAGTTCTACACTGCACTACTTCTTTATGAACAATCATTGTCAAAACAGTAGACTACTTACTCCGAGCGGTTAGATACAATACGATATGATTTAATTATTAAAATTGTTAAAATTTTCTTATTAAAAACTCCATGACATAGGTAATTATTTGCATTGAATCGAGTAAGATTTCTCGTTTGAGCCTAAATAAAATTTTGGTTTTAATTTAGGGTTTAAATCTCCATTAATTGTCAATAAAAGTATATTGGAAAGCGATGTAATTGCTTTACAAGCTAAGCTTACGTATATCAAACTGAATTGCCAAATCTTGATCAAATTTTGAGGGGGTTATTCAAATATCATTAATTTTTTTGAACAAAATTTCCGCAAGTTTTTGCGATAACCTAGATCGGAATTCTATTTGACTCCCTCCCTTGGTATAAATTTTCCTAAAGTAAAGTTTTGAATGAAATCCAAAAATTAAAAATGTTTTTATTTCTAGCCTTTCTGAAAATTGATTTCAGAAGTTAAGCTTACATATTAATTCACATGTACATATGCGATTCAACACGCGTCTTGACTGCTCCTCGTGATCTGAGTTTGAGATCCACGTAAGCTGCATTGCGATTGTGAAGTCGCGTTTCCAACTTACGTTGCTGCTGACACGTTGCAAAGAGCGTTTTTTTAGAGTGGCGTCAGCCCCCTAGTAAAATAGCCATGTCCATACGTCGGTACATCCGTGTGTCCTTCCGTACGATTATGCAAAAACCGCTGGTCCGATTTCAATGAAATTGTTTATGGACATTACTTGTGTCAAAAGTAAGGCTAAGTTCGTAGTTGGTTGAAATCGGCCGGATAGTTTTTAAGAACAAAATTATTAAAATTTTGGACTTTAAGTCAAATGACAGTTATCTCCAAAACTACTGAATGTATTTCAACGAAATGTTTTGTGAATATTGCGTATGTAAATAGTAATAGCTGTTGTTCATGTTGTTGAAATCGGCCTTGTAGTTTTTTCGAAAAAATATCTTGAAATTTTGAACTTCAAGTCAAATGACAGCTATCTCTAAAACTATACTGAATCGATTTCAACGAAATGTTTTGTGAAAATGTTTGTGTAATCGGAATGGTTATTGCTTATATGGTTGAGATCGGCCCAAAATTTTGTTTTTCAAAAATCTGAAATTTTTAAAAAAGCTCAAAATTCATGCTACTTTGACGGCGGTGGCTGACGCTACCCTACGAGAAGCCTCAAATTATCGCGTGGCGATGATTTTTAGGATGGCGTCACCCCCTAGTAAAATAACCGGAAATTTCGAAAAAAAACTCCAAGTTACTACTTTGACGGCGGCAGCTGATGTCACCCTATATCCTATCCGGAGCCTCAAATTATCGCGTAGCGTTGGTTTTTCATAGTTGAATAGACTAAATTTCTTTTTATGCTTTCATGCATTTAATTTACTTTTTTGGTTTATTTACAATAGTTTCGTGTTTTTGTCTGCAGCGGTAGAGGCTATAATTTTCTATTTTAACTCCATCTAAAGTTCTGAACACCCTCAAGCACCGCTCAACTATAATTTTCCGGCGAATACTTTCTGCACAGTGTGTCTGTACATATCATACATCAAAAATGACAAATCGCACTTTGCTTTACTAATTCCAAATGTAAGTATTTTATTTTATTAGATTTCAATATATTCCTCATATATAGAGGATAAGGTTTTATGTAAGTCATTTTCTGCATAGAGTAAACCAAGGGCATTGGAGTCATAGTAATATTACATCTTTAAAGTTTATCTAATCGAAATTTTTCTAAATTGATTACTTTACATTTCCCTGAAAGAAAATATTTTGGATCGCTGTTTACTATCGAATATCAGAGAATTCATTTAAGTCTAACTCAACTTTGAGATTCCCCCCGCATGTTAGTAGAGCTGAATCTTTTTCACATACAATTTATAAAAAATTCATTTATCTTGTTTACAGCACCATAGTGGAACTTTTTTTCTTCACCCTAGTCACACTAATTAGTTTATACATAAAACCTACTGACAATCATTTTTAAAAAAATACCAACGGCACATGGTTTGGCAATGTTGTACGTTCTTTCCCGTATTTTCGTTATTACAAAATTCATTGGCATATTATTATTTCATGATAAATGCATAGTAAGAAAATAAGTAGCTAAATTTGACCATCCTTGAAGTAAAGTTGACCGCTCCTGAAATTTCAAGATTTTTGTGATTTTGACCCCCCCCCCCCCTGGAAAACACGCTTTGTACATGTATGGTCTCGGGCGTTTCATATACATATATATGTCAAATAATCAAATGCCTGGACAATACCAACAACGGTACCAAAAACGGGGATAAATTCATTGTTAGTAAACCCTTAGATCGGCAACTGTCAGTAGTTCTTCCTTCAATAAAATAATGTAGGACAGAGTATATACATACATAATGGGCTGGTGTACTCATAGAGACACAAACTTCCAATTGAACAAACTAGCAAAAAATTGTAAAGTTACTTCTACGATGAAAACTGCTAGGCAAACAACGCTGCTCCAAACAAAAGCGTTGATTGGCAGTACAATGGAGCTCTGCATTGATAGTGCTTTTACGGGCTCTTCATATTCAACTTTCCTTTTCCCTAAAGATAAGCAACTTGGGAATCGGTGATTATCCCACTTTTCCCAAAACCAAAACAAACCGGCAGTAATCATCGCCCGAGCTCTCTTCAAAACAGGATTATATTTTTCCCCATAACCCCAAGGAATGTAAATTGAAACATGCTCTTTCCGTAAATGATCATCTGTAACATGTACATTTGAAGCAAACTTGAGAGATTTTTTCTTAGCAACTTTGTTCACGCGATTCCAGTAAAACTGCAGATCGTCTGAAAAGAATACCAGAGCGGATTTTGGTTTACTCAAATTTTCAATCACTATTTTACCAATATCAGTGACGTCAAGGCAATGAAATTGCGTAGGGTTAAAATATTTTGGTAGCTTCGATTTCTGTCCGAATATTATTCTTTTATTATTCGAAATTTCCAGAAACCATTCATTTGAACGACAATAAATTGAACATGTTTTGTTGCCAAATTTTATGAAAGATCCCCTGCCTTCACTCTCGGGTTTTTCGCCTTGTGGAAAGTACAGCGTAAAATTTCCGAGCTCATTTAAGTATTTCCATTTACAAATGCTTTCATTTTCAACTACAAACGAGCTTTTGAGAAATCCTTTGTAGCCATTTGAAATAATTATTGCGGAAATTAACCAAGTTATTATTAACATTCTCTTAGCTTTGGTTTGCGTGCTAAGCACGGGACTCTTGCCCATAAAACTGCATTGTTCCAAAATGATTGCCAGCAAATTAGCCCAGGTCGTTGTCATAAGTGCTGATGAAACCAGTATATCACGGGTCATTGTGTCAATGGCGAGAACTATTGCAAGAAACACCGTCAATATTCCCAAGCATAACCAAATTCGGAAGTCGAATGGATTCGTATACATTTTGAACTCCAATGAGACGGACGTGACACTGTCGGAAGTTATGAAATTCAGGGTCGGAGAATAAGAGAGTCGAAATTCTGTGTGGAAATCCTCACCTGCCAAATTCCCCATTATAACCCCAGAAAAAACAGAGGTTGACAATGTTGATGCATTTATGTCCAAATCCATCGTTAAGTAATCGATTGTGGTTGAGTACAAATCCGAAGGATCTTTGGAATAATGAGGACCCAGATGCATTTTGGAGTTGGATACTTTGCAAGATCTTGTAGTGGTTATACGTTGAAGGATCCAGTCAATGAACCTTTTCCCGTAGTTTGCTACTTCTCTGAATGTGGATTCCATCGTGTCTAAGCAATCAAGTGTTGTACAATCGAAGGATGCCTCACATTGGCATAACATGCAATTGCAGATGTAGAACCCCTGGTGATGGGCTAAGGATCTCGGAAATAGCACAAATGTGGGTACATTCCATAAAGTAGTTATAATCCTTGATACTGCATTTCTCAGTAGTTGACTTTCTTCCAAATTCTGACAAACTATCAACATGAAATTTAAAGGTGGTTCTGTAATCCAAATTTTAGTTTTGCTTATAAATGTATAGTGTGGTTTCTGAAACAAACTCTGATTATAGGTGGGGTTTGCTGCAAATAGCATGATCTTAGTTCTACACCGGATATTTTGTTGCTTGGATAAACTTGCACTGAGAAGGGCTGAAGGTGTTGGAACGACATCCAGGAAACTATTTTTATCCGCGGGGTATACTCTCAACATAAAGGGTGAGTTGATCCCACTGTAGTCATATGGATGTGTCAGCTGGACAATTCGTATCATGCAATCTTCCAATTTATCAGTGATGTGTTGCAAGAGGATTGCTGGAGAATTTTTACAACAGAGGCAAAGCAGAAGCATGACCAGTTTGTATAATCGTTTCATTTTTGGAGAGGCTGACAGTTCCTATTTTGAATGCAGTGGTTTCTGGTTGTCTGTTGGGCCGTTATTAGTTTGTCGGCACTACATCTGCCGAACCTTCAACAACAGGTAAAAAACAATGCACTGGAGTAGATTTGGTGGAAAGCATGAAATTTACTGGTTTTAGAAGGAGCTCGGGTCATCCATTTGACATCCTTGAAATTATTAGAACGTTTTTAAAAACATGGTGCACACATAGTCGGCACACTGATTAAGGTATTAAAAGTTCAACGGTAACGATCAAAATAGGATAACATTAATATTAAAAACACTTAGTATCAGTATATTATAAACTGAAAATAGGCAAATATATATATACAGTGAAGAGGCAAAATGGTCTATGTGACGCTTTTGTTCAAACTACAAACGAGCTTCACACTAATTTCACTAAAAGCAAAATTAACTACATGGATAGGCAAACATGTGATGCCCACAAATCATTTTAGTGAAAACTGCACGTAAAATATTTTGATTTTTCGTGCAGGAATAATCTTTAAAAATGGAATATAAAATGAGCTGGAAATGATTAATGAAATTTATGTCGTGGAGGATTGCATTCCCCAAGTAGTAAAAGTACATATGGCGTACAGACATAGTGTCACGGATTGATCTAAACGACATTTTATAGGTACTGTATAGAGATAACATTTTGAATAAATATTTGACTGCGTAAAATTATTAAAATTGTCAAGTTTGGGCTCGTACAATGTATTTGAGTGTTCCGCAACTATTTGGTAAGTTCACAGTTGGAAATAAATATATCAACTGTTAATATAAAATATGCAGGTAAGGATGGCAACCGACAAATAACCAGATGAAAATAGAAATTGCTATAAAATCATCTAAATATTTTTAGTAGCGTACTGAGTAACATGAATATTGTCCTCTTTCGATAATGACTATTCGTCAGGGCTGGAGTATTCGAAAATTATGGATATACAATTCTGATTAAGATTAATCCTAACGGATTCCAATCCCAATTCAAATGTATTTCTTTCATAAAATGAAAATTCCAATCCGATTTATTCAAATATTTTCTGTGAATTCCAATATAATTCAAATACTTTAGTTATTAAATATTGACACCTGGTTGTACTAGAGTCCCAAAAATATCGTAACTTTATACTAAATTTAAGCCAGAAAGTGTCTAAATTCCGCAATTATAAATGCAACGAAGCCAGGGGATACGCAAGACCATTTTATAAAGGCATTTCTGCTTAATCTACGCAAGTACCATAACCTTATATGACTTGTTGTGTCACCTTGTTTTTCAGGGATACTCAAGTAGTCAAAAAAGTGAGCTGCATGCTTTTTTCCCTGAAAAACTGAAACTGAAAATTATTGGCAAATGAATCGATTGCTTATAGATTACAGCGAATTCATTTCCAGAAAATAAATTCGTTTGTTCATCTGCGAAATTTTGTGGAGTCAAACATAATCCCAAATTTTGTATTCCAATGAGGTGTTAAAAAAATCATGTTATGGCTGAGAAAAAACTACTTTTGTTGCTTGAATTTACGATATAAACTTCAATATGTCACAGATATTTCGGATATACAACCATTGGATACAGTATTCAAATATATTTTGAATACTAATTCGAATACTGATATTTTTTTCCGATTCAATACGGATTTAAATACTTGAAAAAATATACTTAGGAATACCAATTCCGATAAAAATACCAGAAAATAGGAATGAAATACCGATTCCAATTCTAATTCCGATTCGAATGACCAGTCCTGCGATTCGTACTCTCCGCAATCATTGTGCTGGCTCACTGTTAAAAGTAAAAATAATAATTGAACACAAATTATGTTATTTTTATGAAAATGCTAATATTTACTAAACAATAAGGCATTGTGGAGTCAACACTCTAATAATTAAGGGAAAACGTGCCACGACGTTCAAAGGGGAATTAGGTCTCCAGACGTTTTCCGGACTAAAAAAATTAGTGAAGATTTGGTCAAATATTTATTCACTCAAATAACAATTGTCCAGTCAAAATTTTCAATTATTTATGTAACTTACCTTATAAAAATTAAATTCAAATCTGCATAACGAATAGGAATTGGAAAACCAATATATATGGTTAACGATATCTAGTCATAAGGTTTTAGGATTTTCTGGTAAAACAAATGCTGATATTTTGTAAAAAAGATCGGTAAATTTGAACAGCCCTCACGATTACGATTTCGCAATTTTTTATAATTTTATTTTTGCTTGTATAACACATAAGTAGCGTTTAAATGAGGTATCCGTAAGCCAGGTACAGCATCTGAGTCAAGCATTATCGGAATTTTTTGAGTTGTAAGGCGCCTCAATATTGATTTTTCAGATTTTTCAACACCAGATGAGATGAATTGAAATGTTTTAAATTATGAGAAAAGATAATTTGTCCTGACGGGGGGGGATTCCTTCTGGGCGAAAAAATATATTAACATTTTAGAGGACAAATTGATGAATAATAAATACCCGTCGAGTAATTGTCTAGGATTTTGAAATTTAACAAGAGCAATTAAATATACCTTTTAAATGGGCTAATATCGACGGAGATGTGCCTTGGGAGACCAACGTTATTCTAGATTTTTGAAAATACTTCCAGGATACAAAATCAGTTTCTTCCGAAACATGTAATCCCATAGTCGACATGAATTAATTTTCTTTAAAATTATTTAACAACTCCGTTGCAACACGATTAGTTCTGGGGGTCTAGGTGAACGGACCTGTTCTATTTAAGAACCGGTACATCGAGTTAAGCTAGTCATTAAGCTCCAAGAAACTAAACGTAACGGTATATTTTTCATTTTTATACCTTGTATGTTTTGGATTACATACACGCAATATGTAACTTCGTTTTGGATTTTCCTTTTTTACAACCAGTCGAGTAGTTATACTTTTTGGAATTGTGGCAGTAACGTTTTTCAAATACGTTATCCGGTGACGTTTTCCCAACATGATTGTACAGAACCATTAAATAGTTCGAAATAACTTACAAATATTCAATGAATAAATGTAACCTGTGGATGTCTCCGACGTTTTATGCTCAGCATGTCAGACAAACGTAAGCATATATCGTTGTGGTATCAAATAGATACTCGTTTTTCAATCATAATAAAATTCTTTCACTGGCTGCTGCCAGTAATAACTCTTTAAATAGATTAATGTAAGATAGAATATGTAATTGTACTGGTATACTTATGCAAACGAAATAATAAGAAAAATTATTTTAATCGAAACATCCTATCGGTAGAAAACTCCAGCTTCAAAAATTACAGTCACCTTTAAGGTCAAAACTGCTTAACAGACACCGATGATCCAAAGACAGGCGTAGATTGTCAATATAGTGGAGCTCCACATTGTTAATGCTTTTACGGAATCAATATTTGCTCAACATCAATGAAATCTAGACAATGAAGTTGCGCAGGTTGAAAATATTTCAGTACCTTCGATATATGTTCGAAAAGTGTTCTTTTAGAAACCTAAATTTCTAGACTGCATTTATTTAAACGGAAATAAATTGAGCATAATTTTGAAGTTAATGACAGTTTTCCTGCCCTCAAGCATTGGTATTTTGCCTTGTGAAATGTAGAGCGCAAAATGTTCAAGTTCATTTAAATATTTCAATTCATAAGTGCAATTATCATTTTTAACTAAAAAAGAGCTTTTGAGATATCCTTTGCAGGCATTCGAAAAAATAATTATTCCCGAAATTAACCAGGTGTATATTAGCACCGTTTTTGCTTTGATTTGTGTTCTGAACTCCATGACTCTCCCACGAAGCTGGTTTGTTCCAACTCGATTCACAGCTGTATGTGTCTGATTTCACCCACATACTCACCTCAACGAACAATCGGGCACTACTCACACATACACACTACACAATTGTGGGGATATTGTGCAGGATGAGAGGTGGCCCGGAAAAATGTGTGTTATAAACTATGAAGTAGGTGTTTGTTAGAAGGTATTGTACTCGCTATTTTGTGTATGTACGTTATGTTGACATAGTGTTTCTTAAAACATGAACTAGATTCATTGAAGTCAACAACTATAATGTTATGCAGTGCAATCCAGCATCTGATTGTACGACAGTCGTGTGAACTTTACTCTTTTGCTCTTGGGTTTGAATACGAGGCTCAGGCAATGATTCCACTTAGTTAGTACCATGGTAACTTCGCCGCACAAATCCTTCTCAGGTACAACAGCCCAAATGGGCAACCCGTAGTCTTTTATAGTTAATACAAAAGCTTTCAGACAGAGTAAACATTTTCGTATCCATACATTGTTTGAGACAGCTCAGTGTACCAACGGCACTACACGTTCGTTGGCGTACATACTGATCGTGTTTCTTAAAAGTGAGTTTAGTTTCTATGATTATACCCAAATACCGGAAAGTGTCAGCTTGCTCAATAAGCTCACCATTACATTGTAGTTTGGGTAGCATGATAAAATGAATGAATTAAATAAATATCCCTTTTACAGCGTCACTAAATAATAAAGAGAGCAGACGTATTTCATAGAAAATCAATAGTCGTTTGGAAATGTGCTAACTGAAGAAACGTGCGATATTAATAATTAAATATTTAATTAAGTTCCCAGAATTTGCCCCCATTTCTATTTTAATTGCATTTCAGCCAAACACGTCTATCACAGGGGTTTAAGGATATTTAATTAGTTTCTTTAAAAACTAATGGAAACAAACTGGAATTGCAAAATAGGGTAAAAGCCCAGTAACGGGAAAAGTTTTCAACTTTTCCGAAAATTCAATTTTTCAAAATTTGTATCATTCAGCTAGTCTAAATATACTCTCCCCTTGAAACCTAACCATCTAATGAGAAATCCCGAATTGAAGAGTATCCCTGCTATAATTATATGGAGAAGGAGCCAACTTTTGAATTCAGCCATTGGTGCTTTGGCCTGTCACCCACTTAAGCTATTTTTTATATGATCAGGTACTGGTGTACAAATTGACAATTTCATATAATATGTTGACCTACGAAGTAAATTATTGCATATAATATCGTTGGTAATTTTTACAATCAAATTAAAACTATATAGATCTTCATAATCTTTAATCTCGGTTCTAATCTCTATTATGTATTGTTTAAAGTTGTTAGTACAATGTTCCCGCTCAGCCTCGTGTAAAAACATGCTTGAAACAGAAGCGCTACTGCCAAAATTTTAGCACTCTGGATATTCATTGATTATTGATTTTGAAAACTGGATATTCGCTATAAACTATGCATGAGAGCACTAATGATGGAAATGAATTGATAGACAGCCAGGGCAGGGCTTAATCTGGGATACACTAAACCGGGAGTACTGAAAATACGGCTGAAAGGATATTCTCAATTCGTAATCCCATTGGCAAAATGTTACTAGCATTATCATTTACTGTAACCCCATGATCAATAATTTTTAAAATCGTTCATAATCCCAACACTGAGTGCAATTAACTGTAATCTGTAATCCCATTTCAAGTGCATTCATCTAGGATCCGTGTAAACCCCCTAAATTAATAAATATAGTCCGACAACACACAAAATGTCCAACGATTAATTTAATTCCCTCTTACTATCTAATTATGAATAGAATTTAGTTAGAAGTACAACATGAGCAACGCAGATCACCAAGCCATCACAGGAAAATAATCAAGTAATATTTGCAGGATATTATTTTGAGATGCAGTCGGATTACGCCAGAAGATTACGCACACCTCTCTAGAAGTCATGAATCAAACTATGCTATATAGCAACTCTCATTTAAACAGACATACCAACGATAACATATTTTTTGTACTAAAGATTGTAATGCATTGAACCGTCAATGAGCTACTATGAATTTCGTAGTGTAATCCAAAACCATAATCCTTTTTCAAATTTATTTCAACGGTAATTCCCTATGGGTTCCACTGTTTGATGCCATTCAAAACTTCTAGTGCGCTAATTTTTTTCAAGCTGCAGTGATCCGTAATCCTACATTTGTTTTATGTAATCTGCCCAACCCTTACGATGGAAGGAAATTCAAAGTAAAACAGTATTTAGGTCATTGATTTACACTTGACAGACTAAAACTTCATATCGCTCAGTGTTGTGCCTACACACGAAACTTACCGAACTTGTGTCAATAGAGCGGAAGCCCAATATTACCAGAGCAAATCTGAAAAAATTCTAAATCCCCCTGTACTTTTAATCAAATTTCTAAAACATTTTATTTCAGATTTGAGGGGTATTTTGTAAGAACATAAATTACTCAAATATTCGCTAACCACAAGACGAAAATGTATTCTGCACGTGTGACAAAATACATGTACAAGGCATTTTCTTGGAGTAATTATTGTCACTGCAGTCCATACCGATGGAATTCAAAAGAAGAATCTTTTTCCTGCATAAAATCAACCACTGGCAAATTTCTGTGGCATATGAACGTTTTGGAATTGGCTCTTTTTGAAGTATTTTTATGCGTCCGCCTTGCATTTTTGGAAAAGAACGAAAACTATATCATCAATCAGGCTGTTTTAATCTTGTATATATCCGCATTTTTCCTTGGTTTATCATTCCGTTTTGCTCTACTGAGTTCCGGCAAAGAATTTTCACTGCTGTTGGAAGCCATTGCTGTATTCGCAAAAACTTATCAAGGTATCATTTTCATTTGTAAATACAAAGCGTTAGCTCAATTTAAAAAAAATCCATTTTCACAGTAGACCCTATCTAAAAAGCATGTAGGTAACGAAATGCAGATTTTAATATTTTAAGTTAACGAATGAAATATTTCAAATATGCTAGTGGTACATATTTTGTATATATATATCCTAATATATATATATTAGTATATATATATATATATTATATATATTATACCTCGTTGGATAAGATATTTTTTTATTTTTACAGGAAATGTTTCTCAGAAAATATTGGTCGGGGGTAAAAATATTTCTCAATTTCACGATAAATGTACTGTTCTTCTACCGTTAATGTACTACGACGCAATAATTATCGCTGTGCTAGCCACTCTTATGGTATTACTTGTTCCCCAACATCCGATTTTGTTCACATCACTCACTCAACAAACAAAAGATCTGTCATGGGGTATTTGCATCCTGCAAGTAATTTTTCTACAACATTTGCATCTGACATGCGTCGGGACTGCCCTGATCATTGGTCTTCCGTTGATTCCCTGGTTTTTTTATGGACCCGAAATTTTAAATGACCTGACTCAAGACCACTGGCGCATAAAACCGCTGGGTTCTCCATTAGCATTTACAAGGGTTTACAGGAAATTCGAAGTTCTTCAGAAAGTATTTGGACTTTTTGTTAGTCCAGTTTTACTACCAAGTCTTCAATATTGTACAATGGTAATAGTAATCTACACTTCGTATGGAGCAATTAGATTGAAAGGAATAGTTGCTTTCATGTCATTTGTTGGAGCTTGCACTGTATTCTTATTGATATTGATAATCTTCCCGCGCTTAGCTAGGTTCAGTCGCAATTCTACGCAGGTTTTAGTATCTTGGAAATCCAACACAAGGGACGTTGAGTTAAAAAAAACTCTTAAATCATTTGTCCCAGTTCGCATCTACGTGGGGCAGCAGTACTACGCGGATGAAGGCTTGGTGTTAACTATGGTTTCTGCGATTATTGCGAACACTGTCAATTTGCTTATGTTATAGGTACGTCTGGGATAATATTTACTGATACACATCGAGCAGCAAACAAGTTGGGAATTTTAAGGAACTTCAAATATCTGTAATTGCAATTATGTATACAGATTTCAATAAAGGGGAAGGTTCAATGATTATTTAAGTTCCAACCATTTAAATTTCATTCGTGCAGCACTCAATCGTACTCAAATTACTTCAATTCGGAGCGTCCCGTTCGTTGCGACTGGACTCGATTTGGATTCCAGTAAAGCTCTGATACTTTAGAATAATTTGCACTGCTCTTTCTAACTTCTACTATAACTTTGGGTGAGGTGAGGAAAAGGGCGTGGTAGGGGCTCGCACTGTGAACACTGGAACCATGACATGGATGCACAAGAGAAACTACTAGCAGTGGTTATCTTTTAGGCGGTGAGAAATCAGGGGAAGCTGCTAATCTGCATTGCTCGCTAGTTATTCCAGTTTAATGAGCGTGCGTTAATTCGCTTCAATAAACCCAAAACCTTGTCTCCCTCCCAATTATCTCCTACTCTGCATTTCCTCGGTTGGAGCAAAGACTTGTGCTATACTCTCTGAATGAGAGGAATGGACTGAGGGGTGTTTGTCCCACTAGTGTAGCTCGGTGCCTAGGTTCATAAGGGGAAGAAATATGTAAGGCACCCTGTTCATGTGATACTCAACCCTCTATAAACCGGCGGGAGCCGGTATAAGCTTCTCAATTGTAACTTCACAAGTTAGAAAAAATTTGTATGGCATGATGAGTAATCTGAAGTGCAAGAATAAAATGCACTCCTGTGGGCCTATATTATAATTAGTACTTCAATTGGCTAATGCAATCACACAATCTCACCTCAGTTTATAAGTAGGTCCTTTTGAGTGAGGCAGTACAAAAAAATTATAAATAATATTATTATTTATCGTTTGATCTACTTAGACACTAAAAGTTCCTGAAACTTGTTACCATTTGCCAAATATGGATTCAGTGACATTTTCACTAAACGATTCTAACAAGAAGATATCTCGAAAACCCAGATCAAATCGTAACTATGTGTGATGATAGGACTTACAATTAGACCTTATGTCCAAACCCATACTAAACTCCGTGACATTTCGAGCCGGTTCATGCACAAGAGGTCGCGAAATCTGAATTTTCTAACACAAACAGTAAGGGTCCTTCTGTCTCACGTAAAATTTTTAATGTTAATAACCTTAAGATTTAAAAACTGTTTTCTAAATTTAAGCCAATGAGACAGCTTTGGAAAGGTTTCTACAGTCCAATCTCGCTATAATAATTATTGGCTATATAGAAAATAATTTGCATAAGAGAATACTTCCATCACTACGTATATGCATACATAAGTCGCTATGAAATACACCGGATAAAAGAGGAAGGTAAAAAATATTCCCTTTTCCAATGCTTTGCTGGATATGGCGAAGTGATTATTATTCCTAATCCAAGTGAACGGTGGGTATTTGCGTGCCCTAGTTTCTAAATAATATTTGTGGCACTAAAGTTATTAAAATGTGTATAAGGAAGTTGTTCTGCTAAGCACCAGTATAGCAATTTGATTTTTAACTAGTAAATAATAATGGTATTCTTGCCCGATATCTTGGTAAATTGTGCGCGAGAATATTACAGAACATCCATTAACGACGTCGAAAGTATTACTAGGATAAAATTCAGGCCAGTGACTTTCATTCATTGTAATTAATCACTTAGCAGACTGAAACTTCCAATTGCTTCTATGTACGTACGTATACATACGACTACTCGTTTCTTAAATACATATACAATACATCTCTTTGCTTGAATATTAGGTTGAACAAATCTGTTAATTGTTGTTATTGCTGGTTTATTTATTGGAATTTTCCAGGTCTCAAAAAGATTGTCAAACAAATTTATTAAAATATGCAAGCAATATTTTGTGTCAAATATAATTAGCATAGAATGGGACCTGTAGTCGCGAAATTGTAAAAAGATAAATAACGTACATTATTGTAAAACCAGGATCATTAATCAAACACACCTGCTGACAAAGACAGGTAAAACTTGTCGGGATTTTTTAGTTAGTCCGAGTCTAAAAATAACATGGGTTTAGGTCATTTTGCTAGAAATAAAACTCCGCTATAATCGTGCTGGGAAAGTTATCCAGAAATGAACAAAACACGGGTGCATAAAATAATAATAATTATTATTATTGTGTATACGCAATTTTAAAGTAATACCTACTACTGTTCAACAATAAATATCAAATTGTGCAATATTTAAAAAAAAGAAGAATAACTGCATATTTGACAGCAAAAAGTCAAGAAAAGAATAATTTTATTCCTGAAAAGTAAGGAGGACAGCTTTAAGCTCCTCCCTGATTACTTTAGGAGAACCAATTCCCCTCTGTCCCCCTTATTCCAGACAGCATGCTGCCAAATGTACCGTTCTGTTGATTGAAAAACCAAAGAATACTTAAATTTCTGATGT
The DNA here is from genome assembly GCA_947179485.1 of Allacma fusca. Classification (NCBI taxonomy): domain Eukaryota; kingdom Metazoa; phylum Arthropoda; class Collembola; order Symphypleona; family Sminthuridae; genus Allacma; species Allacma fusca. The sequence continues at coordinate 7,085,052 of OX359246.1, read as the reverse complement.
CCGAGGGTAGCATGATTAAATGAATATCCCTTTTACAGCGTCGGTAAATAATAAAGAGAGCAGATGTATTAACTTCCCAGAGCTTGTCCCCATTTCTATTTCCATTGCATTCAAAGCTAAAAGGGTCATCAAAAGTGTTACCAAGATTTCGGTGGAAATAAACCTTCCCTGGAACTTCCTTGAAACTTATCCATCCAATGAGAATTCCTGAAACGCAGACTGCCCTGCCAAAATTATTGAGAAGTAACCAACTTTTGGACTCGGCCATTGATGCTTGGGCCTGTCACCCAACATTATCATTTCGTATATGATCAGGTAATTGTGTACAAATCGACTAGTTTAATATCATATCTTTAGCTGTAAATACAACTGCTAGATCGATAGGTAGAGAGACTTGTTATCGGTTTCTTTGAAAAAGAACTTCAGGGAAAATACCGTGGGTGTAGTATGGGATAAGACAAAACCACTTCCTGGGCTAGTGGCCAGTGTATAAGATCCCAAGATTTAGTTTGCCTCCACTTTAGCCCACTTAAGAGGCAATGATAAAAATTTACATTTCAAAAAACTTCCTTTCTCAAAACTACGTTATGAAATTTCCTTAGAAGTTTTTTCCGCAATAAATTTCGTTTAACATGACTTTAATTGAAGTGAAATGAAATACCCTTTCAATGAGCTAATATATATATACATACCTACAGAAACGTTCCTTATTGCGAGACCAAAGTATTCAATTTTTTCGAAAGTACCCCAAATTTTTACCGTACATTGATTCCCAAATGGTTGCTAATTCTTTAGAATAGTTGGGATCTGGCAGCTTCAATAATTACATAAAATATCAGCGCTGATGAATAATATCCCTCTGACATTGGAAGACGAGACATAAGCAAGCAGGATTAAGAGCGTTAGCAATTTCAATTCTTTTGCTAATCATACCGAACAGGAAATGGTTTTGATTAAAGGTCATATCCCTTTCCAACCTTCCTTGTCACGTATGTATAATAGGTGTAAAAACATTTGGTAGAACTTTGCTTTACTAACAACTTTCAAACTTTAAATAAGAATAGAAGCACAGCGTCAGTTTGGTGAGCCGAAAAAGAATCTGAATTGATTTTTCAGGGAAACCTAGTTTTCGAGATAGAAAGAGGTCAAAGGTTGAGGTAACCTGTAAGTTTTCATTGTGCTGTTTACTGACTACGACATCCTGTTTTTGGTTTGGTTAGGGTAGGGTTTTAGCTTGTCACTATGTAATTTATTTATATCCACAACTTAGTTATAGTCTGTTCATCATTACAAATCTTGGATATTTAGCTCTTTTGGTTACACTAGACCTAGCTAAGTATGTACTATTAGGTTATTCTGTTTATCAAGCGAACAGTTCGAATGCGCCACATCTTCCTTATACTTATTAGCTTCCGTGCCCGATTCATTTTACCTCTGATATTTCAATAATTTCATGCGCCCCAAAAAATTGCTTTTCAAATTCTAAACTCTCCGAATTCTACTTGGGCACTAACATTTTATTTTTATTAAAAAAATTGGTGGTAACTTCACCTTGTTCCAAAAGTTCGATAAAAGTATACCTAAAACAAACTAAAGATCCATTCCGAATTATTCCAACGAAAAGGATCTGAAGGAGACTTCACTTATCCTAAAGTTGACTGCAAATGAAAAATTAAATTATTTGCTTTTACACAAAGCCAGTGCTAATGCCCACTAACATTAATATGAACATAGTCATAGAGCAAACACCAGCGCATTAGCGCGGGATGAGGTGGCCGCATCTGAGAACATCTCAGTGTTACGTAATAAGAGTAGTGCAAGTGTTATGCAATGTTAGATTTTCCAGTGGAAAACCAGTCTCTTTCTCCTGTTCCACCAGATACCATGTTTGCGTATAAGTTGCTAACCTAAGGTTTCCTACTGTCTATTTGGTTAAATTCTTACTTACAATTAAACTGATAATTATTACTATTGTAAAGTTAAACCTCGGATCATCCTTAGTCTCATTTGGTGCCAAAATTCATTCATTGTCAGGTTTCTCATAAACTATAATTCATCACATTTCAGTTTCCACACTCTGCGTTCTGAGCCCTTCAGATTGGTCCTTCGATAATTACCGTGATTACCTGCGCTGTGGTGAATTTAACAGTTTTTATGACAATTGACTAAACATTTAGACTGAAATATTCCGTAATAACGTGTTAAAACTTGAGAAAACCATGGCACCTTGTGATGATCATGTAAACACGCGAGCCTACCTAAAAGGCCAGTTAACTGCTACAGAAAAATGTTTTAGTAAATTTCTACCTGAAAACGTATCTAAAACTAACCTCGACAAGTTATGTAAAAAAGTGAGAACTTTAAATCCGAAAATTGATAGCAACTATGAATCCTTGTTGTTATGTATACATGAGGATGATCATGCTGAAATTCATAACCAATACCAGGAGATGCGAGAGAGACTCGAAGTTTTGGAAGATTTTCTCAGTACCGCTGAAGAGAAATTCCGGGAAGAAAACGAAAGAATTGAACGAAAGAGAGAGGAAGAGCGACGGAAAACTGACGAGATCAGCGTGATAAGCTAGAACTTGAAGCGAAAATTGAAGAAAAACGAATCGAGCAACAGACGCTTCTTGACAAAGAGAGGATTGCTAGTGAGTTAACAATCGAAATGGAGAAAGTACGAACTTCTGGATCATCCGCCCAAAACCATCAACAACCTCATACAGTTATACGACCTAAACTCCCTCCACTTAGTTTGCCAAAGTTTTCTGGGAACTACGAAGAATGGTTAAGTTTCCGAGACAGATTTAATCAAGCTGTCCATAATCGGACTGATATTTCCAGAGCCGAGAAATTAGGCCATCTAATTTCTAACCTGGAAGGAAAAGCATTGGAAATTGTAAAGTCATTTGGGCTAGAGGATGCAAATTATCAAGTTGCTTACGACCTACTACAGGACATGTTCGAGCACAAGCGTCAAATTGCCTTCAAGTTGGTTGACAACATATTGGACCATCCTTCAATGCAGTCACGCTCATCCGATGCGTTACTCAACGCAGCAAATGTAATAACAAATTCCATGGCAGCTATAAAATCCCTTGACGATTCCGTGGACGTGGCGGATCTACTTTTGGTACGCATCCTTGCGCGCAAGTTGGACTCCAACACCTTGCTCAGGTTTAATCAAACTCTAGTAGACCGTTCAATTCCATCCTATATGAACTTAGTTAAGTTCATTCACAATGAGATGATTGCCCTAGAATCATCAGCACGTACTTCAGCACTTCAACCGAGAGCTACCAATGTTCCTCCGAAAGGAAATCCCACATGTTCCATTTGCAAAGGAAGTCACTTTAACTTCAAATGTCCTACATTGGAGAAGACTCATGAGAAAGACAAACTGGCGTTGGTGGAAAAGTCGAAGCTATGCACGAACTGTTTACTTCCGGGACATAGATACAAAAATTGTAAGTCAAAATTGAGGTGCAAAATTTGCGATAAATCACACAATACCCATCTTCATGCCAGCTTCTCAAAGAAATCTGCTACCATTGAGAAAACAGTTTCCATGACAACGGATACTAGTAAAGCTAAACTTGAACTAGTACCGATTAAACCGACAGCATCTTTAACCGTTTATGACTGCCTCGGTCATGGATTGCCTTGTCGGGCACTTTTGGACTGCTGCTCCGATGATTCATTCATCCCGGAATCTCTTGTTAGGAGTTTAGGACTCAAACGGGAAAAATTACCTGTCAAAAGGGAAATTACTGGGTTACAACAGCAACGCCTCACCATAGTGACAGAATTTGTGGTATTAGAAATCACTCCTACCGCGGAACAGCTCACGGTGTTGAAAGTTCGGGCTTTCATCATCCAAAAGGTTGGAGGATCTTACCCGCAGAAGGAAATGGATCCAAATCAGTGGAAGCACATTCCAACCGAGGGCTTAGCAGATCCAGAATTTCACCTTCCCAAAAGGGTACAATTATTATTAGCAGCTGACATATACTTCAATGGAATCCGCAGTGGAATTCTCCGAGGAACTGTATCGGAACCTGTCGCACAATTTTCAGTATTTGGATGGTTAGTGGGTGGAGGAAGAACCGACATGAATCACGAGGTATCTGCTTGTAATGTTACTACATCACTAGATCTACAGCTTCGGAAATTTTGGGAGCTGGAACAAGAATCTTCTGAGAGAGTCAAGTTCACATCTGAGGAACGGGCATGCGAGAAATTGTATGATGAAACCACGATTCGCATACCGGACGGAAGTTACCAAGTTCAACTGCCTTTCAAGAATAACCAGCTAAAACTGGGCAATTCCAAAAACATGGCATATAAACGCTTGTCAGCACTATGGACAAAGTTTGAAAGGAATCTCGACTTCAAAGAGCAGTACACCCAAGCAATAGCGGATTTTATAAAAGATGGACATCTTGAGCGAGTTCCTTCCAACGAGGTTGAATTACCGGATGAAATGAGCTTTTACCTGCCCCACCATGGAGTGGTTAAAGCTAGTAGTGCCACTACGAAGTTACGCGTCGTGTTCGACGCTAGTGCCAGGAGCTCAACCCAAGTTTCCCTCAACGATCTTTTAATGATAGGACCAGAATTACAGCAAGATTTATTTACAATCTTAGTGAGATGGAGATATTGGATGATACCCTTGAAATGTGATGTGAAGCAAATGTATCTCTACATCCTATTGCATCCAGCCCATCGCAATTTTCTCAGAATTTTATGGCAGGATTCAAAATCTGGGCTTGTTAAAGTATTTCGTACTAAGAAGGTTCCATTTGGAATTTCAAGTGCCCCCTACCTTGCCAAGAAAACGATTCAGCGCCTAGCAAAAGATGAAGAGAAAAACTTTCCTAGAGGAGCTGAAGTGTTGAGGAGGGATTTCTATATGGATGATGGAATGACGGGAGCAAATTCTACCAAAGCTGCTATAAATCTGTACAAAGAACTGCATTCCATTACTTCGTCCGGAAATTTCTTACTTCGAAAATGGTCATCTTCAAATCCAAAAGTACTTGAGGTGATTCCCGAAGAGCTAAGATCTACACAGTTACCATTGTCAATGGATAATAGCCAAGCTGAATCAGCACTTGGATTACAATGGATTCCTGGAACAGATGAATTCAAATTCACCGTGACACGGTGTTCCCGAGATGCAACCACCAAAAGAAAGATACTGTCAGAGATCGCGAAAGTGTTCGATCCTTTAGGATTTCTTTCACCTGTCACCATTCGAGCTAAATTCCTGATGCAGAAGTTGTGGAAAACAAACACTGCTTGGGACAAAGAGGCGCCTACATTATTACTCACAGAATGGTTGAAATATCAGTCCGAATTACCAAGTATAGAGCAGATCCGAATTCCAAGATGGATTTCTACAGATGAAGCTATTACTTATCAAATCCATGGTTTCGCTGATTCCTCAGAAAAAGCGTATGCAGCAGTATTGTATTTACGTACTATAACCAAAACATCTACTCACGTGTCTTTAGTTGCAGCTAAAACCAGAGTTGCACCCGTTAAGGAGCAAACTTTGCCAAAATTGGAGTTATGTGCCGCACAGCTCCTAGCTGAATTAACACGAGTCGTTGTTACATCATTACCGATCCCAAATCCTGAAATTACAGCCTGGTCAGATTCCACTATTACCCTAGCCTGGATTCGTTCAGATCCACAAAGATGGAAAACGTTTGTAAGAAATTAAGCATACAAGAGAAAATTCCAGCCCATCAATGGCATCACATTCCTGGGAATCTTAATCCTGCGGATCTACCCACCAGAGGTTTATCGGTTCAGGAGTTAGCAGAAACCAAAATATGGTTCCATGGACCGGTTTTTCTTTCATCATCCCATCCTCACCCCCAACCTGTGAGCTCAAGACACAAGGATCTCAAGGGAGACGACTTTACTCATTTCACAGGGAAAGAAATGCTAATGCCTGGTAACGCTTCACAAGGAAATGGTCATTTATCCGACAGTGAAGAGCAGATTGTACTTTTTGAGCAAAAACACATCGCGGTGGTTCATCTTCAAACTAATGAAGAGTATTCTAGTTTGGAGGAAATTGCACACCGATATTCCGATTGGAAGAAACTCAGACGCCATACTTGCTGGTGGATACGACTGTGGAAATTTCACACTAGAAAACAAGAAGTTAGCTTGCTTCCCATAATTCCTGAAGAGTTGTTACATGCTGAAGAGAGATGGGTTTTCTTCTTACAGAGAAACCATTTCGCAACTGAAATATTAAGTTTAAAGAATGAGAGAATGCTTCCCAAAAGGTCACCTTTACTTTCTCTCACCCCATTTCTGCAAAAAGGACTACTAAGGGTGGGCGGCCGACTCACTAATGCAGAAATTGAATTTGAGTCCAAGCATCAACTCTTGTTGCCCAGGCACTATATTACAGATCTAATTCTACGAAGCCTCCATGAGGAGCAGATGCATTTGGGTACTCAAGCAATGATTGCTTCCCTTCAAAGAAGGTTTTGGCTTATCCGAGCTAGACGTCAAGTACGGAGAATCATTCATGGTTGTAAGATTTGCGTAATTATGAGAGGAAATGTGTTACAGCAGCTAATGTCGGAACTACCTGCCCCCAGAGTTCGTCCTGCCAAACCGTTTAGTAACACAGGCGTAGATTATGCGGGACCCATCATCCTCAAAGATTCGTTCGGGAAAAGCCCTAAAACCCACAAGGCCTACATTGCAGTATTTGTGTGCCTCTGTACTAAGGCAGTTCACCTTGAAATAGTAAGCAGTCTGACCCAAGAAGCTTTCATCAGTGCGTTTCGCAGATTTGTGTGCCGGCGGGGGTGTCCACTATCCATTAAGAGCGACAATGGGACTACGTTTAAAGGAGCCAATAGAGAGCTACAGGATCTATTCAAGTTTCTCCAGGAGCAGCGGATTCGGACAGGAATCACAAATTTTTTGTCCAACCAAGGAATCCGTTGAAATTTCATACCTCCAGCTGCGCCTCATCAAGGTGGACTGTGGGAGGCAGCGGTCAAGTCAGCTAAATTCCATATCAATCGAGTAATGAACAAGACACCATGGAATTTTGAAGAGTACGATACTCTCTTAAAGGAGGTTGAGGCTTGCCTCAACTCACGACCCCTCTGTCCATTGACCTCGGACCCCTTGGATTTTGTGGCTCTGACGCCTGGTCATTTTTTGATTGGTGAGCCTCTTAATGCGGTTCCAGAACCCGATTTGATACCAGTGAAGCAAAATCGCCTGAACCGATGGCAGCAACTACAGCAGCTGAAGCAGCACATTTGGAAGAGATGGAGGGATGAATACTTGCAGCAGTTGCAGCGCAGAACAAAATGGAAACGAATTGAGAGAAATATTGCTGTTGGCGACATGGTCATCATTCGAGAAGAAAATTCACCTCCGCAGTTTTGGCATCTGGGACGTGTTACCGAGGTAAATCCTGAGGCGAATGATCGGAAGTTAATCCGAGTGGTAAAGTTGAAAACTGCAAACGGAGAACTGAAGAGAGCAGTTAACAAACTCATCCTTCTACCATGTAGTAAGACTGCTGATAAGGAGTGAATTAGTACATACCTACTCAGCACAAATGAAGTTATCACGACTAATATTTACTTATTACTACAATTCTTATAATTATTTTTCTCCTACATTTACTTATAAAATATAATAACTATATTTTGGTGGGCGGCACTGTTAATGCCCACTAACATTAATATGAACATAGTCATAGAGCAAACACCAGCGCATTAGCGCGGGATGAGGTGGCCGCATCTGAGAACATCTCAGTGTTACGTAATAAGAGTAGTGCAAGTGTTATGCAATGTTAGATTTTCCAGTGGAAAACCAGTCTCTTTCTCCTGTTCCACCAGATACCATGTTTGCGTATAAGTTGCTAACCTAAGGTTTCCTACTGTCTATTTGGTTAAATTCTTACTTACAATTAAACTGACAATTATTACTATTGTAAAGTTAAACCTCGGATCATCCTTAGTCTCATTTGGTGCCAAAATTCATTCATTGTCAGGTTTCTCATAAACTATAATTCATCACATTTCACAGCCCACACTCTGCGTTCTGAGCCCTTCAGCCAGGTTACTTTATAGGTTGGCAAATTGGCCTATATATGCTGCTAAATTATAGCTGCATACAGGTAGGAAATAGGTTACTTTAAAAATTTACTGATTATTCTAAATAACCATTGCGTCAAATTCTTTACTTTATCATGATTTGGAGAAACATACCCCTTTCAGTAACGATTCATACGTTTCGTTTTTATTTAAAAAGTTGACTCCACAGTGAATTATTTTTTAGCAATTATTTGCGCGTTTCATAAAAATATCATACTTTGTCTTCCATTATTATTTGGACCTGTTAACCAGGCACTCCGGAATAAGGGAGGACAGGGGGACATTGTCCCTCCCAAGAAACGTCAGAGAGGGACGGTCTATACTATTTTCAGGGTTGAAATTATGTGATAGCGTGATTATTGAAATAGTAACAAAATCTTGGCCTGGATCAAATTTTTGGACAATGTGAAACGTTTGCTTTGAATTTCGTTCCAAACTCATTCCAAACCAATAAACCTGTTCCGAAATGTCTAACGAGACAGTTAATACCATTCCTGTATTACGAGTTTAATGGACAATTTGCTACGAGCAATTTATAAACTCGATATGTCTTTAGCGCGCCGACGTTATTGAAAAGAATACAACTGAGCATTAAAACGTCACCCAAGGAGTTTAATTCAGGGTATGGTTAATTATCATGAAATATTGTTTTGTGAAACATTTGCATCAAAAAATTTACCGACACAAAATTGGGTGTGTTTCAACGGATGGAAAATGCCATTCACTTCTAAAGCAGTAAATCTACTGGAGAATGTTCCTTGGACAAAAATTGTGGAACAAATCTTGCGGAATGGCTCTACACTTGGACCAGACCAGAAAAAATTCAAAGAACTGATTGAACCATTTCCGAAACTAGATCGCCAATCTGTGTAATACTTCTATGATACATCTATTTGAAATCCATAAAATTTTTATAGTACATATTTATTGTGTGTAAGAAAATGTTTCTAATATATGAGATTGAGTTGGTGTCTTCTATGAAAGCTTGTTCTGTAAAAAAAATAATCTTATAAATAAAAATTAAGAGATCTACATTTTGCATGCTTATATGAGCTAAATAACGAAAAATAATGTGTAACCTTATAAACTGGCCACGCTATCAAAGTAGCGAAAATTAATTTTAAAATGTTGTCCCCACACTTTTTCGGACGTTCCGGTGTGCCTGCCTATAACAGCCAGCCAACACAATAATTGGGGAACGTACAAATAGCCACAGAGTAAAGAGGACAATGTACCTGAAATTTAATCAATACTCGAATCATTACTGGAAATATTGAGATGATTTCAAAACAAAATCTATTTTCATCAGTTATTTGTTAGTTGTCATCTTGCCACACTTACCTGGATACTTTATATTAGCAAATGACACATTTACTTTTAATTGTGAATTTACCAAATAGTTGCTGAACACTCAAATGCATTGTATTACCCCAAACTTGTTATTTTTCAGCTGTCAATTATTTATCAAAATGTGTTCTGCATACACTATCTTTAAAATGCCGTCTAGATCAACCTGTCAGACTGTCATTGATCTGTGTATACATACTTTTACTCCGCTACTAATTGGGGAACGCATTCGTCTACTACATACATTTTCTAACTTTCATCAATCATTTCCAGTTCATTTTATATTGCTTTTTTGCAAAAAAATCTTGGGAGTGCTTCATTTGTTTTATTCGCATTTTGTTTATGGACCTTAAATCTTTCAACGGTGTTCAGAAAATGTTCGGAAATATGTACATACACATACAGTTGAACATCCAGTCAGTGCAGAACAATAGTTACACAAATTTATACAAACTGCCGAAGGTTCTGTCCAGCCAACTCCAAAGTACATACAGAAGCAGGATTGTATCTATTTTAACAATTTTGATGCTTATTTTTGTAGCTCAGGTGAGGCTTTATTTTCAAAGTTCATTTGAAATTAATGAAACATTGGATAACAGCACGCTGTGAAAAATATTACCGTTAAATGCTCAGCAATTTAAATTCTTTTGGAAGTGACGTTATCCATATCGGTTTGGAAACTTCGTGTAGGATTGTCCAGCAATTAATTGTGCGACTATAGATTGAACTGGCACACAATCGTTGAACAAAGGTTGTCAATGAAATCGACTTTGATATTTACTGAACCTTCCAATAGTCTTCGAGTGCAATCATTACTACAACTCATTATTCATTGGAAAAAAATTAATTCGAATTTAAAACTCATAATATTCTAACTAGACAATTAACGTTGAACGATTACAATCTTAATCAAAATGAGTATATGCTCATCAAGATATTGCAAACGTTTACAAACAAATTCAAATGGCGACTGAGCTTGTGCCTCATCTACCGGCTGATGGGAAAGACATTTAATGTAAGCGAGCTAATGATAGATTTCACATGCACGATCTATTTCTGTACAAATATATTTGCTTGCGTATATAAGTACATGAGTCCTATTAATTTCCATGAAGATGATCCGAGCTACTTTCTACGTTTTTAGGGGCGAAGCGAAGCGAGAGTCCCTATTGCGAAGGTCTGGCTGTCTGCCTGTCTGGCTGTCTGTAGAGGTTGTCTTGTCCGCACGATATCTGCAGAAGCATTGCTATTACATACTGCAAAATTTTGTAAGGGACAGATCAGGCAAACCGGAAGAACCCTATTGTTTTTGAAGGACATCGTATCATTCGTTTGACATCAGAAAATTAAATGAGGTCACGTATAAACTCATACTAATACATATGTGTTCACATTGGGGAGTACAGCTTGCGCCATCTATTGTAGGATTTGTTGTTTACATTAAATTGTGTGTTCTAACCACCGGTAGAGGTCGGGAGTACTTGTACATGGTGTTTTAAAATTGAATATGAAACGTTTTGCACAATTTACTATATGCGTACTGAATATAATACTACATACAAGGAAGCACATGTATAAACCTTTTTTTCTTTTGCGTCAGTTAACATCTTTGCCCAGTACATATAAATGTGACCTGTACAGGGGAAAATTAAATACACGTTTCATTGTACACACCACATTACTGTTAAACCTTGTTGCAACAATCCACCGGCGCTTCGTCCCCTGGTGACTTAGCACGTAGTGCTGATCACAGATGATTTTTTTATATTTTCATCTGATATATCCCCAATGAATATTTGAATTCCTTAGTGTCAAAGGTTCGGCAGAGGTAGCGTGGATAGACTAACAGACCACCAGGCAATAATAAATCACGACAACCACAATAGGAATGTTCAGCTCCGGTTCCTCTTCAAACATGATACGTTTTTACATGACGGCAGTGTTTCTGCTTTGCCTCTGTTGCGAACTTTCTCTAGCAATCCATTTGCATCACACCACCGATAAATCGGAAGAATGCATTATACAAATTGGGCAGTTGACGAAACCTTATGACTATAGTAGGATCAACTCACCTTTTATGTTGAGACTGTATCCCGCAGATAAAAATAATCTCCTGGATGTTGTTCAGACACCTTCAACACTACTCAGTGCCAGTGTATTTAAGCAACAAAACATCCAAGGTAACACTAAGATCATGCTATTTGCTGAAAATCCCACTTATAATCAGGGTATGTTTGAGGAAACGCCTTTGAGTTTTAGAATTTTTTCGCATTTGAATCACAGAACCATCTTTTAATTTGATGCTGACACTTTGTCAGAATGTGGAAGAAAGTCAACCATTGAAAATTGCTGTGCCAAGGATTATAATTACTTTATGGAATGTTCCCACACTTGTGTTATTTCCAAAATCCTCTATGAAACTTCAGGGGTACTACGTCTGCAATTCTATATACTGCCGCTGTGAGGCATCATTTCATTGTACAACATTTGATTGCTTAGACACAATGGAATCCACATTTAAAAACGAAACAAACTATGGAAAGAGGTCCATTAACTGGTTGCTTCAAAGTTTCACCTTCGGACGTCTTAATTCTTTCAAAGTATCCAACTCCAAAATGCGTCTGGGACCTCAATATTCTAAAGATCCTTCGGATTTGTACTCAACCACAATCGATTACTTAACTATGGATTTGGACATGAATGCATCAACATCGTTAACCTCTGTTCTTTCTGGTATTATAGTGAGGAAGTTGGTAAATGCGGATTTCCACACAGAACTACGACTGTCATAATCTCCAAACCTGAATTTCGTAACTTCCGACAGCGTCACGTCTGTCGCTTTGGAGTTTCAAATGTATACAAATCCATTCGGTTGTCGAATTCGGATATGCTTGGCAATTGTGATGCTATGTCTAGCAATAGTTTTTGTTATTGACACAATAACCGATAATATAATAGTTTCACTAGCACGAATCTCAACGGCCTTTGCGAATTTGCTAGCAATCGTTTTGGAACAAGACAGGTTTATGGGCGAAAGTCCCGTGCTTAGCACGCAAACCACAGCAAAGAGAATGTTAATATTAACTTGGCTAATCTCGACATTAATTATTCCGAATGCCTACAAAGGTTTTCTCAAAAGCTCTTTTGTAGTTGAAAATGAAAGCATTTGTAAATGGAAATATTTAAAGGACCTTGGAAATTTTACGCTGTACTTCCCACAAGGCAAAAAACCCAAGAGTGAAGGTACGGGAACTTTCATTAAATTCGGCTACAAATCATGTTTAATTTACTGCCGTTCAAATGAATGGAGTCTGGAAATGTCAAATTCTAAAAGAACAATGTTCGGACAGAAATCGAAGCTACCAAAATATTTTAACCCTACGCAATTTCATTGTCTTGACGTCACTGATGTTGAAAAAATAGTGGTTGAAAATTTGAGTAAGCCAAAATCCGCTCTGGTAGTTTTTTCAGACGATCTGCCGTTTTACTGGAATCGCGTGATCGAAGTTGCTAAAGAAAAATCTCTCATGTTTGCATCAAATGTACATGTTAGAGATGATCATTTGCGAAAAGAACATGTTTCAATTTACATTCCTTGTGGATATGGGGAAAAATATAATCCTGTTTTGAAGAGAGCCAAAGCAATGATCACTGCCGGTGTATTTTGGTTTTGGGAAAAGTGGGATAACCATCAATTCCCAAGTTGCTTATCTTCAGGAAACAGGAAAGTTGTACTTCAAGAGCCCGTAAAAGCAATAACAATAATGTACTGACAATGTACGCTTTCCTTTGGAGCAGCGTTGTCTGCCTCGCAGTTTTCATCGTGGAAGTGGCCAATTTTTAAAACTGTTGTTTTCGATATAGTTTTTTTGAATCGATGGATGTTTTAAATTAAATCGTATCTCTATGAGTATGCCAGCACACTTACGTGCTCTGTCTGAACCTAGAATGTTACCACATTTATTAAACTTCAAGAATTTTGTTTTACATTAGTAGATATCAAAAATGTATTGGCTTGATCTTTTCAATGCGTCAAGCACTCTTTTCATTACATAGATTGGAAGTTCCGTTTCCTTTTAAAAGAGGATTTTGGGTGTTGTTCAGAGATGAGTTTTTAGCCCTTTGTGTCTGTTCAATACGAAGCTCCAGGATGTACTGAGGCTCTCCTCAGAATACATGTCTAAAGATGCCAGATTTAAATAAGCAAAATAGTAGGCTTTTTAATTTTATGTCAAATTTTATTCCGTTGTATAAAACAATTTTTCTATTCTAATGTTAGCATTTTCTTAAAGCGATTTAACAACCGTTCTCTAAAAATAACTACGGTATATTGCTTATTGGCAAGTACTTCTGCTGTACATTAGTATTAGTAACTGATACTTGTAAGAGAAGTGAATTTGTTTCAACATATTTATGTCACCAAATACCCTATCATAAAATGATGCACAAATTCATTCTAGAAAAACGTCTACAACTGCCATTGCTTTCAGAAGTTTCATGGACATTTTAGATTTCACCTGCGTCCAAAATGTATTGATAAAAGCGAATACGCGCTCAGTGACCGCGTTTGGTTCTTGAAATAAAGCACAGAATCCTGATTGTGTTGACAAACATATTTCTAGCAAGACAATTTTTTAAGAAACAAATGTCGAAGGAATTGGACCTGGAAGCAAAGATGCATTTACTTCCTATAAGGATCCTACAAATAGGCATATTTATAGTGTAGGAACGGACGTTGCAAGAATTTATATTTAGGATAAGGAAGGCGTGAAAAATATAATAACTAAAAGTAGGGATAGGATAGGAAGCCTCCTTTCTAGCAAAAGTACAAATTGGAAGGGTAGGAGTTGGCAGGCAAAGCATAAAGTAAGTATGTAGGAAATAGGAAAGGCCATGAGAAAGATCTGCATTGACTTTTTAATGAAGGTATCGTCGGCTAAATTTTAAAAGGTACCATTTTTATTTCGCAACACTTACGTTTTAAATGGGATCTCTATTGAAAATGGTACTTTTTAGTATTTAGCGAACGAATACCAATGCAGTTCCAACTTTCTTTAAAGGATAGGCATAGGAATGCGTGCTGGATGTGAAAGGAACCTATATAGGAAATAGGAATATATAGGAAGGCAGAGTTGTCCATGTTTTACAATATTAACAAATAGGTAGGTCTCAAGACTCGCATTTGTACTAGATATAGGATATGTAGGGGAATATTTTGATATCATTTAAAGGAAGGATATTCGTACTGTGATTCAATTATGCATCTTTGCCTGGAAGCAAAAGTAAGTACTCAACTAGGACTGTCATATTCTCTCAAGCAGATTCTGCGAATTCATGTTAAAGTAATTACTTTTTTAAACCATCGTTGAAAGTACAAACTCCTCCCATTTTAATTTTATCGGGCCAAACAATAGCACACGGAGTACTTAAATTTAAATAAAAACAACTGTTACAATATAAATATTTAATCATGATTTCCACTTCGTTTTCATTTTATGATTTCTACTACTTCACTTTAATGCGCTGTTGCAGATTGCAGTATACTGCGTAAATGAAACAACGGACAGAATTTTAGTTCAAATGATAGACCTACCTTTTACATAGAAAGACGTAAGTAATTCGCAAATTTGCATGTACCAAGTTCTAAAATATCGGATAAGTGTCGCTTGATCGTGCTCACATTTTCTAGCACAGAATAATTTTACAATTTATTATTTAAGGCAAATGTAAAAAAGTAGAGTTTAGTGGCTTTTTCAGTCAAATAGTAGACTTAGTATGTATATCTCATGATTGTTTAGTAAACTACCTTCCCAAATAGTGGCTAGTCTACTAAAAAAGTAGTCATCTGGCAGGTTTATACATGTCCGAAGAAGACGGGATAATGTCTCACATTTAAATATTTAAGTTAGCCGTTCCAGTTCAGGGGGCAGCGTATAGGTATATGTAAAGTAAGGATAGCTACTCGTTACAACGTCAGGTTAAAATTTAATGATTTAAGTTCCCAGAAATTATCCGCATTTCGATGTGTATTGTATTTCAACCTCTCCGGATATTTATTGATTTTGAAAACTGGATATTCGTTGTAAACTATGCATGAGAACACTAATGGTGGAAATGAATTGATGACAGCCAGGGCAGGGCTTAATCCGGGTTACACTAAACCGGGATTACTGAAAATAAACTGAAAGGGTATTTTCAATTCGTAATCCATTCCGCCAAATTTTGCTAGCGTGATCATTTACAGTAACCCTAAGATTAATCATTTTTAAGTAATCCATGATCCCAATAATGAGTGCAATTAGCTAATCTAATTCCATTTAAAGTGTATTCATCTTTATCATTCATAATTTTGAGTAGAATTTAGTTAGAAGTACAACATGGGTAACGCAGACAGCTAAGGGCATGAAAAGGAAAGAATTAAGTAATATTTGAAGGATATTATTTTGAGATGCAGTTGAAGACTACAGACACCTCTCTAGAATTCATGAATCCCACTATGCTATTTAGTCACTCTCATTTAAACAGACATAGCAACGATAACATATTTTATGTACTAAAGATTCTAATGCATTGAGATTGAACCGCCAATGAGCTTCTATGAATTTCGTAGTGTAATCCTGAACCGCAATCTCGGTGTAATTTATTTCAACAGTAATTACCTATGGACAATTCCGCTGTTTGATGCCATTCAAACCTTCTAGTACGCTAATTCTATTCAAGCAGCAGGGATCCGTAATCCTACATTTATTTAATGTAATCATCTGCCCATTCCTGATGATAGACACAAATTCAAAGTAAGCCAATTCATGTCATTGATTTACATTTGACAGGCTAAAACTTCATTTCACAGCGTTGTCCCTACATACGAAACTTACTGAACTTGTATTGATAGTAAGAAAACAAAATTTGTATTTTATTTGTATTTATTTATTTAAGGTCTTATAGGCTTTCGCCCATGACCCGAAAGAAACCAAATATTACCAAAGCACAGCTGAGAAAATTCTAAATCCCCCAATACTTTTAATCACATTTGTAAAAACATTTTATTTCAGATTTGAGGGGTATTTTGTAAGAACGAAAGTGACTGAAAAACCTGCTAACCACAAGACGAAAATGTATTCTGCACACGTGACAAAATACATGTACAAAGCATTTTCTTGGAGCAATTATTTGTACTGCAGTCCTTACCACTGGAATTCAAAAGAGCAATGTTTTTCCTGCATAAAATCAACCACTGGAAAATTTCTGTGGCACATGAACGTTTTAGAATTGGTTCTTTTTGAAATATTTTTATGTGGACGCCTTGTGTTCATGGAAAAGAATGAAAACTATATCCTCAATCAGGGTGTTTTGATTTTGTATATATCCGCATATTTCCTTGGTTTATCATTCCGTTTTGTTCTACTGAGTTCTTCAAAAGAATTTCCTCTACTGCTGGAAGCCATTGATGTATTCGCAAAAGCTTATCAAGGTAACATTTCCATGTACAAACACAAAGCGTTAGCTAAGTTTTAAAAAATTCCATTTTCACAGTAAACCCCGTCTAAAAAGCACCTAGGCAATGAAATGCAGACGTTATTATTTTAAGTATAGTGAATGAAATATACCAAATACGCTAGTGGTATATATTTGTACCTCGTTGGATAAGATAATTTTTTATTTTTACAGGAAATTTTTCTCAGAAAATATCAGTCAGGAGACAAAATATTTTTCAACGTCTTGATAAATGTAGTGTTCTTCTACCGTACTTGTACTACGACGCAATAATTATCTCCGTGCTCGCCACTGCTGTGGTATTACTTATTCCCCAACATCCGATTTTGTTCACACCACTCACTCAACAACCAAACGATCTGTCATGGGGTATTTGCATCATGCAAGTAATTTTTCTACAACATTTGCATCTGACATGCGTCGGAAATGCCCTGATTATTGGCCTTCCGTTGATTCCCTGGTATTTTTATGGACCTGAAATTTTAAATGACCTAACTCAAGACCACTGGCTCATAAATAGGCTGGGTTCTCCACTAGCATTTACCAGGTTTTACAGGAAATTCCAAGTTCTTCAGAAAGTATTTGGACTTTTTGTTAGTCCAGTTTTCCTACCAAGTCTTCAATTTTGTGCAATGGTAATAGTAATCTGCGCATCGTATGGAGCAATTAGATTGAAAGGAATAGTTGCGTTCATGTCATTTCTTGGAGGAAGCACTGTATTATTATTGATATTGATAGTATTTCCTCGTTTAGCTAGGTTTAGTCGCAATTCCACACAGTTTTTAGTATCTTGGAAATCAAACACGAGTGACGTTGGGTTAAAAAAAACTCTTAAATCATTTGTCCCAGTTCGTATCTACGTGGGGCAGCTGTACTATGCGGATGAAGGCTTGGTTTTAACTATGATTTCTGCGATAATTTTGAACACTGTCAATTTGCTCATGTTGTAGGTATACGTCTGGGGTATTAATTATTTACTGACACACACCGAGCAGGAAACAAGTTGGGAATGTTAAGGAACTAACAATTATGTATGCAGAGTTCAATAAAGGGGAAAGTTCAATAATTATTTAAGTTCCAACAATTTAAATTTCATTCGTGCTCTAGGAGAGGTTTCTACAGTGTAATCTCGGTATAATAATTACTGGCTATATAGAAAATAATTTGCATATAAGACAATACTTCCATCACAACGTACATATTGCATACATAGGTCGCTAAGAACCCCAGGGGAGTAAAGATGGAGGGTAAAAAATATTCGCTTCCCCCATTTTTGATGGATATGGCGAAGTGATTATTATTCAAAACCCAAGTGAACGGTGACTATTCACTAGCCCTAGTTTCTAAATAATATTTGTGGCACTAAAGTTATTAAAATTTGTGTAATGAAGTTGCTCTACTAAACAACAGTATACAATCAAATGCCTTATAAATAACTAATTGCATTCTTGGCCGATATTTTTGTAAATTCTGCGCGAGAATATTACAGAACATCCATCAACGACCTCAAAGTATTATTTGGATACAATTCAGACCAGCGACTTTCATTTATTGTAATTAATCACTTAGCAGACTGAAACTTTCAATTGCTTCTATGTACTTACTTACGTATATGTACGACTACTCGTTCCTTATTATTATTATACTTACAATAATTCTCGTTTCTTGAATATTAAGTTTAATAAATCTGCTGTTGTTATTGCTGGTTTATTTATTGGAATTTTCCAAGTCTCAAAAAAATTGTCAAATATATTACATTAAAACATGCAAGCAATATTTTGTGTGCAAAAATGACTAGAATAGAATCGGACCTGCGGTCGCGAAAATGTAAAAATACAAATAACATACTTTAATGTAAACCTAGGATTTTAAAGCAAATACACCTGCTGACAAAGAGATGTGGAAATTGTAGGGAAATGGAAAAAAAATGACATGCGCCAGAATTCCTAATGAACAAAATACGGTTGGGTAAAATAATAATTATTATTTATTTAGAATTTATTTAAGGTCCTATAGGTTTTCAACCATGACCCGAATAAAATAATAATTATTGTGTATACGCAATTGTAAAGTATTACCTACTGTTCTACAATAAATATCGATTCGTACAAGATGTTTAAAAAAATTAAAGCTTAACTGCAGGGTTAACAACAAAAAGTCTGGAAAAGTATAATAATTTTATTCCTGAAAAATAAGGAAGACAGCTTTAAACCCCTCCTTAACTATTTTAGGGGAAACAACGTCCCCTTATTCTGCATGATGCCAGATGTCCCGTTCTATTGACTGAAAAAACTCAAGAATTCTTAAATTTCTGATGTTCGATGGTAGCACGATTAAGTGAACATCCCTTTTACAGCGTCGCTAAATAATAAAGACAGTAGACGTATTTGCATAGAAAATCAATAGTCGTTTGCGAATGTTCTAACTGAAGAAACATGAGGTTAAATATTTTATCATCTTCCGAGAACTTGTGCCCATTTCTATTTACATTGCATTCAAACCTAAAAAGGGCATCACAAGTGTTACCAAGAGCAAGGGGAAAATAAAACGATTTTCCTTGAAACTTATCCATCCAATGAGAATTCTTGAAACGCAGAATGCCCTGCCAAAATTATAGAGAAGGAATCAACTTGTTGACTCGTCCATTGATGCTTTGGCCTTTCACCCAACATTGTCATTTCGTATATGTATGATCAGGTAATTTTGTACAAATCGACTAGTTTAATATCATATCTTTAGCTGTAAATACAACTGCCAGATCGATAGGTAGAGAGACTTGTTATCGGTTTCTTTGAAAACGAACTACAGGGAAAAGACCTTGGGTGCAGTATGGAATATGACAAAATCACTTACTGTGTTAGCGGCCAGTGTATAAGAACCCAAGACATAGTTTGCCTCCGTTTTAGCCCGCTTGAGGGAGAACGGTAAAATTTATTTAAAGGTATTTAATTTAGATTAACACGACTATGATTGAAGAGAAATTAGGTACCTTTCTAATGAGCTAATATATACCTACAGAAACGTGCCTTGCGAGACCAAAGTTACTCCATTTTCCCGAAAGTACCTCGAATTTTTACAGCACGTTATCATCCCAAATAGTTTTTATAATATAAATTTAGGCGGTGTCGGCTTACATAGCTAACTACGTCAATTAATTAATTAATTGAAGTTGGAACCCGAAATAAATTTAATTAAGGGGGTAAATAGAAAGGGGGTACCCTGTACTTAATTTAGAAGGGTTTTAAGGATTTAATTTTAAGGAGCCAGGCAACGTTAAGGCCGGAAACAAATATTTTAATAATTTTAGGGTAGGAATTAAGGATGCCCAAAAAGGTATATGGTAGGGGCGAGGTTTGTCTGACCCAGTGACACACACAAAAGAAACAAAAAATCATAAAATAATAATAAAATAAAGGCTTACATTCAGCGAGAAGCACCACACAAAACCAGGACGAATCCGGACAAAAGGTAAGTGTAATTATGAAAAATTAACTTAAAAAAATTAATATTATTTAAAAAATTATTTAGGACAACAAAAACCATGTTTTAACATTGACAAAAAACACCGACTTGACAATTCAAAATTATTGCCAGCGGAACAGGACTGGACCAGGATTGGTCAAGGCAGGGCTTTATGGCAAGGATAAGGCTTAATAGGCGGGAAGGTTAGGTTTTAAATCTAGCCGTTATAATACGGAAACAGTGCCGAGGGTTCCTCGGAGGATTCGCCGTGAGCTACTCACGGAAGGAGACTTAATACAAGTATGGCCCTAACATTGGAAGGGCTCCCCTATTTATACTTTTCTGGGGACCGGGGACTTACAGGTAGGTAGATAATAAGGTTTTAAATATTTTTATTATTTTAATTTTAGGGATAAGGGCATGCTTTAAATAATGAAGGGAGGAAAAAAGGAGAGGAATTGATGAGGCAAATGTAAACGGCTTGTTTACATTTGCCTCATGACCTATATTTTTATTTTTTTTATTTACAGGTTCTGACGTCATCATTCTCGGATCATCCTCATCATCATATCCATCGCCTCTTCATTATCCGTCCGGTTACCGCCTAATTTGTGAGTGTGTGTATGTGTGTATGTAGTGTTACCGAAAGTGTCATAATTGAGGTGAGTGTGTGTAAAAGCACACTCACATGGATCTGGCAGCTTTAACAATTATATGAAATATTAGCGCTGATGAATAATATCTCTCTGACAGTGGAAGAAAAGAGTTGAACAAATAGGATTTACAGCGCCGGCGAATTCGAATCTTTTGCTTATCATACTCAAAAGGAACTATAGTTGTAATTAAAGGTCATGCCACTTTCAAACCTTCCTTTATAGTCACTACCTTTTATAAGCAACTTCTCTCTATAGTCATAAAATAATTTAGCCCCGGCGATTCTCCCGTACACTGTAATGTTAAATAATTTCCGAATAGTAAACTTCCTAATAGTCATGACCTCTCTATTGCCCAGCATATTTTCTGTCCCGAGGAATCTACAACTCTCCATATAATCACATCGTTGAAAAAATCCAGGCCCATGCGGAATCATAAATCAAATATAAACGAATAATATTTAAACCTTACTATGCGCATACAATTTACACCATAATAATAATAATATTTCACCAGTACATTGGCAGCACCTGTAATTTCTCATTCATTGTTTTTACTTGTATCTAAACATAGTTTACATTCGTGCATTGTATTCCTATCCAAAATGGCTCCAAAAAGCAAGACAATATCTTTAAGCCAATACCTAAATAAGTTATTTTGGGTATCAAAAAAGGGAAGAAACAATTTCAAGTTGAAATAAGCAATATGCAACCAATAAGCTTTAGTTTTAGAAGTCTTTGCAGGACAGCACAAGATTCACGCCATGAAACAAACTCAACTTTTGACAGATTTGTTACTTCTTCAACTTCGGATTGATTTAATTATTACAATTATGTAGCAGTTTTTGAATTTGGCAAAGCCCAGTTCCATATTAGCGTATTCAACAACTAATTACAAATATTCCGAGTAGTTAACTAGTTGACTACTGAGTATTCAACGTTCTCTATAGTCAACTTGTATTATGGTCCCTTGCGATGTGACTATAAAGAGGATTTACTGTAATAGCTGTAAAAACGTTTGGTAGAACTTTCCTTTACTTAAACCTTTTAAACTTTAAATAATATCAGAAGCACATTGTCAGTTTGGTGGGCCGAGCAAGAATCTGATATGATTTTTCAGGGAAACCTTGATTGGGAGATATTAGAGGTCACAGGTTGAGGTCACCTGAATATTTCATTGGGCTGTTTACTGACTACGACATCCTCTTTTTGGTTAGGTTAGGGTTTTAACTTGGCACTATGTATTTTATTTATATCCACAACTTACCGCTATTTTCGTTACACTAGACCAAGCTAAGTACTATTAGGTTATTCTGTTTATCAAGCGCCACATCTTCCTTATATACATTAGCTTTCGTACCCGTTTCATTTTACATCTAGTATTTCAATAATTTGAATAACCCGACAAAATTGCTTTTCAAATTTTAAATCTAAACTCTCTGAATTGTACTTGACTTCGCTTATCCTAAAGGTGACTGCAATAACAAATTATTTGCTTTAGACCCAACGCCAGATTATTAGATAGGCTAGCAAATTGACCTCTATATGCTGCTGATTTATAGCTGCATACAGGTAGGAAATAGGTTGGGTCTTTCATTTTTAGAATAATATATAATGTGGGAAGGCTTTCATGTAGCGTTCACCAAACTGGTTAAAAACGTATTTGCAAAATACAGTATTTTTCTATCTCTGCTTGGTACACAGTATCGGAACAAAATATGAAAAAATACGTTGCTCGTTCAGTATTCTGTCGAAATCCTATAAGGGGCAGTCACTATGATGTTTCCGTAAGGAACAATTCTACCTCCGTGGCACTGCGTTTGTTTCAAATGTACATGTTACAGATGATAATTTGCGGAAACAGCAGTTTTCGTGATAAAACCGATTATTTCGATTTGTTTATTAGAATCACATTTTTTCACTAAAAGAAACCATCTGTGACCCACCACGACTAATCGTCTTGTCAGGAAGTTAAGAAATATTATTAAAGACAAATAATTATTTGTCGATTATAGCATTAAACACTTTAAAATCTGGAATAACGTTGGTCTCACAAGGCATATCTCCGTCGATATTAGCTCAATGAAAAGATGTTTAATTTCAAAATAAGTAAAATAAGTAACTAAACTCATTTTAGCCAAAATTTAGAAACTCACTTCCAAATTTATGAGCTAGGTCCACTATGTATTGTTTATAAAGGAGTTGGATGAATGTGGGCTGCGCGTTTACTCCCAATCCTAGAAACTTCTGAACCTTGATAGTCATGGTCATTTTGAATTTCTTTCGCAAGTCCCGGTGAATAATTTCCTTCAATTGCTTGTCCGAGCTTTTTTTGTTGCCATATTTATAAAGATAATATTTATAAAGAGGTCCATTGATTGGCTGGTTCCAGGTTTTTTCATTGCAGGTATTATTGTTAGATCTTACACAGTATCCAGCTTACAAAGGTCCATTGACTGGATCCTTCAACCTATAACCACTGCAATGTCTTGCAAAGTATCCAACTCCAAAATGCATCTGGGACCTCATTATTCCAAAGATCCTTCGGATTTGTACTCAACCACAATCGACTACTTAACTTCGGATTTGGACATAAATGCATCAACATCGTCAACCTATATTAAGTCTGGGATTGCAGTCGGGGCATTATTACATGGGAATTTCCACACCGAATTTCGACCGTCATACGCTCCAAACATGAATTTTATTCCTTCGGACAGTGTCACGTCCGTCGCATTGGAGTTCAAAATATATACAAACCCATTTGAATTCCAAATTTGAGTTTGCTTGGCGATAATGATTCTATTTATTGCGACAATTCGCGTCTTTGACACAATAATAGCATATGATTTATTTATTTTATCAGCAAGAATATCAATGGCTTGAGTCCATTTGCTGGCAATCGTTTTGGAACTAGGCAGCTTTATGGGCGACAGTCCGGTGATCTGCATGCAACCAAAGCAAAGCGAATGTTAATAGAGAGTTTCTGAAGTAACGAGCTGGCACTCAATTACTCATCCAGTCATTTCTTCATGACGTAATTTTCAACTTTCACTGCGAATGCCTGTGTGTCTGGTCGAATTCTGAGGCTTCCATTGAAATGAATGCCTGAGAATTCGAAGCTTCATTGGTACTACACATGCGCACATGTCGTTTATTGGTTACTAACGTGGGAAATTCATAGAATTTGACAAAGGCTGAGGTTTACCATTACTAGTACTAGTATTATTAGTTACTAGAATGATTAATGATTGCTGGAGCAAGATGAGGTCGAAGCGATCCAAAAACGCGTAAGGAAATTCAGGGAGGGTACGTATATATTATTGCCTATTCATTGAATTGTGACAATTATTATTATTTACAATTATTACTGCAATTTTAGTACATGGCTTACGTTTCCAATCGCATTAATACTTACCACAACCAATTAATACACTTCCCAAAATTGGTTTAGCTAGATGGATGAACTGGGAAGCAACTGTGTTGACTTAAAAAATAAAGTTAATTAATGCAGTACTTTTACCAACAAATTTGTACATATTACGCCAATCCTTGGAACAAATCGGAATTGAAGTCCAAGCATTTCCTTCATAATTACCAGATTTTAATGCAACAAGTAAAAGCTAATGATTACCATTCAAATAATATCCGTATGCAAAACTGTCTTGAATTCTTTGAAAGGCGGCAAAATGTTGCAAAATATACTGCACAGCTGGAAAAAATATTAAGTCAGTCACGTTGTTTTATAGTAAAAAATTAATGTGCAAAAATATTTAACGCATCTATAATTTCATTGTGTTTGTTTGACCTATAGGATAATGATTCCGTTAGCCTAATAGAGAATGACATGGGAAAGTATAGTGGCAACGACACGGACGGAAGTTTCACCAAGCGTCGGAAATCTCCCCATGTGTACACCGTATATGACGATGGAGACATTGTATTTGCCATTCAGGAGGTCAAACCATTTGGAAAAAACAGTACGGGAATAAATTGGCAGCAGGTCCACGATCACGTCCCCTATATTAAATCTGATTGGAAATCGAAGAAAAACAGGTTCATGAACGAAATCAAATGGTTCACAACTAATGCGAATAAGTCCAAAAGGGGGTACGTTTAATCAATTCGGATAGATGTAAGCACCAATAAATTGATTTAAATACTCACGATTTGAAGTTACATTTCTTTCAAACAGATCTGGCGTTGTTGAGACCTACGATCTAAAGGACAAGCTTCTGACGGAAATATTGCCACTGATGAGGGAGGCTGAAGTAGACAAGACCTTGTCAGCGAGTGACAGAAATAAGAGAGCTGGAGATAAAGCAGCTGGCGAGGAAATTCGAATGGCTGCAATGTCATCCATGGCTTCAAAGTTTTCTCAACATAAATCAATTTCCAATGATCCTGATGAAGGTGTGCTTTCAAGCTTTTTTATTTCAAATTCCCTGACAAATCGTATAAATGTCAATATCATTTGATGTATGTTTTTGACTATTTACATACATAAATTATTCCAACAATAATCTCAATATCTTGTAGATACTCTTGAAAAACAGGTCATGGAATCCAGTGTTACTCTAAAGCTGAAGCGTCGATAAGATGATATTCTGGAGCTAATTAGAGTGAAGGAGTTAGCAGCACAAAAACGCAGAGACGAGGAACTGTGTATTAAGAGCGAGAAATTGGAAATTCTGAAATTGGAGAAAAACAGTGAAATGGAAGAGGGAACTAGAAACCTTGCAATTGAGGAACGACGGTTGACATTGGAGGAGAAGAAACTTGAGTTTAAAATGATGAAGTACAGGGATACCAATCCAACCAGTTTCTTTCAGTCAGTTTAGTTTAAAGCAAGTAATGCTTTGATGCAATACAATATATTAATTACATGTGAAATAAATCGAGTTACGTCGAATAAATATAAATAATTAAAAGTAAATTGCATACAGATTATAAATATTTATTTTCAAAATACTCATCAATACATATGTAACTCTGAGCAACGAAAGTAACTGTGATAATTCATTGCACTAAAGGTAGCCTCATATCTATAAATACACGTATGAATATTTGTTAGCAATGCCGAAACCAAATATTGTTTAGCAACGGGCTGCAAAAACAACTTTTGATTTTTTTTAAATCGCCAAAGGCAAAGAGCGTGACGATCTTTTCAAAAGCCCATTCAACAGTAATTCTGCTGAGCCGCATTGTTTTGTTGAACTCTGCTTGATCAGCCGTCAGTCGTGTAGATCGAAATGGTGCCAATAGATGAGGCCGTACTCCATTTGCGGGATCACCGTAAAGGCAGAACTTTACTCCCACATTGTCCGTAAGGTTTGCCGCATCCATTTTCTCCAGAATTTTGCTTCGTTCTAGAAGTGTGCTATCGTGAATGCGCCCTTCCTCCGGTCCATACATGTTTGCTATTATTCCATTCGGAATGACGACGGACTGGTATTTCAAACCATGCGTTCTTTTATGGCCATTATACACCAGATATTGATACTGGGTTGGTCGGCAAATGGGTATCACAGTACCTGTTACGACATTAATAAGTGCTGTATTTTTAAAATTGTTTCAAAATTATTTGTCAAAATGTTTCACACCATCAATAAATCCGAAGCAATTTTTTATACCGACACCCTTCAGTTCCAATGCATTTGAATAAGACACAAGATTTTCCACGGAAAGCCACTCTTCGTTCCAAGATGAGAGTTTGAATCCAAATTTGTCATGAATAAGAGTGACCATAGTATCCGAAATTTCCGACAGTTCCGGTTTGTCACTATCAAATATGTACTGGATGTCGGACAACCGATTCAGTTATGCTAATCTCCGTGGCATTATGCAGAAAGCTATGAAAATATCAAAAGCATTAATAATGTGCTTACTTAATACTTACAATTAGTATTATACGATTCCCAAAAATTATTAATACTATTAACTCACCCTCAATGCTATCATATGTTCTTCCACAGGACGTCTTTATTTTTGCTGGGAAACTGAAACACTTCATTATCCTTCTAATATCGTCAGGATCGAATCGATGTAATTGCATCTTGAACACTGAATCCATTAATATCAAAAACCTTACGTTTTCTTCTATTTTTTTCAGTCGCAAGATACATGTAATATACTGTTCTCATCATCATTAGCTATTGCGTACAGCAGAGATGATTCCATTTAGTTTAATTGGAGAGTTAAGAACAAATTAAACAAATGTTGCAATCTCAAACAAATAAATACAACCTTAATATTAATGAGAGTTGAAATGCTTGAAAATTCAAACTTTGTTGGCGGAAGCACTGATTATTTCCGCCAATGATTCCTTTATTTCAGAACCTCAAGTTCCACAACCATTGTGCCAGACATTCCGTGCAATGGTGCTTGCGTCATCGACGAATGAATAGACGAATGAATGAGCGCCAGTTCGTTGTTTCAGAAACTCTCTAATATGTACCTGGGTAATTTCGACAGTATTTATTTCGATTAGCTACAAAGGATTTCTCAAAAGTTCGTTTCTAGTTGAAAATGAATGTATTTGCGAATGGAAATATTTAAAAGAACTTGAAAATTTTACGCTATACTTCCCACAAGGCAAAAAAGAAAAGCTTCAAGGTATGGGAACTTTTATTAAGTTTGGCAAGAAATCATGTCCAATTTATTGTCGTTCAAATAAATGGAATCTGGAAATTTCGAATTATAAATATATATATTCGGACACAAACCGAAGCTACCAAAATATTTTAACTCTACGCAATTTCATTGCCTTGACGTCACTGGTTTTGGGAAAATAGTGGTTGCAAATTTGAGTAAGCCGAAATCCGCGCTAGTAGTCTTTTCAGACGATCTCCAGTTTTACTGGAATCTCTGGAAGAGAAATCTCTGAAGTTTGCGTCAAATGTACAGGTTGGAGATGATCATTTGCGGAAGGAACATACATATTACAATTTACATTCCTTGGGGTTATGGGGGAAAGTATAATTCTGTTTTGAAGAGAGCTTGAGCAATGACTTCTGCTGGTTTGAACTGGTTTTGGGAAAAGTGGGATAATCTTCGTTTCCCAAGTTGCTTATCTGTAGGAAACAATAATGTTAAACATGAAGAGTCCGTAAAAGCATTAACAATGCAGAGCTCCATTGTAATGGTAATATACGCTTTTGTTTGGAGTAGCGTTTTCTGCCTAGTAGTTTTCGTCGTAGAAGTGACGTTCCAACTTTTGAAACTAGAGGTTCCTACCTTCTAGGTTTTCCGAAACTGTTAATTTTTGCACAAGATAATCGAAATTCAGAAAAACTACGGGATATATGTATATAGTTAGTCATATAATGAAATGCTGTACCTGGCTCACTGATATCTCATTTAAGCTCAGCTAATTTGTTGTACAAGAAATAAATTATGTGATTTCCTAACTCTGGTTCGTTTCGTCGATTTCATTTCGCTCTCAGTAATTATTTCGAAGTTACATGACTCATTGCAAATTTTTCAATAAACTGTTATTATTTAGACGACTCAATTTTTGACCAAGTTTTCGTCATTTTCTTTGACGGGGAAGAATTCTTCTGAAACCCAGTCCCACTTCGAAAGTCGTGCCACGTCCTTAATTATTTGGCCAAGGCTCCCTCAATAAGGTACATAATTATTTACTGTATGCTCAATTGAAAATAAACAAGTTTACTCATTTTTCAAAATAATCATTGTGACAAATTGTTTACTTTATCATGAATTCGGAGAAAGATTTTTGGTGGGGCTTCATACGTTTCGTATTTATTTAAAAAGTTCACTTCACCATGACTTATTTTTAAGTAAATATTTGCGCGTTTCATAAAAACACCATACTTTGTTCTCCATTATTGTTTGGGTGTGTAACAGTTAGCCCACACAATAATTGGGGAGCGCACAAATAGTCATTACGAAAAGAGGACAGTGTACCTGTAATTTAATCAATACTCGAATCATTAACAGAAATATTGAAATGATACACTGACGTGCAATGGTGTTGGAAAAACGTATACTCTGAGACTCAGG
This sequence comes from Allacma fusca, assembly GCA_947179485.1. Taxonomy (NCBI): domain Eukaryota; kingdom Metazoa; phylum Arthropoda; class Collembola; order Symphypleona; family Sminthuridae; genus Allacma; species Allacma fusca. Next base: position 7,055,918 of record OX359246.1, on the reverse strand, counting down.
GTCTTAATAATCTTGGAGTGATATGCTGATTATAGATCTGCAAAAAAAATTGAGAAAAAAAATTTGTTATATGAAAAAACGAACAAAAACGAAAAAGTATCCAATTATTCGTGTGCATTAGTGTTGGAACAAAAGAGAAAGAAGGTTTTAAACGGGCTAAAACTTCACAGCCCGATTGACTAATCAGCAGTAAGCCACCTGTTTGCCATCAGGACAGCATTTATGCACCGTGGGACGGAGCTGACGAGGTTCCGGGTGAATTCGGGGGTTGTCCCACCTCTACTTAATTCGGAATTTCGGGTCTTTGTACCCGGTAATGTGAAATTTCGTCAGCTCCCGACCTCCAAGATTATTTAGACCCTGAGTCTCAGAGTTTACGTTGTTCCAACACCATTGCACGTCAGTGTATCATTCCAACTTATATTTTCATCAGTTATTTTATTATCCGAGGAGAACCATAGTCGCACAAGCAACAATGATAAAAAATCATACAACACCTGTATCTGCACCAGACACATCAATTTTGCTCTCATCAATCATAGAAACAGAAAACAAGATTGAACCATGGATTCCAATTCCATACATAGGCAATATTTCTAATAGGATCGCAGGATACTTGCGAAGAGACTTGAAATGGAAACCTACTTTCTTACCGGGTATAAAAATCCAAAACTTAATGAAAGGTTAAAAGATGGAGAAAATTCTGAGAATGCTGGAGTATACATCATACCTTGTAATACTTGCAATTCAATATACGTTGGGGAAACCTATAGGCACCTAAACACAAGAGTACAAGAACATAAAGATAATGTCAGAAGAAAAGAATATAAAAAATCAGCTATTGCAAGACACATAATAAGAAACAGAAGTCATCATATTGCATGGGACGATGCAAAGATTGTTGTTCCCGAACATAATCATTTCCTACGACAAATAAAGGAAGGTTTAGTTATCCAACAATCAAAACAGTCATTGATGAACGTCAACCAAGGTTTTATTTTAAGCAACGCATGGAAGCCAATAATCCCGAATTTAATAGATTGATCTTGTTTTTTAATTTAAATTGTTGAAAAAATAATTATTTTTTGCAAAATATTCACAACTCAATAATTTTAAATTAGAATAATGTAAAATTTTTATAAATACTACATCAAACAAGGATAGCATAGTTAGTCAAAATTAAGCCCTGAAGATGAACACTGTTTGAGTTCGAAAGCTTGGCAAATAAATTGATTCTAAGCAATATCCACGTATTCCAATTATTTCAACATGGTTGATATCAGTTATTTTATTTTAATTCAGTTGTATTTGTTAACTACCATCTTGCCATCCTTACCTGTATACTTTATATTAGGAAATTGCATATTTACTTTTAATTGGAACTTTACCAAACAGTTGTTGAACAATTGTTGTCAATTATTTATCAAAATGTGTTCTGCATACACTATCTTTCCAATGCCGTTTAGATCAACCTGTCAGAAGGTGTTTTTGCTCTGTGTGTAGTATGTGCATATTTTTACTCCGCTACTATTTGGGGAACGCAATCCTCCACTACATAAATCAATCCTTTCCAGTTCATTTTATATCCCATTTGTTTTCAAAAACATTTGAAAATTTAGGGATTGCTTCATTTGTTTTATTCGTGTTTTGTACGAACCTTCAATCATTCAACGGTATTCCGCAACGCTCGAAAATATGTACATGCACAGCTGAAAATTCAATCAGTGCAGAACAGAAGTTACCCAAGATTATACAAACTGTAGAAGATTCGGTTCAGCAAACTTGACAGTACATAAGGAATGTATCTATTTTAAAAAATTTGATACTTATTTTTGTGGCTCGGGTGGGCCTTTAGTTTCAAAATTCATTAGAAATTATAGCAACAATGGGTAACAGCACGTGAAAAATATTGATGTTCACTGCTTAGCGAATTGATTTATTTCTTATGGAAGTGACATATTCATTGAACAAAGGTGGTTAATGAAATCGATTTTAAGATTTACTGAGCCTTCAGTTATCTCCGCGTGCAGTCAATACTACTATTCATTATTCAACGAACTCTGGACAGTAGCACGGGAAGTATTTCGTTTAATACCAAGTAGAAGATTTTAAAATAACTTGAATATAATATTCCCAATTAAATGATAATCAAGGTTGTTTTCCTTTCGCCTAACCGTTACTGCCATTCATAGTACGGGGGTGGGGGCTCCACTATAGTCGGAAAATTATACTGTAAAAATCATCGCTTCGCGATAATTTGAGGCTTCGCGTAGTGTGACGTCAGCAACCGCGGTCAAAGTATGATATTTTTATTTTGAAAGAGTTTTTTTCGTAATTTCCAAATTTTCTTCGAGAAAACTATCGTGCCGATTTCAACCACATCGATCATTACGATTTAAGTCAGCAATATTCACAAGACATTTCATTGAAATCGATTCGGTACATTTGGAGCTAAATGTCATTTGATTTAAATTTCCAAATTTCAAGAATTTTTTCTTTAAAACTATCCGGCCGATTCCATCCAAATACGAACTCAGGTATATACGATATAGGCACATATATAGGTATATACATATACGACACAAGCAATGCCCATACAAATTTTATTGAAATCGGTTCAGTATAGTTTTTAAGAGACCGTCTGCCCTGAAAGAAATTTAATGTAAGCAAGCCCACAATAAATGTCACAAACACGATCTGTTTCTGTATAAATATATTTGCTTGTGTTTATACATTAGTCCTATTAATTTTTGTAAGGTCAAACGGATGACACAAGCTTCTTCCTGACTTTGTTACTTTTCATCTGATCTACTGTACCCCAGTGAGTATTTCAATTCTCTAGTGTCAAAGGTTCGGCAGATGTAGTGCAAATAGAATAACATACCATCAGACAGTCCTAAACCAAGGCAGACACATTAGGAATTGTAAATTTTGCTTCCTCACCAAAAATGAAACACTTTTACAATCCAGCAATATTGTTGCTTTCCCTCTGTTGCGAACATTCTCGAGCCATTCATTTGCAACACATTACTGATAAATTGGAAGATTGCATAATACGAATTGTACAGTTGACAAAACCTTATGACTACAGCAGGATCAAGTCACCCTTTATATTGAGAGTGTATCCCGCAGATAAAAATAGTTTCCTAGATGTCGTTCAGCCACCTTCAGCCCTACTTACAATTAGTACAGGTGTATTCAAGCAACAAAACATCCGGTGTAGAACTAAGATCATGTTATTTGCAGCAAACCCAACATATAATCAGAGTTTGTTTCAGAAACCAAATTATTCATTCAGAAGTAATGCTAAGGTTTGGATCACAGAACCACCTTTGAATTTTATACTGGTACTTTGTAAGAATTCGGAAGAGAGTCAACTAATGAGAACTGCTGTCTCAAGGATTATTATTACTTTATGGAATGTACCCACATTTGTGCTATTTCCGGGATCCTCAACGAATCTTCAGGGGAACTACGTCTGCAATTGTATACATTGTCACTGTGAGGCATCATTTGATTGTACAATATTTGATTGCTTAAACACAATGGAATCCACATTTACAAAAGTAACAAGCTACGGGAAGACGTCCATTGACGGTTCCTTCAAGGTTTAGTCATTGCAAGCCTTACTGTTAGATCTTACAAAGTATCCAACTCAAAAATAAATCCTGGACCTCATTATTCCAAAGATCCTTCGGATTTGTACTCAACCACAATCGATTACTTAACTTCGGATTTGGACATAAATGCATCAACAATGTCAACCTCTATTAAGTCTGGGATTGTAGTGGGGGCATTGGTTAATGCGAATTTCCTCACAGAATTTCGACTGTCATACGCTCCAAAACTGAATTTCATTACATCCGACAGTGTGACGTCCGCTGCATTGGAGTTCAAAATGTACACGAATCCATTTGAATTTCGAATTTGGATATGCTTGGCGATAGTGATGCTATTTCTTGCTGCGGTTCTTGCCAGCGGCACATTGACCTGTGATATATTAGTTTCATCAGGACGAATGTCAACGGCATGGGCGAATCTGCTAGCAATCGCTTTGGAACAAGACAGTTTTATGGGTGTGAGTCCAGCGCTTAGATTCCAAACCAAAGCAAAGAGAATAGTAATACTAACCTGGTTAATTTCGGCGATACTTATTTCGAATGGCTACAAAGGATTTCTCAAAAGCTCGTTTGTAGTTCAAAATGAAAGCATTTGTAAATGGAACTACTTAAAAGAACTTGGAAATTTTACGCTGTACTTCCCACAAGGCAAAAAAGACAAGCATCAAGGTATGGGAACTTTCATTAAATTTGGCAACAAAACATGTCCAATTTATTGCCGTTCAATTGAATGGAGTCTTGAAATTTCAAATTCTAAAAGAATACTGTTCGGGCATAAGTCCAAGCTACTAAAATATTTTAAACCTGAGCAATTTCATTGCCTAGAAGCCATTGATATTGACAAAATAGTTGTTGAAAATTTGAGTAAGCCAAAATCAGCTCTTGTAGTTTTTTCGGACGATCTTCAGTTTTACTGGAATCGCGTGAACGAAGTTGCCAAAGAAAAATCTCTCAAGTTTGCGTCAAATGTACAGGTTAGAGATGATCATTTGCGAAAAGAACATGTTTCAATTTATATTCCTTGGGGTTATGGGGAAAAGTATAATCCTGTTTTGAAGAGAGCTCGAGCAATGACTTGTGCGGGTTTGTACTGGTTTTGGGAAAAGTGGGATAATCTTCGTTTCCCAAGTTGCTTATCTTTAAGAAACAGGAAAGTTGTGTTTGAACAGCCCGTAAAAGCATTAACAATGCAAAGCTCCATTGTACTGGCAATTTACGCTTTCCTGTGGAGCAGCGTGGTCTGCCTCGCAGTGTTCATCGTAGAAGTGACTTCCCAATTTTTGAAACTGGAGTTTCCTATCTTGTAGTTTTTTTTCGAATATATTTGTCAAATTAATTCGTATTTCTTTGAGTATGCCAGCGCATTTACACACTTTGTCTTACCCAAGAATGTTACCATATTTATTGAACTAACTACAAAATTGTTTTACATTAGTGGTTAGCAAGAAGGTTTGATATTTTTAATGTCTCAAGCGCTCTTTTCTAACATAGAATGGAAATTCTGCTTGTTTTAAAAAAATAATTTTGGGCGTTTTTCAGAGATTGACCGCTTGTGTTAAAATTTTTCAAATCCCTTGAATTTTGGTACTCCTTCGGTATAAAATTGATGTTTGCAGAACTCTTTCCCTAAAAGTCTAGGAAGCTTGCGTAGCGGGATTCGGATTTGAGAATTTAAGTTACCCCGACGACTTCTTACTATTCCCGGTCAGGATCAAGTGTGAACCGGGTAGTATGGAAAAATGCAAGATTAGCATGTCTAAATACCTTCATGGAGTCCTCTACGCATCTAAGGCACGCTAACCTCATTTGAAGGATCTGAAATGTCCCTAACATGACATTGTTTGATGTATTTTTACCTCGAGAGGGATCATTGATATGGGAACCAACATCAAATCTAAAGTCGACAACCTTTGTATGGCCCCAATGCCCCAAACTTGTCTCTGGCCTTAGCCTTGTGGTCCACTCAGGAATGATTATTTTCAATTGAACCCAATAAGAGACCTTGAGATGTGTGGGTTCCAACTTTAAGTTTCTTTCGGTCTATCCGAACATATCTCTTTGGATAATTTGCAATATTTGTTTTCCAAGAATTTTGTGCAGGTTTCCAAATATTTGCCGAAATAAAAGGTATTCAAGAGATTTGCACGAATAATTACTTTTCATGAATGCAAACAAGTTGGACTCTTTTCCTAATTTATTTGGAGAGTGGTACCCTTTTTGGTGTTTATCCATAGGCTCACAATAAATTTCAAATCGAACGCTTTGAAGATTTTTCGAAATAACCACTACTTAAGATTTTTCCAAATAATCGATGAAAAATTGGACTGTTTTATTTTTTCCTGTACTTCAAATTATAGTCGCTACTCCTTTCTGACTTAATTATTCATTTATTTTGCAGCTATTTGAGCAAAGGTGTCCGCATGACCCAGCCTGTCGTACATTTAAAATCCTATAATAAATCATTTACCTTCCTGTGTTAAAAATTTTAACCGAGCCTTCGTATGAGTTTGTCTAAGTTTATACGGCGGAATGGATTACCATATCTTAAATTCTTCCTATATGGGGAGGACCAAGCCTTCCTATAAGCCTACATTTTATTGACAAAATAGATCAACTTATTCTACACCCTTCCTATATTTATTTCTTAACTTGTATAATTTTGGGTACGTTCACACTATACTTGAAAGCACTCTAATAAACTATATTAATTAGAAACCTTGCCTCAACTTCCGGGTCTAATGGATTCGAATGAAATACCTTTAGTTTTAATTTAGTCACTTTACTTTGGCTTGATAGCTGAGCAGTTTGCCTATCTATTAATTTAAGCTTCTATTCCAGAGCTGCGCTCAAGTCAAGTAAATCCCAAGCTTGGCCCTGAACTTGACTTGACCCTGACAGTCAAGTAGGTTTTTCAGATGGTCTTGAACTTGACGGTTCATGATCAGACAATTACTTGAAAATTCAGGCTCAAGTATTCAACTCTTGACTTGATCATGACTTGACCATGACTTGACCATGACCCGAACTTGAACTTGACTTGAATTGTCAAGTTTTTTAAAAATAGAAATAGAAAAATAGTATTCACAATTTAAAATACAGCAAGTACATCATTTATGGTTAAAACAGCAAATAACAATATTATTCACAACTCACAAGCCTCTCCAAGTAAATTTTGAGTTGCTTTAGTTCGATGATTTGATGTCTTGTGTTTTAGTTTTAGCCAACCTTTAATCACGAGAAACTACGAATAGTCTCTGCTAATTGCAAGGTAGAGTCTTTCAGGTGTAAGTAAATCATTTTCCATTGAATTTTACTGTTAATAATAATTACTTACCATAACATTCAAGTTTTGGTTGCTTCACTGAAAATATACACGGTTCAGCGTCCGCCCTGTTAATGAAACAAATTGTCTTATGTAGTAGTGTTTAACGTTGTACAAATGTTAAATTATTTAGAATGAAAAGAGTACTTGGAATTAAGTAATAAACTTGATTCATTAACAATGCGTTTATTTTATACAACAATCAAACATTGAACACTGTTGCTTTCATGGGTGCTGCTCCAAAATTTTTATATTCGTGTTCTTTCGTTCACTATTGCAGCTGTGGCTTCCAAAGCGTATTTAGAGATATTGAATCGTAACGCAAAAATATGTAGTTGAGAATAGCATGCCTGGATACGGAGTCTGGGAATAACGATAACAACATTATGAAAGAAACCGTATTGAAATATATGGCGCCACAACCTCGATATGCGTAACGTTTCGTTACTTGAATAAGTACTTGAAATACTCATGGCAGGGGTCGGATTTTTGTAGGAAGACGGGAAGAATCTTCCCAGGGAAAAAATATTTCTGGCAGGGAAAATCTCAAGGGGAAGGGATTTATTTTTACGAACAGGGATTTTTAAAATCGTTGACCTTTTTTTTGGCAGGGATTTTCAAATTTGTTGACGGGTTTCAGGGAAATTTGTTAAGCAAACAGGGAATTTTGGCTTGATTGGCCAAATTTGGCAGGGATTTCACGTCTTGTAAGGGATTTTTTTTGGAAACGGATTTTGAAAATAGTTGACCTTTTTTCAGCAGGGATTTTTGAAATCGTTGAGGGCCTACCAGCAGGGAGAAGATAATGAATAGTAATTTTAGCATGTGAGCACAGGCCCACAGTCTTATTTCAATGGCAGACTAAATCTTAAGGCTAAAAAGAACAATCTTTGGGGAAGATTTAATTCAAAGTGCAATTTCTATTGAGAAGATGCATTTGCCATACAATTTGAGGGTAGTTTTTTTAATATTCATTTGCCATCGGAAATCGATACGATCCATTATTTCAGGAATTGTCTTTTTAAGTATAATTTTAATGCCAATTACTATTGATTGCTTAACTTTACAAAGTGTGCTTCTTTAGCGTGCAGAACTTCTAGCAAAAATTATCCTGAAGGAAGAAAAGTCTAAAGAATTACATACAGATGAAAAACATTGCTATAAAAAAACTTGGCTATTTAATCAATGCGGTATTTAAATACCATTGTCCCTATTATAACGACGAATGTAGTCAGTGAATTCAATGGGACTTGAGGCTATGTCACTTCCGGGTAATTGTAATCCCGGTGTATAAATAAGTCCGCAATTCGAAAAATTTCTGGCAGGATATACTTTTACTCCTAAACTCACACCCCCAAATTCGTTCCTTCTATACTCAAGACAAGATGAAATTATTTGCAACCCTTGCACTTGCTGCAGTCTGTGTCTTGCAAATCCTATCGGTTCAGGTATGTTGATAAATTCATGTTAAATCGTAAGGAAGCACAATTTATTGAAGAGGGCAGTCCGAACTACTGTAATACATATAATTGCTTATTATCTAAATATTTTTCCTGTCTTATAGGCTGCGCCACCTCCTTTCGTAGATGCGACAGGGCACGGACCGATACTCCCTGGGGATGCCCCACCAGAAGGTTTTGAAATGGAAGTGGAGAAAAGTTCTAAATTGTTCTGATTATATTGCCTGATGAGGGAAATATTCACGAATACTATTCAATCTGTGGCAAAAAAAATGTAATAAAGGCTTAAGCAATTCCAAGCTAAGGAAGCTACATGTTCATTCTTTTGCATAAATTTTGAATTGTTTTGAATTTGGATATTTATGGAAATATCTACATATCATAAGTATTCATATGTCACAAAATGGTGGTGGTGGGAAGGACATTTTTGAAGCTTTACTCTCTCTCTCTCTCTTCCTCTTAAACGCGCTTTACAGATTCGCGAGTAAAATTGGTATAAAGGCTACAAATGACTTTTATAGTGTATATGTATACGTATTTCCCATTAGCGAAGCCGATATTTGTTGACGCTAGTGATAGATTAATTGTAAGTCACAGTGAGTAGTGATTGTATTAAACTTCGACCCGCAAGAGTTTAAAATTCCGGCCTTTTATGGAATTGAAAAACCAATGGAATAACCAGTAAAATATTAACGCGCGTATGTTTGAAATTTGAATTCACTCCTTTACCGAGGTGCGAGGTTCTACACAGTGCTGCCCTATTCTATTCCGAATAGAATAGGAAACTGAAGAATTGAATAGAATAGCAGTGTATTTAGGCGAAAATGAATAGAATAGACTTGAATAGCCGTTGACCCAATACCAATGGACTAGAATAGAATAGAATATGGAAACATCTAAAAACACAAGAATAGATTAGAATAGAATAGGAAATTCGGGTCAGGCCCTATTCAAAGATCCGGCATTCCCACCAACTTGTTGAAGAGTTGCGACGACAGCATAACACATGAAAGTCTCTGCAGAACTTCCATTTTCCATTCCCATCCCAGGATCATGGTTGATGCTACTAAATAATGACGCTTTTTTCGCATTACTTTACTTCCTGTGTCAAATCGAATAATCGTAACCTCATATCGACCATACCATTATTGGCTGTGCTGCAGCTCGTGCGACATTTTTTCAGCTTTATTTGTTAAAGTCTCGTATTGTAGAACTATCTTATAAGTGATAAGTGCACATGAAATATATAATCTACAACATAATTACTTTGTAACAAAAAACTAGTTTGTTATTAAGTGTTAAATGGGTGGAGCTGAGAGGAAAACTCGTTATAAAACCTACAAAATCTTAAACAGTTCAAAATTTAGATACCAGTTCACCCAGTTTAAACTTTAACTCCGGCGGCTCTTTAGGGATTATATTTCAAAAACGTTCGCAGCTTGATCAACATCCCCGTTGTTGGTAAAACGTAAAAAAACAATACGAAAATCCTTAGCACTATTAGTGGAAACAAAATCTCTTAAAGCGAAAGTTCTCGGTTTTAAAATCAAAGTACTTGCCCTCAGCCCCGATTATCAACTATGCCTTTATAAACAGCCTATAAATATTTGACCAAAAACTAAAGTCCGAAAAGTAATGCAATACTGACTGAACTCGAAGCGCACAACATTCTCGTCCTTCATCTCAGCTTCAGTAACAATGGTATTCTATTATCAGGGGTTGGATTTTTGTGGGAAGACGGGAAGATTCTTCACAGGGAAAATCTCAAAGGGAAGGGATTTATTTTTACGAACAGGGATTTTTAAAATCGTTGACCTTTTTTTCAGCAGGGATTTTTGAAATCGTAGAGGACCTACCAGCAGGGAAATTCAGAAATAATCTTCCAGGGAGATTTACAAAAATCCGACCCCTGACTCATGGTTCATGGTCAAGGATTTATACATTTTTACTTGACCATGAACATGACTTGACTCTCAAGTATAATATTTTGACTTGACCATGATAACTACTTGATTTCAAATCTCAGGGTCGAGTAGAATAAATAACTTGACCATGCCTTGAATGTTCAAGTATCCATAATATTTTACTTGACCATGACCCGAACTTGACCATGACTTGAAATACTCATGGTCTACTTGAACTTGAGCGCAGCTCTGGTCTATTCCTGTATTTTTAATATTCCTGCATTTGGCATACATGGCTATTTAAAAAACTCTTTCCGTCCTAGAAATAGCCTACAAATAGTCCCATAAATAGAATATGCGGACACCTTTGATTTTCAGTTTTGGTTACGTGATCCACTATTTTTTCAGTAAATATTTGCACGTTTGAGATATCAATAGCACAATTTGTATTCCATTAATTTTTGTACGTTTAACAACTAGCCGAAAATAGGTGCCGGAATTCGTCAACCGCGTCCTTTGTATTTCCTAATGCTATGTATGCATGTATATGCTCAACTGAACAAATAATTGCTGACTACAGTACTCCATTACAATAACTCCAGCTTAACAATTTTAATGCTTTTTAAGTGGTTAAATATTTTTAGAAAAAAGCTTTTACTATGCACAAAATGCAGTTTATATCATTCTGTCAGCTCATTCTGCATATCCTATACAATTGTATTTTTGTTATTATTTCGAGAATGCAGTCCAAGATTAGGTTTTTCGAACGTTCATTAATCATTTTGTGTTCCATTTTTTAAATTAACTTTAAATTCATGGGTTACGGGAGTTTGCGTCTTCAATCGCATGTGCTGTAAGACTCATACATAATTGCTGAAGATTCGATCAAAATCAGGCATTGATTCTCCAAATTTGCACTGCAAGTAGGAAAATGCTGTAGTTGGGTTGTTTAGACAAGTGCTCGAACTGGGTACAAAAACCGTGTACCCTTACCCAAATATCGGGTACGACAAAATGTTGTACCTCCACCCGTACACGAGTATCCGGGTAATTTTATTCGTTACCCATACCCAGACTTGAAAATGTTGAACCTGTGCGCACAATTTACCCGTACTCGTAATGTACGCGAAACATGTACCCGTTCCCAAGTACCTGTTGTTTGTACACGGGTATTATTCGGGTACTGCAGGTTTGGCTGATTGAAAATGCCCTACGATATTTGAGTGGCCAGTTGAAAAAGCCCTGAAATTGCCAAAAATGCCCAATTTTGTCAAGTCCTTTCCAACCATTAAGAGTATCCAGTTTCAAATTGTTTAAGAAATCATTTGAGTTCATTTATAGTTTATTTTTACAAACTCTTAAGAAGTTTCTATTGCGCCACAATAATAAACCAATTCTTTTGTGGTGTTAGAATAAAAAATTGGAACGAATTTATCACTCACAAAACCCTTCATAGCGGAAAACTTGCTTTTCAACTTCGATAGCATCAAAATTATTTCTTCCTAGCTAAAAAGTTTTCTCAAAAATCTTTTAAAGAAAGCTCGTAGGAAATTTTAAGACTTTTTAGGGAACTTTTTTGTTCACAGGTCCTGACGTTTTAAATTGTTGGCATTACCGTAAATTGAGATTTTTTCACGAACGATCTGATGCATTTACAAAACAATATATTTGAACTTTGTTTAGAAAATATTATACCGATTACGTTGAGTTACGCATCATTTTTCCAAGTCAAATATTGGGGTCTCAGGGAGTAAATATTGAAGGAAAGATACTCTATTTGGTATTATACATAGCTTATTAAAATAAAAATTCATAAATATTGCCTCAGATTTATGGTGCCTGAAACGGTAATATTTTATAAAGGCATGCAAAATAAGTCTCAAATGCAGCCTCAAGGGAGTACCCAAGTATTAACCGTACCCAGTCCGAGCACCGGTTTAGACTAGTACTGGGAATGTTCCTATTTGTCCCAAGATTTTTGGACCTGTCTGGGTCAAGAACATGATCATTCCACATGGTCTATTCCATACTCCCGGACCAAGGAACATGATTCGGCGGATTTCCTAGACCAGATCTATGTAGTTATCACATCCACTGAAGAACTATCATACGGTTAACATCAGAAATATACATACTTCGTTGCGCTGTCCTAAAAAGCGATGAGTTACTCTTTAATAGAACGGGCGTGCCCCATAGGTCAGACAATCGTAAATATGGTACAGCTACAACTTCATATAGTATTTTTATTTTGCCTTTGCTCTGCAAATTCTGAACCAATCAGATTACAACCCCTCACTGATAAGTTGGAAGATTGTCTGATACAAATTGTTCAGTTGACAATACCTTTTGACTATGAAACGATCAATACACCCTTCATGTTGAGAGTGTACCCCGCAGATAAAAATAGTTTCCGGGACGATGTTCCGAAACCCTCAGACCTACTAAGCGCATCATTTGTATTCAAGCAACAAAATATCCGGTGTACCACTAAGGTTATGCTATTTTCAGCAACGCCCATCTATAATACAAGCCTATTAGAGGAAATGCCCCATTCATTCAGGAGTAGTGATATGGTTTGGACCACGGAGTCGCCTCTGAATTTAATTTTGATACTTTGTCAGAATTTAGAAGAGAGTCACTTACTTAAAACTGCAGTATCAAGAATTATAATAACTTTTTTTCATGTGCCGACATTTGTGCTATTTCCAAAATCCTCAACGCATCTTCAAGGTTTCTATGTCTGCAACTGTATATATTGCCAGTGTGAAGCATCCTTTGATTGTTTTATATTCGAATGCTTAGACACAATGGAATCCACATTCAGAGAAGTAACAAACTACGGGAAGAGGTTCATTGACTGGATCCTTGTCACTTTAACCATTGAACCTTATTATTCTTACAAAAAGTCCAATTCAAAGATACATCTTGGACCTCATTATTACAAGGATCCTTCGGAATTGTACTCAACCACAATCGATTACTTAACTATGGATTTGGACATAAACGAATCGACATGGACACGCTCTCTTAATAACTTGATTTCGGTGGGAAATGTGGCAAATATTAATGTCCTCACGAAATTTCAAATATCATATACTCCAAACCTGAATTTCATAACTTCCGACAGTGTCACGTCCGTCGCGTTGGAGTTCAAAATGTATACAAATCCATTCGAATTTCGAATTTGGATATCCTTGGCTATAGTTATGCTGTTTCTGGCAACAGTACTCGCCATTGACACAATGACCTGTAATTTATTAGTTTCATCAGGACGAATGTCAACGGCCGGGGCAAATTTGCTAGCAATCCTTTTGGAACAAGGCAGCTTTATGGGAGAGAGTCCCGCGCTTAGCGTGCAAACCAAAGCAAAGAGAATTCTAATAATAGCATGGTTAATTTCTGCAATAATTATTTCAAACGCCTACAAAGGATTTCTCAAGAGCTCTTTTCTGATTGAGAATGAAAATATTAGTAAATGGAAATATTTAAAGGAACTTGGAAATTTTACTTTATACTTCCCACGCGGGAAACAACCACAGGATCAAGGTATGAGACCGTTCATTAACTTTGATAACAAATCATGCCCCACCTATTGCCGTGCAACCGTCACTACTCTGGAAATTGCGAATAACAAAATAAAGTTATTAGACCACAATTACAAGCTACTAAAATATTTTAATCCTATGCAATTTCATTGCCTTGACGTTACTGATGCTGGAAAAATGGTAGTTGAAAATTTGAGTAAGCCAAAATCAGCTCTGGTAGTTTTTTCAGAGGATTTGCCGGTTTACTGGAATCACGTAAATGAAGCCGCGAAGGAAAAATCTCTTAAACTGGCTTCAAACGTGCATGTTACAGATGATCATTTGAGAAAACAGCATGTTTCAATTGACATTCCTTGGGGTTATGGAGAAAAGTATAACCCTGTTTTGAAGAGAGCTCGGGCGATGATTACTTCGGGTTTGTTTTGGTTTTGGGAAAAGTGGAATAGTCGTCGATTTCCAAACTGCTTATCTTCTGGAAACAAGAAAGTTGTATTTGAAGAGCCCGTCAAAGCTTTATCTATGCAGAGTTCTATTGTATTGGCAATAGACGCATTTCTTTGGAGCAGTGTTATCTGCCTAGCAGCTTTCATATTTGAAGTAACTTACGCAAATAAAATCAAAAACCGAATTTTAACTAGGTCACAGCATGTGACTGAATTTTCAAGTCAATTCGTACCCCGATGAGTATTTCAACATGGAGATAAAAGTTATGTTTATCCAAACCTCTCTGTCTTCACCTTTCTGTATTCTTTAACATTTGTCCAACAAGTATATATTGTAATTGTATTACTGCACACAATTCTTTCAAGCTTTTAATAAATCAATCAATCATGAAATCATTTTATAGTAATTTCAGTTGTCAGTCTTCGAGCATTTAGCAAGGTATTTAACCCTTGTATTAGTTAGAGGAACTCCTCAAAGTTGGCAGAAGTATCCTTTTAGTAAAGATGAATATTCTTAAATTGAAACTTGTTACATTAGTACTTTTAAGTAACGGAGGAACAATCATATATTTAAAAAATAAGTTTTAAGAAATCAAATCAAACTGGTGTAATGTCATAGAAAAGCAAATACATTTTGAGACTCATAATTTCAAATTCTAAATATAAATATGATTCATGATGATCGTCTTTGAAGATGGAAATTTGCAATATACATAGATCATAGTGAAGCCAAGCAGAACACACGTAGACTACTTGGCAATACAAAAACAAAATGATACCAAAGAAACCTTTTCATTGCAAGCTTAAATAATTACTAATTGATACGTTAAATCAAAAATATATTCACTGAATACTGATGTTCAGAAGGTTTTCTACTCCCGGCATTCTTTACTGCAACTTATTCCACAGGAATACTTACGCTTGCTGCATTGATTTTATTGTACTCAAATTCACAGCGGAAAAACTACTTTGTTTATCTTTATTTACATTTCTATCCAGGCGCTTTGCCATTGAAAAATAAGCACACATAAATACATATATGTATGCATGCACTTTAACGAAACTTCCACTGTTGAAGAAAAGAGGTACAATTATTCCCCAGCAATCCATTTACAGTACATCACTGCAAAACTGGAAGATTGCATGGTACGAATCGTCCAACTGACGAAACCTTATGACTACAGTCGGATCAACTCACCCTTTATATTGAGAGTATACCCTGCGGATAAAAATAGTTTCCAGGATGTCGTTCAGACTCCATCAACTCTACTAACTGCAAGTGTATTCAAGCAGCGAAGTATCCGATGTAACACGAAGATCATGCTATTTGCAGGTACCCCATCTATTATCAGGGTATGTTTGAGGAACCAACCGTTACATTCAGAAACAAAGATAAGGTTTGGAGCACAGAACCACCTATGAATTTTATGCTGATACTTTGTCAGAATTCGGAAGAGGGTCAATTACTGAAAACTGCGGCATCAAGGATTATAATTACTTTATGGAATGTACCCACATTTGTACTATTTCCGAAGTCGTCAAAGCGTCTTCAGGGGTCTTACGTCTGCAACTGCATGTACTGCAATTGTGAGGCGCCGTTTGAGTGCTCCACATTAGATTGCTTTGACACAATGGAATCCACTTTTAGAGTAGTAACAAACAATGGGAAAAGATCCATTCACTGGTACCTTCAAAGTATGGGCCTTGGGCGTCTTAATTCTTTTAAAATGTCCAACTCCAAAATGCATCTCGGACCTCATTATTCCAAGGAACCCTCGAATTTGTACTCAACCACAATCGATTACTTAACGATGGATTTGGACATAAATGCGTCGACATCGCGCAACTCCGTTGGTTATTGGATTGGATTGTGACAATTTAAAAAGGCGAATTTCCATTCGGAATTTCGGCTCTCATACACTCCAACCCTGAATTTCATCACGTCGGACAGTGTCACGTCCGTCGCGCTGGAGTTCAAAATGTACACAAATCCATTTGAATTTCGAATTTGGATATCCTTGGCAATGATGATACTTTTTCTGGGTGCTGTTCTTTCTTTCCACACAGTGACCAGTGACGTATTAGCTACGGCAGCAAGGATGCCAACGGCTTGGGCGAATTTGCTAGCAATAGTTTTGGAGCAAGATAGCTTTATGGGCGAGAGTCCTGGGGGGTCATTCTCGAACAGAATTAACGATATCGCAAGTTACGACTTCGTAAGTACTTACGACAGGTGTCGTACGATGCCTCCACGATTTTCAAATTTTAATATTCTCAAAAACGATCGCAAGTATATCGTAGCTACGATCACATTTACGAATCGTAAGCATGTAACGGACGCTCTGATTGGCTGTCAAAATTTTCGAATCTTAAGCCATCCAATAAGCCATAAAATTCTTCCTATTTGTCCTTTCTATCAGTTTCACATATTGTTTTTCTCTACAAATCAATTTAACGTTTAAGGAGTGAAAATGGCAAAAAATATAAAAACGAATTTATCAGAGCACACTCCACTTCCCCTCCACTTCCCTTCAAATACATAACCCCTCCACTTCCCCTTCGAATACATAACCCCTCCACTTCCCCTTCGAATATATAACCGCTCCACTTCCCCTCCACTTCCCTTCAAATACATAACCCCTCCACTTCCCTTCTATTACTTAACCCCTCCACTTCCCTTCAAATACATAACCCCTCCACTTCCCCTCCACTTCCCTTTAAATACATAACCCCTCCACTTCCCTTTAAATACATAACCCCTCCACTTCCCCTCCACTTCCCTTTAAATACATAACCCCTCCACTTCTCCTCCACTTCCCTTCAAACACATAACCACTCCACTTCCCCTTCGAATACATAACCCCTCCACTTCCCCTCAAATACATAACCCCTCCACTCCCCCTCAAATACATAACCCCTCCACTCCCCCTCAAATACATAACCCCTCCACTTCCCCTCCACGTGGAGCGGATGTGGAGGGGATGTGGAGGGGTTATGTATTTGAAGGGGAAGTGGAGGGGTTATGTATTCGAAGGGGAAGTGGAGGGGTTATGTATTCGAAGGGGAAGATGAGGGGTTATGTTTTCGAAGGGGAAGTGGAGGGGTTATTATTCGAAGGGGAAGATGAGGGGTTGTGTATTCGAATGTGAAGTGGAGGGGCTATGTATTTGAAGGGAAGTGGAGGTGAAGTGGATGGGTTATGTATTTGAAGGGAAGTGGAGGTGAAGTGGATGGGTTATGTATTTGAAGGGAAGTGGAGGTGAAGTGGATGGGTTATGTATTTGAAGGGAAGTGGAGGTGAAGTGGATGGGTTATGTATTTGAAGGGAAGTGGAGGTGAAGTGGATGGGTTATGTATTTGAAGGGAAGTGGAGGGGAAGTGGAAGGGAAGTGGAGGGGAAGTGGAGGGTGTGTGGAGGTGAAGTGGATGGGTTATGTATTTGAAGGGAAGTGGAGGGGAAGTGGAGGGGAAGTGGAGGGGAAGTGGAGGGGAAGTGGAAGGGAAGTGGAGGGGAAGTG
Source organism: Allacma fusca (assembly GCA_947179485.1). Classification (NCBI taxonomy): domain Eukaryota; kingdom Metazoa; phylum Arthropoda; class Collembola; order Symphypleona; family Sminthuridae; genus Allacma; species Allacma fusca. The sequence continues at coordinate 7,038,106 of OX359246.1, read as the reverse complement.
GAGGGTGTGTGGAGGAGGTGTGGAGGGGATGTGGAGGGGATGTGGAGGGGATGTGGAGGAGGTGTGGAGGAGGTGTGGAGGAGGTGTGGAGGGGTTTTCAAATGAACCACGCCATGTAAAGAATGCTTGATCGTAAGTACCTACGACTGCTATTTAGTTGTCGTAAAGTTACGACAACTTTTGCGATTTTCTGAGAACTTGCGATTTTCAAAATGTTTTGAGAATCTCAACTATCGTAACTCGAGAGTTGCGACTGAAGTTACGGTCGTAAGTCTTTCGAGAATAACCCCCCTGGTCTTAGCTTGGAAACTAACGCAAAGAGAATAGTAATATTAGCGTGGTTATTATCGGGGATAATCATTTCAAATGGTTACAAAGGATTTCTCAAAAGTTCCTTTTTGACTGAAAATGAAAGTATTTGCAAATGGAGTTATTTAGAAGAACTTGCGAACTTTACGTTTTATTTCCCATACACCAACGAACCAAATAAGCTAGATGGAAGTGATGTTGTCAATAAATATGACAAAAAATTACGTCACACTGTTTGCAGCATACATGAATGTAGCGTAGAAATATCGAATACAAAGAATATGGTCATGGAACTGTATTCTGAGCTATCTTTTAAACGCGATCAATTTCGGTGTCTAGATTACCATGATTTAGATAAAATAGTGGTTGAAATTTTGAGTAAGCCAAAAACAGCTCTGGTAGTTTTTTCAGACGATCTCCAGTTTTACTGGAGTCGTATAAAAGGATTTGCTAAGGAAAATTATCTTAAAATTGCTTCAAATGTGTATGTTACAGATGATCATTTACGGAAACGACATGTGTCAATTTACGTTCCTTGGGGTTATGGGGAAAAGTATAATCCTGTTTTGAAGAGAGCTCGGGCGATGAATACAGCCGGTTTGTTTTGGTTTTGGGAAAAGTGGGATAATCTTCCATTCAAAAGTTGTTTCTCCTTCGGAAACAGGAAAGCTGTATTTCAAGAGCCCGTCAAGGCTTTATCTATGCAGAGCTCCATTGTCCTGGCAATTTACGCTTTTCTTTGGAGCCGTATTTTCTGTCTAGCAGTATTCATCGCAGAAGTAACTTGGGTCAAGAAAATCAAAAACCGTACAATAACAAGTTCTCCTGAAATGGTGGATTATTCAAATTAGTTTGTATCTTCATGGGAGCATTCCAACATAATTTTGGTCTGCTGCCGAATTTAGTGAAATGTATCGAACCCCTATTTTCATCCCTTACTTTCTCTAAACAATTTTTGTAAGGATATCAAATACGTATTTATTGTAATATCGTTAGGTATAAGTCGCTATAAAATGTTGATGTTAAATAATTTTAAAGTAAATCTGTTCTGTGAATAGAATCCCGGAGTTTAGTGCTATTTAGTCTGTTTTAATTATGAAACACTCAGTTTTGTGCTGAGAGTTATTCCTTCCACTTAAGTTTAATTTGAGTTGATCTTCTGATCAAACCTTTTATTTTCATTTCCCAGAATAAAAACTATAGCCTTCGGGCAATTTTCCTGAAATCGAATATTAAAAAATCCATTATTATAGCATTCCTCTAAAGCACAATTATTCATTTAATTCACTTGTTTAGATTGATTATATTTTATTGAGTAACTCCAAAAATTCTAAAATAACAATATATGATGTAGAAAAGTCTTTAAAGCACTTAATAAATCAATCAATCTTCTCATATCATAATACTTTTAAGGTCCCTGGTTTCAGCGAAAACTGGATTTTATTCAATTAGTCTCTTAAACCAGTATCACGCAGGAGCTCCCGATAGCAATATGAACTCACATACGGTGTGGCATACTTTGTTGGAACAGTACCACAACAATTTTATTTTTTATTTTTTTTAACAAAACAATTATTCTTGTAATTTTGTGGGTTCTTTTTCGTTTACCCGTTTGCTCATTTCGAAACATTTAAAAATGTTTTAGCAGACTAGTTAGTTTTGTTCTTACGGGCAGGGGCTTTGTTATTGCTTGAACGTTTTGAAATCAAACAAAAAATAATTTTCCGCAAGACGTAAACAAATAGTAAAAGTACAGTCAAGAGAATCGCAAAAACAAATCCCCAAACATCCAGCAAGCGCCTTTGATACCAGGTTTGATGAATACCAAGGGGTTTTAAACTCGACAGGTCATCATTCCTGAGGACGTACTCCGTCCACCAAACAGCGGTCTCTAATGGTGAGGATGGTCTGTCCTTAAAAAGTTTGGATAATTTCTCCATATTTTGCTTGTACCTGGAAAAATATTAATTTTGCAATGAAAATAAAATAAATAATTTTGTTTAATATCAGTAAGTATGTTTCCACACTTGAGTCATTCCACACACATTCCAGTAACATGTAGTAATACTAGAATAAAAGTAATAAAAAATTAATTCATTTACTTCGGATTGGTTGACACTTCACTTATAGCATTTTCCAAAATGTCCTGTGTCAAAGTATTTGGATCGATCATAATCCCTCTTTGGGTTCTATGTACACGTTGGGCATTAAAATCTTGCTCGGCAAAAATTGGGAACACAACTAAAGGTACGGCGTGAGTAATTGCCTCGTGAATTCCCATTAGACCTCCGTGCGTAATGAAGCCTTTGATTTTTGGATGGGCTATTTTAAAAAAGACCCAAAATCGTAAAATATTGCTTAAACACATTTATGCACGGAAACTAGTTCCCTAATATCAATTATTATTGTATTTACAAAACATTTAACAAAGATAAAAAATTTTATACGGAAATATCACCTAAAATTGCCTGCTGTGGCATCCACTTTCCCACGTACACATTCGGAGGGATATCCGCTGTTCTGTCCGTTTCATATTTCCATACAAACCTCAAGTTGCTTTTTCCTAGAGCATTGTAAAACATACTTCGGAATTCCTTCGGAGCTTCGGATATTTTAGCAGCACTCCCAAAACTGACGTACATAAATCCATTCGGTCCGCTTTCATTGATGAACTTTTCCAAGTCCTTCAAATATTTACGGATACATACATAATTATGAACAAGCAAATATAGCATTAACCAATACAAAAAATAGCTATGTTTTTATTTTTTGTTTTGGTTGTTTTTTGTTACTTTGGGAAGCTTTTGACTTTCATCAGTCGAGTGGAGCCCTCCAATGGAAACAATTAAAGGTGGCAAGGACCTGGCGTACTCTTCCGAAAAATGGCTACAACTGAAGACCAAACTTGTTTCTCGTTCTAACGCCGCCACGTCCGGGGCTTCAGGTAGATCTAGCGTCCTTTGGAACAAGCTCCCCAGCATTGGGTAATACACGTAGTTCAAACGGTACAAAATCCCTAAATGAATGTAAGTGGTCACCAGCTTCTGATAAAACGTCATGGGGAGCTGGTACGGGAGGTGTAAATCAGGGACCCAGGAAGATTCAGGAAAAATTCCAAAAGTATCGTACCACCATTGGACGGGATGAGAGGTCCCAAAAATAATAGTCTTAGCCTTAAACTTCAACGCTAGTCCGAAGGCGCAGTCGTTAAATAAGAAATCCATAATTATGAGATCAAACTTGGATTTTTTTATCCACTCCTGAGTGGATTTCTGCTCCAAAAACGTCTCACACACATTATAGCCCAGGGTTGGCATTTCCTTCATAATTTCTAAAATTGCATCCTGTCCACCCTCCAGTCGAATGTTAAGGAAGTTGATTTTTGAGAAAGTGTCCCCGAAAGTTGCCAATTCCTCCGGCCAAAATTCCTGGACTTTAGGATTGGGTTTTTTAGGAGGGAAGGGCATGAGGAATGTGACGTTATGACCCCGCTCTGCTAATTCCTCCACTAAAGGCCACACTGCTATCCTATGACTGTAAGTCGAGAGTCCGAAATAGAAAAGGATATTTGCCCCATTTGTGACTGAGAGTAAAGCGGACAGTATTAATAAAAATATTTTGGAGCACATTTTAACAAGGTGCTTGTATTGATAGGCGTTTGAGAACTGAATGTAAACACAATGAATATGTGGGCTCAATATTTACGTCTGCCTCTTATGCAACTAAGTGCTGGCAATTCTAATAACTGCACTCAGTGTGACAGTGTTAACGTCCATAGTTGGACATTATGCTCAAGGAATATTTTGTAGGGTAAATTGTTTTTGCTCTGTACGATCATGCAACGTGGGCCTCCTTTTTCATGCAATACTCTTGTAAAAACTTAGCCTTGTACTTTGGACAAGCGTTCCGGTCACGCCATCAGCTCAGCTTATCTTGTATATAGGTATTTATAAAAATGTATAATTCCAAATACAACATCATTGCTTACATACTTCTCCATTCATATAATAATTAATGTGTATTGGACGGACAAAATAAATTGAGGGTTGTCTGCGGTAGCGTGTAATAGCCGGTTTACTTAAAAATCTTCTCGTGTTTATTTACACGAACGAAGGTATACGCAGTACTTCTGTCAATGAAAGCAAAACTCCTTATAATCTCCTGTAATGATGTTCATTTTTTGAGGATGTAACAATAAAAGAAATTTTTGGGGAATAAGAATTTAGCGGGCAAAAAATAAAATAAAATATTTTATGGCTGGGAACATGAATAGAGGAACAAATTGAGATAAAACTTTGAAATGACTCCAGACACTTTTAACTATCATTTTTATGATGGCTTTACGGTCGATAACCACAAACAATACGCTCTCTCACTGCTCTTTAAAAGCAACTCTAAAAGTTAATTACAGTTGAATTAATGGATTGGACATTAAATTTGGATGTAATAAAAAGAAGACACTTATAATTTGTTAGATAAAAAAGGAGCCTAATATTTGTACATCAGGTGATATGTAATGTCATTATGGGATTTCTTAAAGTAAGCTTTTTTATGGAGCTATTACAGGATGTTATTTATAGGCAAAGCAAATTATTACAGTATGCTCTCAATATTAAGGAACCAGCATCGATAAAATACACTAAGTGAGTTAACGTTTTCCCTTTAGTCTTATCCATTGGAAAAACCCCTACGGAGCAATTTGTTTTATTACTTAGAAACCAAGTTGCAAATATTACCTCATAACAAGGATATTCGCTCATGTCCTCGTTGTACTGACTTCTTTAGACAGTTCCGTCTTTAATTGGGGGAAACCCTCCGTAATTAAGTTTTTCACAAGGGCTTCACATATTTATGTAATAATTTGTGTACAATTTTTGATTTCAATATAAACGGATCGAGCACTAATACGTGGGAGGATATAATTAATTACGTAATCATAGTTTTATAAATTCTGTCGCATGCAAAAGAACATCTCATTAACCAAGAAAATAAATGCAATTAAAGGGAGAAGAATACTTGCTCCTTGGAAATAATCCCATCATTTGAAGTAATGAGCAAGAAATGTACTTATGAGGATAAAAGTTTTTGTGGAAAAGATTCTTTACAATATTCAAAAGTTTTTTTCTGGGGATAAGCTTTGAATGTACGCATGCTCAACCCTGGCATATGAAGATTATGTATTGGTCCTGCTAGTGTTGGGAGTTGGGGCTGTTCCGGTCTTGACCAAAAATTTTAATCCGACCCAAAAGTTTTGGTCTGGTCCAAAAGTTTTGGGAGTTTGGGATGTCCCGGTCTTGACCAAAAATTTTAATCTGACCCAAAAGTTTTGGTCTGGTCCAAAAGTTTTGGTCTGGCCCAAACGTTTTGGTCTGGCCCAAAAGTTTTGGTCTGGTACAAAAGTTTTGGTCTGACCCATAAGTTTGGCCCATTTGAAATAGTATGTTCCGTTTCGTTATTAGTAAAATCAAAACATTGCTAAGGCGTAAATAAACAGTAATGAAACCTACATTTCATACGCTTGTATATTAGCCAAACAAAATGTTTCTAATGATGAAAGCCAAATATGTTTGTCTTTCAATGTTCAACCACCTCAAAGATTCATTGAAGAGATACAAATCCCAATACAATGTGTATGAATGAAACTCTCTGCCACATTGATCCCGAAACCAAAACAACAAATCATTAAAAAATATCAACAAGAGTGTATACCTCGCATTCCATTTGAAACCCTTACTAAATTTTATACCCTACCAAATAATAAACGAAATAATAAATAATTAAGCTACAGGAAGTTTCTGCAATTTTGTAGTTTCACTTCTAATTGGTTGTAATATACTACACAAAACATTTGTCACGTCCCGGGATTTATTTCGCAAACATGGGCCCTCTCCAAACATTTGCGTGCGTTTGCTTCATCCTTTTAAGCATTTCCGGTACAATTTTTCATTTCATTCTCGAATTTCCCGATGCTTTCGTCTTTATCCTTGCTCGTAAAATATATGTTTGCTGAGACATGGGGTTATTTAAGTTACAATTTTAAGTAAAAATGGTTTGTTTGGAAATTTTACTAAAAATCTGGACTGCTCCTGTTATTCCAACAGTTGTTTGGATCACTGCTCCTAAATCAAATCAAGAATGTAGGCATCATTGTGACAGATGCTGGAACACTGGGAATTGCCGTGGATTTCCAAAATGGAAAGGTAACGAGGTAGGTTCTAGAATTTTTATTAATTTAAGAAGACGCTGTCAAATGACAGTATATTAACAAATAATTTGGTATCCATTTCGAAGCCTCCTTGCGATGCTGAATGGGTTGGCTCAGTGTGTCGCTGCCATGTCAAGTGTCCATATATGGGAAGGCAATGTGTTCCTCTCAATGTTTGTAAAGAAGTTGTCCGAGGAAAATTAAAACCGCAACCATTTTCCGACACTACAGTGGCGCCTAAAAACAAAGTACTTCGAATCCTATTAGGATTTAATATTCCAGATGATGTACACGTAGGAGCAGAGATTTCTAGTGATGCCGATCTTAGACCTGATAGGATTCCCCGTATTCAAAATGCACCGCAGGATCCGGAAACATTACCCGCACCTGATGAAGTCAATCTTGTGCGGCGCAGCGGCGAAAATGCTCCACAGGATCCAGATACATTGTCCGCACCTGATGAACTAGCTCTTGTACGTCGCAGCGACGAGATTGCTGCACAAGTGCCAGAAACATTGTCCGCCCCCGATGAAATAGCTGTAGTGCGTCGAAGCGACGAAACTGATGCGCAGGTGCCAGATACATTGTCCGCCCCTGATGAACTAACGCTTGCGCGTCGCAGTGACAACAATATTGCGGATGAGCCAGAAACATTATCCGAGCCGGAGGAAAACACTCAAGTGCGCCGCAGTGACGACAATATTGCAGATGAGCCTGAAACATTATCCGACCCAGAAGAGAAAATTGTGGTACGCCGCAGCAATGAAGAATCAGATGAAAAGGAGGAAGAAGTGGAGTATGAGTTCTAACAGTAATTTATACCTGCTTAACATTTTAATGGCATGCTATTTATGGAATTTCTAGTTGATTTTAATAAAAATAAATTATTTAAATGTACCTCTTGAAGCTTTAGCACCTTCACAATCCTTTTGTTGAGGTTAAAAATTTTATGCACAGGAAATATTCAGATTTTGCTGGTCACGCACTTAAAGGCTCGGACAGGAATTGTATTAACTTGCAGATATTATTTATTGGACTTTTACAAGATACTCCGATAAAATGGTTTTTGCAGCGGAGAGTAAAACAAACTTCTCGATTTGAGCCACTATGGTATTTTTTCGGTTAAAAAGAACAAGGTCAATGAATATTATGATGCGGGAAGTCCTTGTGGATTCTTTTGAGGAGAGAGTGCAATTTAAGTATAAGAACTTATTTTGCCACAATTTCTCAAAAAATAATATTTTTAATGCAGCAAAAAAAATTTAGGAAACAAATTGAACTGAACAAGAACTACTACACAGCAAAAGCCAGTTTTTATACTTTCCCTTAGAGTCAAATGAGCTTTTGCCCATTTTGCTCCGTCAAGGGCGATTGGAATGTGTGTCCTTGGGAAGTCTCAGGATCTTAATGTTATTTTTCCAGTCATGATATTGTTATGCAGAGACCAAAGAAATTGAAAACACAAACAATGTCATAACCATATTGACATATCTGTGTAAGAATAAGAAGAAATTTCTAACGAGGGTCACGAACCCTCATTTGAGCTAATGATCTTTCATTGAGAAACCTTCCCTAATTGTCAATTCCTGCCTGGAGCAAAAGAGTAGAGTCTGGAGTCTAATGATCTTCCAAATGACATCAACCTTCATATCAGTCTCTGTCATTTCCTCAGCTTTAGCTCAAAAGACCAGAGCTTATAGATTTTCCAAAGGAAAATACTACAAAACTGCGTATACACGCATAAGTAGGGGTTATAAAATTTGTCCCTTGCAATATTTACACAATGCATTTCAGAAGATGGACAATTTTGAGTCTCTCTACTTTCTATTTTTGTTTTTCAACGGCATGCAAACCTTGTGAGTAAATATTTTCAGTTTTTAAGGATTTTAGAAAAAATTTCTCTTAATTAAAATTTATATCCTCGGAGCTTCCGACCATCACTGTATATGAAAATAGGATTTCAATTGGCAAATAATAATTTTTTTGTTTGAAAATCTTTCTTCTTAGTATTTCTAGGAAACATGGAAAAAAGAAGGACGGAAGTTCAGGAGAAAATAGGTGAATGGGACAGTCTTAACATTACCTCATTTTCAAAGGAAATAGTGGAGACATGTGGTAAATAAAGCTTAAAGTAAAATCTAGCATTTGCCATTTTATATGATCAGATGGATTTTTGGAAATTATAAAAATAACGTCCTAAAATACATCTCAATTCTAAAAATAATGAAGAATGATGGCTAAAATGTATGATTTAGAATGCGGAGTAAGGCCCGAAAAGGTTGGACGAATTTCCGGAGGTCAACAAGCAGAGAAGAACGAATTCCCGTGGCAGGCCGCTCTGGTTTACCGGAATACCCGGATACCATTTTGTGGGGGAACTTTACTAAATAATTTGTATATTTTAACGGCAGCCCATTGTGTGCTCAACATGCCTAAAATCCTGCTAGCAACGGCTTATGACGTCGAGACCAATCCAGAGGAATTTTTGTTGGACAATGATTTCCAAGTTCTTCTTAATGCTCATGACTTGACCCCTTTTGATAATAAATCTTCAGTGAAGTTGTACCGAAGGTAAGATTTCTATTTCCATTCCTTTTTTTAACTACATAATATAATACACAATTACAGAGTCCAATTATTGAAGTACACATATCTGGGATCACAAATATTGCATCGATACAGCTCAATGTTTAATTTCTCTCATTTTTAGACTAGTCTTGGACTCGTGGGATTTAGACCAGGATGACAATGAAATGGATTTCGAAGAAGGGACGATGCGGTTGAACGTCGAGAAACGAATATTTCATCAAGAATTTGTGAAGGAGTATCGAAAACTTGGGTAAATTCAAGTCAGTTTTAAAAATTTGACAGTACTAATGTTTGACAAAATTGTTCAGTGTTTGACAGAAATTTTGGACGGAGGCGAAAGGATCAGATTGTAGTACGTACGAGAGTACAGTTTCCTTTAGTTTTTAGATATTTTTTAAAAAAATTAAGTTTGGGAGCAACATGTAATTAATTATCTACCGGATTGCAGCTTCGACTATGACATTGCTTTGTTGAAGCTGGAGAAGCCAGTGAACCTTGCAGGGAAAAATGCACCGGTTCCAGTTTGTCTGCCTACAACCTCGGATCATGATGAGTACGAAAACATCACTGCTGTCACAGTCGGCTGGGGACGGACCCAGTTCAGGGACTCAACTTCTGGTGCTCCGATCCTGCAGAAGCTGCCAGTCCCTGTTTACTCTCTGGACGAATGTTTTGAAATATCCGGGATCCCGGTTTCAAATAGATTCATATGCGCTGGACATCAAACTAAAGATAAGGATATTGGAAAGGTCAGTGCTGAGGATCTTAGGGGAAAGAAAATTCAGGTCTTTATATAAATCTGTGGAATTCTTATTACTGAATGATCTTCTAAATTGGAACAATTTCACAGTCAGACTCCGGCGGACCATTGCTCCTTCAAATTGACGGGAGATGGGTTCAAATAGGAGTTGTGTCCTGGGGGGCTGGCGAAGTGGATGGACATGTTGCATCGGGGTTTACAAGAGTAACGGGTGAGTCTCCCTTAGGTTCTATTTAAACGGACCTCACATTACTATATACGCTAGTTAGTAGTGAATATTAGGAGAACATGAAATTTAAGAACAGCTTGTTGTAAATCTGATATTGAGCTCACATTGGGTGTAGAAACTCCAAAATCATTTGTTGATTGAGCTTATTTCGATTAGTATTTGTTACTTTTATACATCGGAGTATAGTCTCAATTTACCTGGCGAAGTTTCGTGTGGGAAGGATCCTTATTTGAAATGTTCCTACCTTAAAGACTACTCATATTTTTAAACATAGCGTTCCTGACTTGGATACTTCATCACATTGACGAAACCTCCGATGCGGACTTGCTGTGGTGCTCTGAAGGTGCGGGAGAATTCAAGCCAGACAATTCCTCGGAGCTTTTGGAATTAGATACACAATTACTGTAGAATTTTAATATGTAATTGATTATGTAAACCATACAAAATTCCTTTGGATTACCTTTTCATTTGGTTTAAAAAATGTGGTTTCATGGGTTCATGTTTCATGTGGTCTCTCGCTGTACTGTGGCAACATCAAAGATTTTGCGGTTTCAATTTCATTCAGTGTTATGTTTTTGAGGCGTAAAATTATAGCATGTGAGCGCATAGACCCTTATGCTCCAAATAGTTTGAACCAAATGCAAATAGAGTGTATCTCCGGAAATCGTAAAATAAAGAATGACTTTAATTCACTTCACTAATTCGTAAATCATATTTTAGTAGGAGATTAACTGTCTAGGGCTAATAAGAACCATATTTTATGACTAGAAAAATTTAATCCGTAGTTGCAATTTCTTTTGAGAAGTTGCATTTGTCATATAATTTGAGGGTAATTTTTTAAATTCCTATAACATTGCCAACAGTAAACGGAACGCTCCAGGTTTTACAGGAGTTGTCTTTTTAGATGTAATTTTAATAATAATAATTATTACTATTGATTGTGTAAATTTAACACAGTATGCTCCTTTAGCGTGCAGTAATTCTAGCGATTTTTTTCCTAAAGGAAGTAAAACCTAATGAATTCCATACAGATAAATACATGGCTATAATAAGATGTTTTCTATGTAATGACTGCCGTATTTAAATGCCTGAGATAACCATTGTATGTACATATTATAAAGACTCCTATTGCCTATGCAGTCAATGAATGCAGTGCTAAAGTGGGACTTGGGGCTATGTCACTTCCGGGTAATTGTAATGCGTTGTATAAGTAAAGACGCAGTTAACAAAAATTTTGACACTGCTTTTACTCCTACACTCAAATCCCAAATCCTTTCCTTGTATACTCAAGACAAGATGAAATTATTCGCAATCCTTGCACTTGCAGCCCTCTGTCCCCTGCAAATTCTATCGGTTCAGGTAAGTTGATAAATTCTTTTTAAATCCTAAGGAATTACAGTTTATTGAAGGGGGCAGTCCAAACTAGTAGGTACATATAAGAGTTCATTTTCTAAATATTTTTCCTGTCTTAGGCTTTGCCACCTGGTATCATGACTTTGGAAGCCCGCGATCACGGACCGATACTCCCTGGGGATGCCCCTCCAGAAAGTTTTGAAATGGAAGTGAGTAACGATTTTAAATTGCACGGATAAAATTGCGTACCTTGGGAAATATTCACGAATACTACTAAATCTAACCAAAAATGATTTAATAAAAGAAAAAAAATCGAATATAAGGATTACATATTCATTCTTTTGCATAAACTTGGAATAGTTTTGTATTTGATAAATTATGGAAATATTTAAATACCATAAAATAACCGTGGTGATATGGACATTTTTGAATCTTTGATCTCTCTCCCTCCAAAATGAGCTTTATGGGTTTGCAAGCATAAATTAGCATGAAGGCTATAAATGGTTTATATATGGAATATTTACACTTTCAATTGGCGAAGCCGATGGCTGTTGACGCTGGTTAAAGGTTATTTTTAAGTCATAGTGAGTAATGATTTTATTAACTTCATACAAAATGAACACAACTGAATACAAAATTCCGAGATTTTATGGAATTGAAAAACCAAAGTTGAAGCATTAAAACATAAAATACTTAATTACGCGCAGATCCGCAGATGTATGTTCAAAATTTGAAATCCCCACTTATTAACTGATGGGTTTCGAGGTTCTACATGAAAAATTTAAAACATGTTAGTGGCATGATAAACACCGTACAAAATCATTTGTCAAACAATTAGCCCCAATGCAATTCATGTGATTTTATTTACTTAAGTGGCAGTTGAAACCCTAAGAAAGTCGAGATTTTTTAAGTATATTAGCCACTGGACAATTTCGTTATATTATATTCCTACTTTGCTTAACGTTCTAGATGATTGGTATTTTTTACCTGACTCCATAAAACAAGTTTTGAAAGATCTGAAAAAGAATTTGCTAGAAAAGGGGTAATCAAATCCGTCGTTGTCCCTTGAGTGAGCAAGTGGTAGGGAGTGAGGAGACAGGATCATTTGTCATAAAGGCAAGAATGTTAAAAAATATTTGATTCCTAGAGTCTGTATAAAATTTTCATCCAGATTCTTTAAAATCCCCTAGCTGAAAAACTCTGGACACAGCGGTCGGGGAAGTGTTGTAAAGACAAAATTTATTTTAAAAAAGTTGCAATTTTGAAAGTTTTTGAATTTTTTTTCAAGTTGTAAGATTTTTTAAAAAATTGATGCTTGTGTGTAGTAAATGGCTTTCAAGGGGAAGTCGAATATGATATCCCTTCGTTGAATAATTTAGTGTCAGGCCGTAAAAGAATAAATCCAGGTTTAACCAAAAATTTTATACACCTGAATACACCATGTGTTAGCGCCACCTTTACATTTATTCTTGTTGGGCGTGTTTGCAGCAAATAAATTATGAATGTCCAAATCTCCTGTTTTAATTTCATTCCGTGATGCATGTTTTTGAATAGTAATTTTAGCATGTGAGCACAGGCCCACAATCTTATTTAAATTGCATACTAAAACTTAGAACAATATTTTAGTGCTGGGAAGATTTAATCCATAGTGGAAATTTCTATTGAGAAGATGCATTTGCCATACAATTTGAGGGTATTTTTTTTAATTCATTGCCATCAGAAATCGATACGCTCCAGTATTTTAGGAGTTGTCTTTTTAAGTATAATTTTAATGCCAATTACTATTGATTGCTTAACTTTACAAAGTGTGCTTCTTTAGCGTGCAGAACGTCTAGCAAAAATTATCCTGAAGGAAGAAAAGTCTAAAGAATTACATACAGATGAAAAACATTGCTATAAAAAAGCTGTTGGCTATTTAATCAATGCGGTATTTAAATACCATTGTCCCTATTATAACGACGAATGCAGTCAGTGAATTCAATGGGACTTAAGGCTATGTCACTTCCGGGTAATTGTAATCCCCGTGTATAAATAAATCCGCAATTCGAAAAATTTCAGACAGGATATACTTTTACTCCTAAACTCACACCCCAAATTCGTTCCTTCTATACTCAAGACAAGATGAAATTATTCGCAACCCTTGCACTTGCTGCAGTCTGTGTCTTGCAAATCCTATCGGTTCAGGTATGTTGATAAATTCATGTTAAATCGTAAAGAATCACAATTTTTTGAAGAGGGCAGTCCGAACTACTGTAATACATATAATTGCTTATTATCTAAATATTTTTCCTGTCTTATAGGCTGCGCCACCTCCTTTCGTAGATGCGACAGGACACGGACCGATACTCCCTGGGGATGCCCCACCAGAAGAAGAAACAAGTGATGAAAAATTCTAAATTGTTCTGATTATATTTCCTGATGAGGGAAATATTCACGAATACTATTCAATCCGTGGCAAACAAAATGTAATAAAGGCATACGCAATTCCAAGCTAAGGAAGCTACATATTCATTCTTTTGCATAAATTTTGAATTGTTTTGAATTTGGATATTTATGGAAATATCCACATATCATAAGTATTCATATGTCACAAAATGGCGGTGGTGGGAAGGACATTTTTGAAGCTTTGCTCTCTCTCTCTCTTCCTCTTAAACGCGCTTTACAGATTCGCGAGTAAAATTGGTATAAAGGCTACAAATGGCTTTTATAGTGTATATGTATACGTATTTTCCATTAGCGAAGCCGATATTTGTTGACGCTAGTGATGGATTAATTGTAAGTCACAGTGAGTAGTGATTGTATTAAACTCCGACCCGCAGGAGTTTAAAATTCCGACCTTTTATGGAATTGAAAAATCAATGGAATAACCAGTAAAATATTAACGCGCGTATGTTTGAAATTCGAATTCACTCCTTTACAGAGGTGCGAGGTTCTACATGAAAATTTATTTAGCACATTCTAGTGACATGGGAAACTCCCTACAAAATCATTTGTCAGACAATTATTCATGAGGCAATTCATGTGATTTTAATCGTTTAACTGGCTCTTGAAACTCAACCAATGTCCAGATTTTTTATGTATATTCGCCACTGGACAATTTGTTTAGATATATCCCGACTTTACTTAACGTTGTAGGCGATTGGACGCAATTTTTTACCTGGGTCAATGAAACAGATTTTGAAAGATCTGAAAAAAATTTGCAAGAAAAGGTAATCAAATCCGCCGTTGTCCATTAAATGGGCAAGCGGTGGGGAGTGAGGACAGACACCATACAGATATGATACACCCTGTACAGGATTGCCACAGCATGTGTCTGTCCACTTGACCATAAAAGTACAATGGTAAAACATTCTTAATTCCAACAGTTTGGAACGAATTTTTACTAAAATTTTAAAAATTTGCAAGAAATAAAATTTGGCGCTTATGTGTAGTAAATGTAAGAATCTTTCAAAGGGGAGCATAGCATGATATCCCTGCGTTGAATAGTTTTAAATTTAATGACAGGCCGGAAAGGAATGAAGCAATACTTATGCACAAATACGTTATCATCAAAGCTGCGTTCAAGTCAAGTTAAGTACGAGCAGTGATTGAACTTGAGTTTTGTACATCAAGTTCAAAAAGATTCTTAATTTTTAAGTGAGTTCTGAAGTTCAAGTCCTCCTATGAAGTCCTTCAAATCTACTACAAAGCGTCAAATTTGATTTTATAAAACTTTTGAAATTTGATAAAAAATTGAAAAACTTTCAAAACATCCGTTTTCCCAAAAACCATGTGTCATTTCCCTGAGTGCTGTATCCAGAATATTTGAGTAACGAGGAAATGAAACAAATTTTTAAAATCTGGAAGACAATTTACTACAAACTGGGGCAATCAAATGTTTTTTACCGTCTTGTCTTCTATACATGCTATACTGGGTCACGTATATGTATGTATTATATTAATCGTAGATGGATAATGTGCATTCTTAATGTGAAATTGGGGTCAATGCAACAAATACAATCAGCACGCTTGCAGTCATAAGAACTCTGCATCCCTTGTGCTAATATATTAGAACGTCTTCCGGGCAATTGTAATGAATGGTATAAATTAGGACAACATTTTGATACAATTCTGAAACGACAAATTGATCATTTAAATTGCACTGCTAAAAATTCTGAATTCTTCCAACAACATGAAAATATTCGCAACCCTTGCACTTGCCCTGGTCTGTCTGCTACAGGTTCTGTTAGTCCAGGTAAAATTATTTTGTTATTACTCTCTTATTAATTTGTATCCTCAGATTTAGGACTCCAGTGAAAATTCAAGAACACTCATCCAATAGCCCTTTCTTTTTTCTTACGTGTAGGTCCCTGGTGCTATGACATCAGACGATGCCAGTTGGGAAGAAGCCCATACCCCTGCTACTGATGATGAATAGATGAAGTCAACCTGGAATGATCATAAAATCAAAAATAAGCAGTAATAATAATTTAAGGAAATAAAAAACAAATTCACATTTAAATTCGTTTCAGTGTAATTCATTCTTTATTATAAATATGAAGCTTTCGAACAACAACTGTGTTCATCTTCGGGCTATCTACAATCAACTAACTACTAATAAAACTATCAAAACCAACCTTATTTTACATCGTAATAAATTTTTACAAAAAGCTGAAACTTTAAATTATGTAATTACTTGTTTTTACAGAAAAACTTAAAACTGAATAATTGTTAAGGAATTGGATACATTTTCGGAATAATTGGTTTTCGGGTATCACTTTACATGTAACCTTTGTTGAGGCTCATCAAGGGATGTTTACTTTGCTAGGATGTTAATCCTTCTCCCACTTCTCTTAAAAATGGCATACGTTCCTTTAAGCTGAATTGAGAATTTTCCTATTTAATCCAATGTTTTAATTTCGTCTAACGTATACGGTTGGTTACAGCAAATTTCTTATTCTTTTATACATGCGTTTTGTCTTCATTAACCCGTTGCCTCCCAACCTAAATTAGTTACATATATTCCCAAGGTATGGACAGCCTGTCCAATGGAATTTTCCATGCAAGGGTCCATCAACAAAGTTACAAAGGAGTTGTCACATGCAGTAACCCAATTTCCTCCAGGCTGCTTTGAAAACTGAAACACCCTTCCACAAATTCCCCGTGTAACCCAATAGGTCAACCATCAGGTCAACTAGGTTGACCTGAGGTCAGTTAGTAGATCGTCTGGACCATTGCTCAGCACGGGTATGGGTAATACTCGGGTAAACGGGTACGGGTATGGGTACTACCCGGATACCAATTTTGTGTACCCGATCAATTTTGGGTACTACCCGGGTACACTTTGGTAAATAAAAATTTCGGGTATGGATACGGGTATGGGTACGGGTACACGGATTTCAAAATGGGCATATACCCACCGGGTACGGGTATAATGGGGTCATTTACTATCGTACCCACGACTATTGTACCCGAGTATTTGGATACACTGAGAACTGAGACATTTTAATGAATTTTATACTATAATGCCCGTACGTTGGAAACTTCTGGCCTTATTTTTGGTGTTTCTGAATACTTATAGCTTAGTGTTAATACTATTTTAACCTTAAAACATACAGTAAATGTATTTTAGACTGTAGCTAAAATATATGTGTTTCGGGAAACAGGTTTTAGGATGTATAAATGAATAAACACAAACGAGGAATAATAACAAAATAGAAGAGGAGAATAGGATTCAGCAAAAATTTGTACGGTTGGTAATATTTTGTTAAATCTGCAAGTATGCAAGTTAATTTTATTTCTAATCAAAAACGCTTCTAGTGTTTCTAATCTTCAATGAAAATATACAAAATCAAATACCGCTCTAGCTAGTCAAAATTACACACTAACAATAAGCTGTCATACATTATTATACATAACATACTATATACTACATTTAGAGAAATCTGGATATAAAGTACCCGAGTACGATTACGGGTACGACACTGAGATACCCGCGTATGGGTACAATTTTCGAGTATTTTTCGGGTACGGGTACAATGCGGGTACAGGTACATAGTTTGAGATTACATTGCGGGTACGGGTATGAAAAATTTGTACCCGGATACTTGGGTATGGGTACGGGTATAGATACCAGATATTACAATACCCGCACTTCGGGTACGGATACGGGTACGGGTACCGATTTTTCGTACCCATGCCGAGCACTGGTCTGGACGAAACATTTTGATAACCCCGCTGTATTCAAGCTAAAAATGGTTAGATTGGGCCACTTTTTTGCTAATGACTGACGCGACCTTTACAGGTCAACTTGGGTCAAATAAGGTTGGACAGTGTAACTGACGATTAATGTCAGCTTTCCCCTCCAAACATATCCTCATTCAAGACCGTGATCCTGGATGTCAACTAGGTTATCAGGAGGTCAAACACTACATGGAAAATAAATCGGAAACAAATACCGAGTTTTGCCAAAACTAATTGTAGTGGAAACCTAAACAAGGTACAAGAAGTGTATTGTGACCTGTAGAGAAAAAAAAAGAGTATGATGAGGTCAACGTCAAAATCGTCATTTTATAGCGTGGTGCCCCTCAATAATTGTCAATAGGACACAATTACCACCAGTGCCTCCTATAAATAAAACTGAAACTCTCAGATGGCTTTTATTTGGGAGAATTCCACTCGTTTTTATCGTGACCTCAAGTTGACCTATGTGACCTGCAAAGGTGATAGGGACAATCTTTGGTATCCCTGCTACACATGTGTACCACTTTGAGCCTTCCCAGTGGCTTCAAAATAATAGAAATTGCCTTTTCATTTCGTAGAAATATTTTGATGGCCCCTATGCAATTGCATGGACCGCTTATCTAGCATTGAAAATGGCGGAAATATAAGGATTTTAATTTTTTATAATTTTATTGCGGCTTTGTTTATGAACCTGGAATGTTGAAAATTTTTAAAACAGCAGAAAACACTTCCGGAAACGAATACATTTTTTTTCAAATCTGTAGGTTTAACTGGAGTTTAAAAAAATAATAGTATTCCTCAAATTTTTCCATTTTGGACAGGCTGGACATAGGTTGGGAGCAGTAGGGTTAATCCTGACTGCTAAAGGAAGTCCTGTTTCTCCAATGTATACGTTCAGCAATGCATGAACCACGTTTTAGCTGGTATGTTCCTCCCACGTTCAATTTTTATGGTCAATGACAGAGTTTAAAAAATTCTTTATTTTGATACCAGGAGTAAAAGCAGGTAATTAGATATTTCTCCAAAAATATGTTCCTTGGAGATGCCTGCAGTCCAGACGGATTTGACTAACGACGAAATATCTTACTAATTATTAGTAATTACATATAGCGTGATTCAAATATAGCCATTTACTTCGGAATTCCTAATGTACTATTTACTTTTACTAGTGAAAATTTTGAGGAATCTTAGGTTATAGGATTCAGGCTATTCTCATTCAGAATATTAGAACTCAATTGAGTTCCACAAATGATATAATTTGGCTAAAGAATAAATTCAAGTCATATAACTACTATTGAAGCTGAACTATAGTTCATGCAAATGTCTCTGACCTACTCAAAATTTACGATCTGTCAAGTTCAGTTGAAAGTTAACTTCTTGCTATCAATTTGATATCAATTTGATACCAATTTGTTTGTAGAGCTGTCAGTGAGACAGGCTGTGGATTTTTAAACTAAATAGTGAAATACAATGTGGTAGCATATTTGACGCTTTACCTCAAACGATGGAATCTATCGAACATTAAGAGCTTTGTTTCGGGTGGAAATGGAAATAAGAAACCTAAAGCAGTAATTCATGTCATGCAACATTATTTAACTTGTGGCATTTTGAAATGTACAAGAATGCAATTGAAGGAATCACCGAGAGAGCCACAATATCTGGAATTTAATCTACATTTAATGAAACCTCCTGAAAAAAGGAAGCCCATAATCAGGTGGTTACAAACCACTTAAATATTAGCAGTCAATTAGTTTTTCCACAACTCAAATTTAATTAGATCCACGAGCCACGGACAATTTGCAAGAGTATAATAAAAAAAATGGTATTTAAAGGTCTCTCTCAATTTATGAAGATCATTATTCCAAATATCCAGCAACTAAATCATTGTTGGAGCAGAAGACATCATGAAGACCGCTACAGTAATCTTGTTTCTAGGGGTTGCATTTTTAGCAACTGCCAGCGCCCGAACCATTGAATTCCCTGGTTTGAATTCCACACTTCCAAAATCATCACTTTTCCAAGGGTTGGTGTCCCAAGCTGATGGTTGTACCTGTGGGGAAAGGAGAAGCGTAAGTAAAAAAAAGAAGTCGTACTTTGAAATATAATGATGTAATGTTTTAGTATCGAAAATAAAAATTCTTAATTCGTTATATTTGTTTAGTCACGAATTATTGGAGGTACGGCGGCTCAAAGTGGTCAATTTCCTTGGAGAGTCCGAGTTTGTACTGGGAGACGGGGAGGCCGCTCCTGTTCATCCTGTGGGGCTTCGATAATCTCAGAAAAATGGATCCTGACGGCTGCCCATTGTTTTGATAGCTATCAAAGCGGATATGAAGTAAAGATCTTTGTGGGAAGCACAAGCTCTCAAGGAACCGAAGTTTCTCCTGATAGGCTCATCATCCACGAGAGATACAGACCTTTGACAACATTTACCAATAGCCAAAATGATATTGCCCTGCTCCGTCTTGCAGAAAAACTCCCTTTTGACAACCCAAGTGTAAGTTTCCGGATTTATTTATAAAGACATTACTTTATTCAAGTATATGTATATGAGGCGTTCACTGGATGCACACAAGAGCACCCATTAGATTTTAAAGCTGACAAATTTGAGCTTTTTAAAGGCAGGATATTATTAGGGAACAAATTTTCCGAATTTTGTTTCCTAAAAATATTTTAGGCTTTAGCTCAGTTTTGGGATGATTTTAAATCATTGCTTTAAATTACGCTGGTGATTACTGTAGTGAACTTCCAAAATTACCTAATGCACTTTCAAATTCGTCCAATAATGCTTAAAATGGGGTGTATTAAGTCACCGTGAATCCTCGGTGGCTACAAAGTGGAAAGTCGTCAAGGGGCAAAGCGATACTTGCAAAAATTTGTGTTCCCCCTTTGGCTTTACATGATGTAGTTCAAATGCAAAAAATGGGCTGGCAGTGCTCAGCAGAAATACATGAGATTCAATATGGCTCTACTTATAAAATAAATATCTTCACTCCAATTACAGCTCCCACTGTCCCCTGTTTGCTTGCCGTATCAATACGTTGGAAAGGAAGAACTAGGCATAATGATTGCGTCCGGCTGGGGAAAAACAAATGGTACTGATGACGGATCTTCTGCACGAACTCTGCAGACAGTGGAGTTGGACGTAATTTCAAATGACGATTGCAAGAAAATAGATCGCCGAATCACCAAAACTCAAGTTTGCACCAACACTCCAAAAAAGAGTGTTTGCCAGGTACATGTTGTCGGAACGCTTGTTATGAATCATTTACGACCCAGTCTACAAACACAATATTATGTGCAGTATGTGCTCTCGAGAATTTGATGGCAATCATATTTATTTCCGTTTAATTAAATAATTAATTCCTTTGGTAACTCCAGGGTGACTCTGGAGGTAGCATTGACAAAGTCAGCAACGAATTATCGTATGCATTCGGTGTTGTGAGCTATGGACCCAGATACTGCGATGGCTACGGTGTGTTCACTCGTGTCTCTGAGTACATAACCTGGATTGAGCAACGGACGGGTACAGGCCTTATTTAATTATTACTTATGTCCACATCTCTAAATTTTTTTGAATAATTTTTTTGAATAACAATAATTATTATTATTATTGTTATTCTTATGATTTAGGCGAGACCTTCTGCAAACCGTAGGTATCACGGTACTGGAAGAATCTGTTGTGAAGCTTTTAGCTTTAATTAAACCACAGTAAGTCTGCAACGTTCAAGTTAAAATCTGTCTCTTACGTTAAATTATAGCATTACTGCTTGCGTTTATAAATTCCAAATTAATGACATTATTTGCTGTTGAATCCCTTTTGTCTCACAAAATAATTGGCTGTTCAAATAATATCAGAGTCTTGATGAACTAGAAAAAACTTCATTTCATTTGAAACGCTTGACGTATCTTTATCTAGTGTGTTATGAAGCAATGGGAAATAGGAATGGAATGGTTATGGAACCATAGCATACTGCACTGATCATCCCCTGTATGGGAATAAAAAACTTGTATCAAAATTAGCATTTAAAATACATTAATTAGACACTAAACTGTTAGAAACTGGGCTTTGTCACTCACTGGACTAATTATTCATTAATAGGAGTCCTTGTGTGACTGCAATGAAGATAGCTTAATGATGCCCCCCGTTAGGAAAAAACTTCCCAACAAGGACCTAGATCACATGCGATGGATTCCCTTCAATTTAAATTTAAATAATTTCAATTTATAACATTATTATAGAATATAGCAACTTGTCAGCAAATCTTGTTTCCTTTACAACAACTTCACTTTAAAGAAATATTTGCAGCGGATCTTTGCCTTTTTCCAACTTGGGCATCACAAAAAATAACCAAACATGGGCTCCCACTGTTAGGGTCAAACCCACGATGAGCAATGTACTCTCTCGGATGGATTTTCGGAAAGGATAAAAATAACTAAAATACATATCAATTATTTTGATTTGTAAAATTAACGACGATTGAGGACATCTGATGGAAGAATACTTGTTGTGAGTCAGGGTGACAAAGTAAGACAAATTGTTCCAGAATTAAAATGTTAATACATGAATGTGCAGTTGTTAAATAATAGTAATAATTTTTAATTCATGACGTCAACAAGTATAACCAACTGAATAATGCAAACATTTGAAAAACAATTATGTGACGATCATGAAATGAAACAAAAAGATTTTGTAAGAGGGCACCAGGAATTACTGGTGTGGGGTTGGGGGATGTTGCTGTAAGGGTTATACACTAACGCGGCACTCTCCAAGAAAAATTCGCAGAGGTGGACAACCAAGTTGGGCCTGGTATGTGTGTTTGCACTGGTAGAGGGATGTACGAAATTGTGAACATGCTCTAGGTTATAATGAGTGTATCCATACGACACAAGCAGGGTTGGTTTGGTGTAAACCAAATGATTTAAACCATGGTTTAAACCATGGTTTAAACCAAACGGTTTTTTTTATAAAAACCAATGGTTTAAACCAAACACCTGAAATTTTAGTATTTTCAATCCAAAATGTTTATATTTCGGTGTGCACAAAACTTGTGCAGTTACTGTGATATTGTGTAACTAAACTTTAGTGAAATAAATAATACTATTAGCTTTTAGTCTTGTACATTTAGAAATTCGGAATCGTTTGTAAAACAAAAAATGCCAAACTTGTGTTTATGCTGCAAAGTTATCGTTAAAATTATATCTAAATTATTAAATATTTAATGCTTTGTGACATGCCACTTTCGGGGGAATTATGGTATGTGCACATATGAGCCTGTGTGCTAGTAATTATGTATGTACGTAGATCAGTGAGCTACGAGAGGGGAATCTGGAATAAGCGATACTTTATGTAGGTTTAGTTTATAATGTAGGTCTTTATTATATAGCACTTAAGGGTTGATGTTTACACTAGGGCGAGGACACACAGACTGAGGATTCAGCTGTGAGCTGGGCTTATATACCCAGTGTGTTACCTACGAGGAGCGGGTAGCGAGGGAGTAAGATTATGAGGTGGCGAGTAACAATAAGCAGGTTATTATATACACTTAGTAGACTAGGGATTACATGTATGCCACAGCTTTGTGATACTTACTGAGTTTGGGAAATGAGTAAATTTGTTCAAATTCACATATTTTTGCATATAAATGAATGTTTTGGATTGAAAATTCGTTTAAACCAAAAAAACCTGGTTTAAACAAAAAAAACCGGTTTAAACCAAAGAAACCTGGTTGTTTGGTTTTTTTGAAAAAAACCAAAAAAACCCCCAACCCTGGACACAAGCATCCCGTGCGCTATCCAACCGTTGGTTTCATTTGCCAGTGGAGTGAAAATAAACTTCGGCAGTTAAGAGCTAATCCCGCCGCGGCGTTCCCGCTAGTATTATTCCCACGAGCATATTCGCGCGGTCCGCATTCGCTAATCAAGAGATAATCCCTCTGTACCTATATGAAACGAGCAGACTACAATGATGTTGCTGTTATGCAGTACAAAGTGTCCAGAGTTCATAAATAGCATGAATTGACGTATGTATGCAACATTCAATGAGAAGACAAACCCGTTGGTAGTTGTGCTAGTACAAGAGCGACAACAGTATAATGAGCACAAAATGTATGTAATGTGCCGTTAACAAAGTACAAACTAGGGGTGGTCAAATCCTTCTCTTTGAAATATCGTTCTCAAAACGAAGTAAGCCGTACGGATGGACACAAACGATATTCCATACTTCTAAAATAATTACATATACACTCGGCTCACCCTACAACAGTATGAATTTTTGTCACGCTAAACGGTAAGTATCATTATAGGATAGGACTCAGCATTCGTAATGAATTAACCGCTTGGAACAAGATATGAAAACGCGGATACTTATTTCATTTAACGTTTGCCATATTTCTACGACCTGAATAACTGGTTAGTCAGTCAGTCACAGAGAAGGAACTGAAGCTAAGTGAACTGTTTCTTGGAAAAGCGATTCTGAAAGTTTGTTTTAAAATATCTTCCAAGTTTTCCTGACAGCTTACCAAATGCCTTCTAAATTATGGACCAAGAACTTGACTGGTAAAAATAAAATGTAACGTTGTAGGTATCCAGGTTCAGAACCTGAGCCAAGATAGAGCAAAATATTAATAAATACAAAATTTCGGTATTTTTTAAAGGAATTGGGTGTTTATGAAATAATAAAGTAAACTGCTCAATCTAAATTTCATGAATAATTGCTTCCATCTATCTTTATTTTCACAGTCAATAAACTGCGGTCTCAGCGACTAATAATTAGTACAATCTTTGCTATTTACATTTATTATTATTTGTAGATTATCCTACATAGTAGCAGTAACCACCAGATATAAGTAAACTCATCATGTTCAAATGCAAATTAAAATTAAGGTGAGTATGTGTAATTAGTATAAGCCTGTGTTGAGTATTTAGTATAAACAAGTGTAATTCGTAAGCCAGAGTTGTAGCTGATTGTGAGTTGTACGTAATTTTCAAGCCAGATATTGAGCGTGAGTTGTGTGTAATTTGTAAACCAGGTGTTGATTGGGACTTACTAATTGTAACTGGAGGTAAGAGTTTGTCGCAAAGATGTCTAAATGACTCAGCCTAACCTATGTATATCCTACCTATTTATAAAATTTGAACCGATATATTGTTACGGATATATTATAAATAGAGTAGAATAAGCATAATCTAAGTCAGCAAATAGTTTAGAAGGTCGTAAGCAGAGGCTACGTGACGCCAAACGCTGACCAAACATAATTATAAGAAAAGGAAAGGAAATGATTCAGATTATTTAATAAACAATAAAGATAGGAATAAGATTAGGATTAGATTAAGACACGTAGATTTAGTATAAGTTCTAATCTCGACTTCAAGCAAGCAACATCAAGAGGAGCCGCACCTAGAGTCCATTCCCTCCGGGATGGATCTCCACAGGTAGCAAGCGGGGCGACATGAAATCTCCGATTTCATTCAGGATTTCATGGAAGAAGAGATTTAGACTTCAAATTCTATTTTGTGTTAAATGTTAATTGTTCAGTGTAAATTGTATCAGTTCTAGGAACAATAAATTGGCCAAAATAAATTATAAAGGAACCTACACTACAGAATCAATAGTTCCATTTATTCATGAGTTTCACCAACATCGAAACCATAATTCAGGGGAATGGAACGCCCGAACCTAGGCTACATTGACTATTACCCACACAACATCACTACCCGGGTGATAGCAACGTAACAATATGCCTACATTTTAACCGCATAATTAATCAGCCTATCCTATATTCTTCCTATATGGGAGCCTACATATAATTATCCTTATACCAAATTGACAAATTAGCTCAACAAATTTCCCACCCTTCCTTCGTCTTATATTCTTTTTGGTAAATTACTGATATACTATTTAAAAGCCTTCTACTCTAATCAATTAAAACTCCTGTCTCAAGGCAATGAGTTAAGTCACTTGGGCCAACATCCCTTAGAGCAGAAAAGTGTCGATCTGGGACACTAGCTGGAAATAATACCCAAATTTTGGTCAAAAGGGATGTCGCACTGAAGATTTCACAAAATTAAATACCACAAGAAATATTTTTTCAAGTCAGCTGAACAAAACAATTAGGATAAAGGAAAAACTATTAGCTGACTGACAATTTATCTCAGAGTAAATCCTGTTGGTAATTTCAATAATGTTCAAATGCAAATTGTAACTTCAGTCGTAGAGTTTATACAAAGTTTCCACTTTACCGAATATTTAGCAGTTTTAGTTTTGGTAAGGTTTCAGCACATATCAAGGGAGGATAATACGAACGTTTCACTCTTGAACAGCTGCTCAATGTGGAAGTACCAGGTGCGGATTATTCTTAAATTTTCATTTTGCCCGTTCCATATGCCATTAAAGAAAATGACATGCTTCACTAGCCTACATATACATATGTGTATAATTCCACGACAGCTGTGCCTATCTATTTTGTGGGCTAGGTTTTAAGTGTATATTCTTGCACCCTATTTTGCTACAAGCATCTTTAATAAATTCCTCGCACTCTATAAATAGCCTACAAATAGGCCTACATATATGTAGGATATGCGGATACCTTTATTTTGTCGGCTTGAAGCATATGCTGTTTGTGTAGGGTAAGAGTAGTTGGATACAGATTATAGGATTCATACTATTGTTATAAAAAACTTATAGCAGTAATTCGTTTCAAGCCAAATTATTCGACTTGTGGCATTTTGAAATGTACAAGATTGCAATTAACGGACTCATTGAGGGAACCACAACATCTGGAAAAAAATCATTAAACCACCCATTTCGCAGTGAATATGTCTTTCCAGGACTCAATTTTAATTTGATCCACGAGGATGGACAATTTGCAAGAGCATTATCAAAAATGGTATTTAAAGGTCTCTCTAAACTTAGGAAGATCATTATTTCAATATCCATCGACTGAAACATTGTTGGCGCAGAAGACATCATGAAGTCCACTACCGTTGTTTTGTTTCTAGGGGTTGCCTTTTTAGCAACTGTCAGCGCACGAACTATTGAATTCCCTGGTTTGAATTCTACACTTACAAAACAATCAATTTTTCAAGGGTTGGCGCCCCAATCTGATAGTTGTACCTGTGGAGAAAGGAGAAGCGTATGAAAAAAAAATCATACTTTGAAACGTAATTATGTTGTGTTTTAGTTTCAAAAAATAAAAATGATTGATTTGTTGTTTTTTTTCGTAGTCACGAGTTATAGGAGGTACGGCGGCTAAAACTGGCCAATTTCCTTGGAGAGTCCGAATTTGTACTGGAAGACAGGGAAGCAGCTCCTGTTCGTTATGTGGGGCTTCGATAATCTCAGAAAAATGGATTCTGACGGCTGCCCATTGTTTTGATAGTTATCAAAGTGGATATGAAATCAACATCAGTGTTGGCAGCACTGACATTCAAGGAACCGTAGTTCATTCTGATAAGCTTGTCATCCACGAGAGATACAGACCTTTGAAATCAATGAGTAGCCAAAATGATATTGCCCTGCTCCGTCTTAAAGAAAAACTTTCTTTTGACAACCCACGTGTGAGTTTCCGGATTTATTTACAAAGACAATACAGCATTAAAGTATATACATACGCATGCGTTCACTAGATGCATATAAGAGCAATCCTTACATTTTAAAGCCAACAAATGTTACCATTTTTAATGTTAGGATCTTCTAAGGAAAAAAATTATCTGAATTTTGTTTGCTTAAAATAATTTTGGCTTTAACCCTATTTTGGGCTGATTTTCACACTCGAAGAATTACGAAAAATTTAATGGAGATTAGTAATTCACTTTCAAATTCCTCCGATGCTAAAAAAGAGTCCTCCGAAATTGGTGTGACCAATTAAGCTGATATACAAAGACTCATATCAAACTTTATGCGCGGAGACTATCTATATATGTCTGTGCACCAAGTTTCAGCAAAATTCAATAACGGGTTGTTGAGTAGTCGTGTCTACGTACGGACGTACATTAAGGACATTTAGGGCGCTGCCCCTAAAAACCCAAAAATTTTGTTCTCTGTTTGGCTTTACAGGATGTAGTTCTAATGTTAAAAAAACGGCCAGCAGTGCTCAGTAGAAGTTCATGGGATTTAATAGGGCCCTAACTAGAAAATAACTGTCTTCCCTCCAACTACAGCTCCCTCTGGGCCCTGTTTGCTTGCCGTATCAATTCGTTGGAAAGGAGGAACTAGGCAAAGTGATTGCGTCTGGCTGGGGAAAAACTGCTTACGCCCCTTTTGCAAAAACTCTACAGACAGTGGTGTTGGACATAATTTCAAATGCCGATTGCAAAAAATTAAATGACGAGCTCATCAAAACTCACGTTTGCACCAAAACTCGAAACAGGAACGTTTGTAAGGTACATGCTGGAAAATTTCTTATGAATTATTTACGGCTGAGTGTACAAACACAATATTATTTTGCAGTGTGCTCTCAAAAATTTGTTGACAATCATATTTTTTTTCCCGTCTGTTTAAAGAATTCATTCCTTTGGTAACTGCAGGGTGACTCTGGAGGTGGCATTGACAAAGTCAGCAACGGATTATCGTATGCATTCGGGGTTTCGAGCTTTGGGGCCAATTTTTGCACCGGCTACAGTGTGTTTACTCGTGTCTCTGAGTACCTAACCTGGATCGAGGAACAGACCGGTACAGCCGCATTTTTTATTTCTGTCCACATTTCCAAATACTTTTGAAAACAATTTAACTAAAGCAGTTATTTTGACTCTTCTAATTTAGGTGAGACCTTCTGCAAACCTTAGGTATCAAGGTATTGGAACCATCTGCTGTGAAGATTTGAGCATTCTTGAAACGACGGTATGACTACAACGTTCAAGTTAAAATCTGTCTCTTATTATTATTATAACTTATATTATTATTATTATTATTACTATTACTATTATTATTATTATACTTTATATAATTATTTCTTGCTGAATCACATTTGTTTCACAAAATAATTGGTTGTTCAAATAACATCAGAGTATTAAAGAAATAGAACAAACTTCATTTCATTGGAAATACTTGACGTATGTATCTGTATCTATAGTGTGTTATGAAGCAATGAGAAATAGGAATGGAATGGTTATTGAATGAATTCGTATTGCACTGAGTATTCCCTGTATGAGAATAAAAAATCTTGCTGTATCTAAATTAGCATTTAAAAGTCATGAATTACTGACATCAAGCTGTCAAGAACTGGGATTTATCACTCACTGGACTAATTATTTATTGGAAAATATGTATTTTAATGACAAGCATAGGGGTCCATTAGTTCGTGAGTGAGTATAAGTTTTCGAGACCTTTAAAGGACACTTAGCACGTGTGCTTCCAATTACATCTAAATAGTGGATCTGTTAAGGCTTGGTAGCTATTAGAGGTGCAGACTCATCCTCCTCCACTTGCTTGACTTTAGTACTGTTCATAATCTTGTCCTCAGCCTTTCTCAAGGAGGTGTAGCTTGCTGCTAGCATTGCCTTTGGAAACAAGGGTAATAGAAAATTAAACACCTCCTTCTATCAAGTACAATTATTTCAACAAAAGTGGACAAATCTTTCAAGAACATACAACATTGATGAATAGGAGTCCTAGCGTGACTCCAATGAAGAGACGAGGCATATGAACTGTCGCTCCTGCCCAGGTGGGTCCAAAAATCACCCCGATGTAGATCATGAGTCGACGGAAACCTTGACCCAGTCCTGTCAATTTAAAAAATCTTGTGAACAGAGTCAGCATAGATTAACTGCGCTCAAAAACATTAAAATTTGAAAAGCTACGAAATGATCATCCCATGTAAGTCATAAATTATTGACACCAAGTATTAAATCGACAATCGAAGGTAGCAAACAAACTCTGGTTAAGAAAAACAAGACTGTTCCGTTTGATTTTAGTAAACACAAAACTTACCTTGTGTTTCATTGCTCAAAACCTTTGAAGCCAAAGCGGCATTACCAACGTTAACGATGGGACCCCCCAAATAAAAAAAGAACGTCCCGATAAGGAAGTAGACCACATGCGATGGATTTCCTTCAAAATAAATTCAAATAATTATAGAATACAAGAACATTTTTCCACATCTGATGTCCTTTAATACAGCTTCACTTTAAGGAAATATTTGTGACGGATCTTTACCTTTTTCGAACTTGGGCATCACACAAAATAGCCAAACATGGGCTGTAACTGTTAGGGTCAAACCCACAACGAGCAATGTACTCTCCCGGACGTATTTCCCCACGAAAATTATTGTTGCAAATGCTGTTAGAGCTTCCAAGGCCCCAGACCAGTAAATTAAGGTATTTTCGTGAATTCCAAATCCGAAACTGTTTTCCGTAATGACCGGGATCACAGTCTGCAAAATCAAACAACATTTTATCTCTCTCCAACAAACCCATACACAGGGTCCCTAAGGTTGTAATCTTCCTTAGTACGATTGTTGGCATCGAATTTCCGGATTAAATTGCCAAATCTCCCTACAAAAGTTAACTACAAACTCAAGTTTACTTAATTAACCCTGCAGAGACCAACCTATTACCACGCTGTCCAAAAACTTCCAAAACAGAATTAAATTTAATTTCCTGAGTACACAGTTCAATTCACAACCTTGAAAAAAATGGTATGTGTTCATCACTATTTTGTTAACACTCAGGTCAAGTTTCGTGTCCCCAACTTTCGTCAATTTTGAATAAAAAAATAAAATGTGGGACAACTTTAGCATCTTAGGCGCCATTTACAATGTAAAGCATACGGCAGCATTGAACACATTAGGGCCCGAAACAAATTACTTACGTCAGATCACGGGTTCGCGTACAACTCGATGCAAATTATTTTGGGTCAATTTGAAGATCTACACAACTAAAAAAACCGGAGAAATACAAATTACAGACAAAATTATATATTACATATTTTATAGATATTATGTATAATATTTTGTATATATAATATTAATATAATATATTTATATATATATTTATATTGTTTAGGTTTTTTTATATATATAATTATAATATATTGTATATATAATATATATATTTATATTGTTTAGGTTTTTTTATGTATATAATTATAATATATTGTATATATAATATATATATTTATAATTTTTAGGTTTTTTTATGTATATAATTATAATATATTGTATATATAATATATATATTTATAATTTTTAGGTTTTTTTATGTATATAATTATAATATATTGTATATATAATATATATATTTATAATTTTTAGGTTTTTTTATGTATATAATTATAATATATTGTATATATAATATATATATGTATATTTTTTAGGTTTTATATATAATTATAATATATTATATATATAATATATATATTTATAATTTTTAGGTTTTTTTATGTATATAATTATAATATATTGTATATATAATATATATATTTATATTTTTTAGGTTTTATATATAATTATAATATATTATATATATAATATATATATTTATAATTTTTAGGTTTTTTTATGTATATAATTATAATATATTGTATATATAATATATATATTTATATTTTTTAGGTTTTATATATAATTATAATATATTATATATATAATATATATATTTATATTTTTTAGGTTTTTTTATAATTATAATATATTGTATATAATATATATATTTATATTTTTTAGGTTTTATATATAATTATAATATATTATATATATAATATATATATTTATATTTTTTAGGTTTTTTTATGTATATAATTATAATATATTGTATATATAATATATATATTTATATTTTTTAGGTTTTATATATAATTATAATATATTATATATATAATATATATATTTATAATTTTTAGGTTTTTTTATGTATATAATTATAATATATTGTATATAATATATATATTTATATTTTTTAGGTTTTATATATAATTATAATATATATATAATATATATATTTATATTTTTTAGGTTTTATATATAATTATAATATATGTATAATATATATATTTATATTTTTTAGGTTTTTTAATAATTATAATATATTGTATATATAATATATATTTAATATGTATTTATATATATATTACATATATATTATGTATTAATTGGTACAGATGAATTTGTTGTCAAGATAATGTGTATATGATCCCTGCTAAGAAAATTAACATTGGACAGAGTGGTAATATGTTGGTCCACCCAACCAAGCACTTTTGTTGGTCACTGCAGGGTTAAGACAGTCACTATTTGATTCCTCATACCTCCAGGCCGACTTGTTGGAAGTACAACAGGAAAACATTGAACATCAGGAGAACGTAGCAGTCCGTAATAAACTCTATTCAAACAAACGATGCATTTAAGAAATGCTATGCAAATTTTTAAAAAAATTATCAAAACACCACGAAAAGATATTTTCAAAACAAATCCTTCTCACCATCCTTGTAAAGTTCATAAATCCCGCTATCTTCCTTCTTCGTCTTGTCCAGATTTTGGGAATTCTCTTCCACAATCGGGGTCAGAGGTTTTTGTATATCCGAGCTCAGTTGCATCTTCTCCCGTTGGATGTCCCGGAACTCTTGGGTCAAATTCGAAAATACTAGGGCCGTTGCGAGCCAATACAATAGCCACATACCTCCCATAAACAAACCGGGAGCATTCAAAGGGGTCACAGGGAATCCAAAAAGATTGAAATCAAAATAAGACAGGAATATTTGAAGGCCTGGACCAATGACGATCCCGATTTGGAAGAATGCAGTCACAACTGACAAAAATGTTTTCCTCTCTTCCACCGTCGTGGTTCTGCAAACCTCAGCGACCAAAGATGCACCAGAGGCCGCTCCCATCCCTACAATTTCAGAATTATGGCTCTCATTAAGATGCTAATATTTTAGAAGTACTCGAACAAAAAAAAGTAGACTGTAATGAAAATATTTACCACAAATCATCCGAGAAAGAAGGATATTCCAAATACTAATCCCGAACATATACTGAAAATTCCCGAATGCCCGAAAAATAATGCTCCCAACAATTATGGCCTTAGTGTGGTAATAATATTTATCCGCCAGTCGTCCTCCTATAACACCGGTAAAGGCTGCGGTCACACTATAAACTGGTAAAAATAAAAAGTTTTAGAAAAATCTTCAAACATGTTTTTATTCTAGAATTAATTTGTGCTTCCTGATTATGAGATCTAACGGGAAAAATATCACGTCGGAAGCGTAATAAGAATTTTTAAATACACGAGACAAATTATGTCTCATGACGGCCTCCACGGTCAAGGTTAATTACTTGAGTAGGTGAATCCCAGCCAATATTCTTCTGTGACTCCTAAGGTCTGAAGAAAGTTCCAGCATGTGGGGAAGTAAACCACTAAAAAAAACCATTTCAAAAATTCGAATGTAAAAAAAGTTAATTGATTTTCTTATAGACTAAAATTTATTCAAGATTCTCGTACCGTCCTCGCAACCTCCCATAAACACGTAACCTAAAACAATAATAAAAGAGTTGAAGCGCTTCCGCTTGAATTCCTTCTCGCGGTCCATTTCTGAATTTTTTGAATATAAAATAGCTGTAGGGAGGAATATTAGTAAATTTTGATGAATTCTATTTGGCAGGGCTTTTAATTTTTAATGAAATAAATTTGTTGAAGAATCTTCTGCAAGACCCGCTCGGGAATAATTCTCGAAGCAAAGTGAAGTTTCCTTGAGAAATAGTATTAACAGATCTTAAGTGTGTGGATCATTTAAATGAGGTAATAAAATTAAGATAAAAAGTTACATTTCAATTTAATAATTTTAACCTTTCCTGACATTCCTAGGAATGAGTTGGATTTTTAATTCTGTATGAGTGTGACATTGCTACACATTCGTTTCACAGCTCACTCACAGTCAATATTAGATCATTTTGAAGGTATGTGTACATAAATTGAACTTTATTTACTCAATGAGGGTCTCCACATGAGATGCGGCTGAATTGGACAATTGGTGGAATATTGGGAGACCCCTATTATGGACAGCAAATTGCGCTCACCATTGAACGTCATACAGGATTGTAGCTATGTTCAGCTCAGATTCTAAGGTCACTCTCCCATGTTCATTTTTGCTGTTTCCAGTGTTTTGAGGAAGTGGTACGCATTGATAACCGACAAGTCAGGTCACCAAAATTTTTAAAAACCAAAATTATTAGCCATCGCGCTGCTCGCTTGCTAACCACCTAATGACAAGTCTAGAAATTGTAGCTCCACAAGGTATTATGCCGTGAGCCTATGTATATGTTAAGCATTGCAGCGCTGGACTTTCCTGCGCAACGATAGTAATCCATCGTACAAACAACATAGGGTGCTCACGAAGAGCCAAAGGTTTCCGTAGGCCATAGCGTATAATGTTGGCTATATTCTAAAAAGTACAATTTTCATTTGCGAATCCATTTAAATACCATGGGTTATGAAAACAAAATGGTAGAATTTTGCCAACGGTATTCTGTTCCACAGTGATGAGGCTTCATAGCTACAAATATTCACCAATATGACCACAAATATGACCTTAGACGCTGACCTGAACATGGAGACAGATAATGCTGTCAGATGTTCATTGGTGAAGCCTCTGTAGTGGCGAGAATAGGCGCCTCGTGATATTCCACCCTTCGTCCAATTCAGCCACTGACGCAATTATTAAAATGTTGTCTCGTTATTTCTTAATCTTCATCTTCCATCGCATTATTATGGTTAGCTCTCTCCACTCGTGAAATTGTTAATTTTTTAAATAAATACTACTCCAGCATTAGGAAATGAATGACATTACACATACAAATTTTATATAGCACATGTTTATTCCCTTTACCCAACCCTAATATTGTATAATGGACAATGATACAAACAAGTGTCATTAAGTAAAAAGGCCTTTTCCAGATTTTAAGATTTTTTTTTTTATTGACGTAAGTCAAGGGTAATAATTATTGTAATAATTCCAGCTAAAATCTTCAAAGAATGGGATACAAAGTATACGACGTCTCTTTGGAGTTTTATATTATTTTATATATTCCAAATTATATTTTCTCGCCCTATATGAATTTTCAATGAAGAGCCACATGTATAACATGTGTCCCTAGTTTTGAGTTCAAATGCTACCGTTTTTCCACGGGCGGTTTTACGTTCATAGATATATCTCGAAATATTTGATTTATAGCTAATTTCGTGAGGATTCGTTTCCAGGTTTTGCCACTACCATGTGTCAAATCTCCGGATCACAGGAATGCAAATTTTGAGACGAGATTAAAATATTGTAAAACAATTTTGCCTCTATTAAAGTATGAAAAGCAACAATTCCGCACTCAAAGCGAAAATATGCAACAGGAGTTTTGTTCGCTGTCGTACGAAAACACATTAACGTAATTACACATCAGTAATTATATTTACTTGTTATGAAGCAAATAATTTTTTTTTCTTGAACTAGGATTATTTTTATGAATGCCTAAAGTAATATTATTCCCAGTCATAGCATTACACTATTTATAAATTTTGATAATTCTCCATTAAAGATTCGAGAGTATATTTTATGCTTCTTCCGCGTATTCGTATGCACGCGGAACATTTTATTACAGTCCTTTTTTATGTAATTTATGAGATCCGTTCGGCTTATTACTACCACTGGCCTTGCAAGCTCAACAATAAAATGAGTCAATGGAATTCTCAGTTTTAATTGTTCTGAATGGAAATAAACCCTCTCCCGTGCATGTACTCACAATAGGTCATGAGTGGATTCGCCTAATTGAAGAAATACCATAAAATTTACAATACACGGTTCACCTTCTTTAAACAAATGTTCTTCTTGGTTGTGTCACAGTATATTTACTGCCTGTTGAGCCCAAGGAAGCACGAATTTAGTCTTAAGTTTAACCGTCCCCAGAAAACATGAAGGAGCTCAAATTGCTATTATGGAAGAACTTCAAAATCCTGTCCAGGGAAAAAGTTTCAACTTTAGTGGAGATCCTGTTCCCCATGACTTGTGTAATTCTCTTTGCTACAATTCGTGTAGTGATAAAGAGGCAAGAGACTCAAAATCCTGTGATTTACGAGCCCTTTCACATCAGTGACATCCCAAAGTCGGTCCGGGAAAATGCAAGTGTCATTTACTACACGCCCTCAAATCGGGTCACAGATTCCCTCGTGAACGTCGTGCTGAAGAAGTTTTTTACACGTCGGGGTTTAAACTATACCGGTAAATTTTTGTGATTACAAGTTTGACATGATAATACATACTAACGTACATGGAGGTTTTTACCGTAGTACATTACTATTTCAGTGAAAGCTTTCGACCGGGAAGACGCTTTGGTCAGAGCCTATGTCCAGAGCAGGAATAAAGACCAGGATGGTCTTTCCAGGGGTCCTGTGTTGGCGGGAATCATTTTCGGCAATATCGGGTCAAAGAAGCTCCCTTCAAATATTAAAGTAAAGTTTGCTCTCAGCATTGACGACCATTTTGATTTGAATGTTTGCTGGGGATAATTATTATATTTTCCACAGTACACTCTACGGCTTCCAAGTTATCAACGGACAAAGTACAACGGATTTACGGACCGAAACAATTTTCGACCATCTTGGTTCACGGATAGCCCCTACCCAATTTTAAGCTTTGGAGGACCTAGGTCAAAGGATAATTCATTTGGGGGTTTTCCAGGTTCTCTTGAATATTCAGTTAACATTGTCTTTTATTTTATGAAATTCCAAGAACGAAACTATAACAATAATAATTTAAGAATTTTGTTTAGTTCAATAATTATTATTCAAGACACAAGCTTTTTTTTAAAGATAATATTTCCTTAGGGTATTTTGAGGAGGGATTTTTGTATCTACAACAAGCCGTGGACAATGCCCTAATGATGATGTTACTGAACAAAACCCAATTTGAGAAGTACAGTAACTACAGTTTAAAAATGAGTAGATTCCCTTACCCTCCCAGTAGTCATGACAAGTATTTGCTTATAAGTCAAATTTGGATCCCCTATTTATTTGGGATTGCGTACGTCTACTCCGTCATGAACTTGACACGGCAAATTATCCATGAAAAATTGACACGACTTAAGGTAACACCTGGTATTTTCTTAAACTTAAGTGTACACATTTAAATAGATTTTTTGAAAATGAGCGTGCATTTGAAGAACATATTTTTCTTGTAGGAATTTATGAAAATCATGGGCCTTGCTAATTGGCAACATTGGACGACATGGTTTGCGAGATCGTTTGCTGTTTTACTCGTCGTTTCTATTATGAACACCATCCTATTAAAGGTTATTTTTATTTGAGTATCAAAACCTCTCAATTATTTTGGATAAATTAATAATATATAAGTTAATTAGGTATAAGTTAATGTGCTAACCAAAGAATGTGCTATGTACATTTTAGGCGGAATTTAAAGATGGTATTTCCGTTCTCCCCAAATCTAACCCGATACTTGTTTTTGCCATCCTTCTTCTGTATGGACTGCACTTGATCACTTTTGCATTTTTATGCTCTACGCTATTTTCTAGTGGTTAGTTTCATAAGATGTAATTGGACTTTGACATCGAAATTCTGGAATGTTTTGAATACGGGGCTCAGATTTGGTGTTTAATTCTAAATACGTTTTTTAATTATAGAGGACGCTGGAGCTACAATTGCAGGAATCGTGTGGATTTTATTTATTTTCCCTTTTTTTGTGTACTACCCCAGGTTCTTTCAGTACACAAGGACGGATAAATTTTGGAGGAGTATTTTGGCCCCGAATGTCTCCATGAGCTTCCTATTTTATATACTGGGGATTTTGGAAAGTGACACAGTCGGGTTGCATTGGGATAACTTGTGGAAAGGGGCAAATCCCAGCGATGATTTCTCCATTGGGGACTGCTGTGTTATTATGACGTGTAATTCTTGTATGTATTTAATAGCAGCCCTTTATCTGGAGCTGGCTTGCCCAGGCATTTATGGTGTCAAACTACCTTGGTACTATCCATTTACGGTGGGTCAAATACTAACAAGAATTAATCTTGGAAATTCTCTAAACTCCAATATAGTCAAAATATTTACATTGTGAATTCTTAAATATTTTAAGATCTGGTTCTGGACTGGGAAAACTCGGGAGTCAAAATTAAAATCCATCAACCTTAATCAATTCAACCAGGATAACTTTGAAGCCGAGCCCGAGGACTGGATCGCAGGAGTTGAGTTTCAGAATCTGAGTAAAGGTTTTGGCTCCAAAATTGCCGTTCGCGATTTGAACTTTAAAATGTACCAGAATCAAGTGACAGCCTTGCTGGGGCATAATGGGGCTGGAAAAACTACGACCATGTCAATTTTAACAGGTAATTTTTCTACTCAAATTTTGAAGGACATTTTTAAC
This sequence comes from Allacma fusca, assembly GCA_947179485.1. Taxonomy (NCBI): domain Eukaryota; kingdom Metazoa; phylum Arthropoda; class Collembola; order Symphypleona; family Sminthuridae; genus Allacma; species Allacma fusca. The sequence continues at coordinate 7,000,089 of OX359246.1, read as the reverse complement.
TTTCCCATTCAACTATCAATGTATGTATTTACAGGATTGATACGACCCTCAAATGGTACTGCTCTGGTAAACACTTTTGACATCTGTAAGGACATGCCAAGCGTTAGGGCCAGTTTGGGTTTTTGCCCTCAATATAACGTCCTGTTTGATAATCTGACAGTCGAGGAACATCTCAAGTTTTATTGCCAGGTATGGTTTCAGCATTTCCGCGATGTCCTTTTTAGCTTGTTTCGTTTAACCGTATACTGTAGGTTCAGGATTTTTGTGTTTTTTTTTATGAGAATAGTTGAAAGGCCTGAATATATGCGAGACGCTGGAGGAAATTGAACGCTGCTTGTATGTTTTGGGTCTGGAAGAAAAACGTCACACTCAGTCCAAAAACTTGAGTGGGGGTATGAAACGGAAGCTTTGTGTTGGTATTGCATTTTCCGCAGGGTCAAAGGTAATCAACTGAACTTCCGGAAAGATCTATAATAATTCAGAAACTGCAGATTACAAGTACAGAACTCCTGGCTGTCCTTTCAATTTATGGGGATAAAATTTTCTGTTAATTTCCAGGTAGTATTGCTTGATGAGCCAACTGCTGGCATGGACCCCAGTGCTAGACGCTCCACGTGGGATTTGATTCAAAATGAGAAAGCTGGAAAAACTGTAATTCTTTCCACGCATTACATGGAAGAAGCGGATTTACTTGGGGATAGGGTTGCCATAATGGCCGAAGGTAAACTTCAGTGCTGCGGGAGCTCCTTATTCTTAAAAGCGAAATACGGTAAGAAAATATTTCAAAACATGTATAAAAAAAATGAGTCTGAAGAAATAAATAATCCCTAAATTTTAAAATATACAAAATGTATTTCAATACTTTTTGTATGCCAAGGTGGGGCTTATAATTTAATGGTGGTTAAAAAGGAAACCGCGGACGTCGACGGGATCAAGAACATAATCTTACGCTCAATTCCCTCAGTTGAATTCAAAGACGTGGGTGCAGAAATGAGTTGCACCCTCCCAACGGAAAAAATCAGCTTGTTCCCTGGAATTTTCGAAGAACTGGAAGCACGCAAGGATGAGTTTGGGATAGGTACTTATGGAGTTGGTAGCACAACCATGGAGGAAATTTTTGTTAGGTATGATTTTATTAAAACGATTTCCCGATTTTAGAGCGTAATAATATTCTCGTTGAACGAAAATTTTTGAAACATTCTTGAATTGAACAAGTATAGAGTTGGGGAAGCGGCCAAGAAACCAATCGACGAACTCTATAGTCAGTATCAAATTCCAAAGTCTGAACCGCCTATTGAAGACCGGATCTCAAGCCCAAATCATTCTGTCGAAAATCTGTTCACACGCGTTGACTCCCTGTCCCATTTATACCGCACGGAGAGAGAGCGGAATGAAGGGAAGGCCTTACTGTGGCAACAACTCAAAGCCATGCTGATCAAAAAGTTCCTGGTCAATGTGCGGAAATGGAGCGTGGCGTCTTTACAGGTCGATATTTTTTTATGGATCGGAAATTGAAATGTTTAAATGTAGGAAATGTTTTTAAACAAACGGGAGGAATATTTCAATATATAGATCTTAAAGTACGGAGTAATTTTCATTGAGATCAAAATAATTGACGTTTCAACTAAATCTTGTTAACAGGTGATTGTCCCTCCCGTGATAACCTTGGTGATTCTAGCCATTGTAAAAGCGTTCCCATCCTCCGGTAATCCAACTTCGCTGGAAATATCATTCAAGGTACTCTGATTTTATAATTTCTGAAGTATATTACAGATTTTGTTTGCAAATTGAATAACTTTATAAAAATGTATTCTGGAGATGGAGATCCACGTCAAATTAGAGTCATATTTTTTACCTTTGAACTTAGGCTTACGAACGCGTGGAACGCACAACAGTTCTTTTTAACTGCGTCCCGGAGTCAAATTTATGTTCATCATTTGAAAGATTTATGAAGAAGTCAAGACCCATTGAAGAAATTCCGGATACGTCAATGGTATCCTTTTTACTCGACGAGGTAAAAAACCAACTTAAATTTTTTTTTTTGCAAAAAAATCCCCTTAAAAGGCTATTTTAAAATTGCTTGTTTTTCAGACGGAGAAATCAATTTCAAATGTGAACTCCAAGTATATTCTGGCAATCGACCAATCCGACAGGTCGGTTGAAGGGGACGGGAAAAATTTGACGGTTCTGTTTAACAATCAGCCGCTTCACACCCCCGCCCTTGGGCTCAATGTCCTCTCCAATGCCCTTTTGAATTATTTCGGGGAAAAAAATAAAATCACGGTTTATAATCATCCATTTAATTTGCACGCCAAAGATGAGGCGTTCACTAAGGAGACCTGGGGGTCATCTTTACTGGTGGGGATCTCCACTTGCTTAACAGGGGCCTTTATGGCCGCAGCCTTCGTTATCCTCCCGGTTCTGGAGCAACTGTCCAAGTCGAAGCATTTGCAGCAAATTGCCGGGGTCCGCCTCCCCGTATATTGGCTTGCGGAATTCCTCGTTAGCTTAGGAGTTTTTATGATCCCCGCCGTTCTCTCCTTGTACGCTACAATTTACATGGATATGAATATGTATCAGCCATTTGCGATGCAAATTCGGTATTTATTTCTCTTCGGAATGTTTGGCTGGGCATTTTTACCTTTTGTTTTGTTCCTCTCAAAATTTCTCAAGAGTGCGTCTGGGGCGTATGCCAAAATCCTATCCTTCAATATAATTCTAGGGTTGGTATGCTTATACTTAATCAGCCTTTTGTCAAATCCGGATTTTGATTTCTCCGATGCAGCCAAGACAGCCCACGATTTATCAATGATTCTTCCCAGTTATTGCCTGTCCTCTGGGGTTACCCAACTCGGCAGTCACTATCAACTTGAGAAGGCTTGTGTGCACTTTAATTTGTCACTATTGTGTGAACGTACGCCCGAGTCCAAATGCTGTACACTCTGTAAGAAATTAATTGATAAAATTCAAAATTGAATGACTATTTTCCACAATATTATCCAAATATTTAACCGGCTTTGAATTTGACAGTCCAAGATAGTTACTTTTCCTGGCACGAATTGGGTATAGGGAAACAATTGACGTCTTTGCTTATCTTCGGTTTGGTCTGCATAATCTTGCTGACTATGTCGGAGTGTGGAGTCCATCGAAAATTGGGCACACAAATTAGGAAGCACAAGTCAAGCGGCCGGTCCGTTTTGAAACAAATTTATGGTAATTTTACTTACTTAAACATAATAACGTTATTACTTATAGAAATATTTTTACTAGACATTCTATCCCTGGGAAATGTAAATATTTCCCTGCCTGGTTTCAGAATCTATGGAACTTTCCGACGTGGACGTCTCAAATGAGAATCGACGGATCACTCATGCCACAATTACCTCCTTGGCCTTGACCGATACATTGATACTAAAGTATTGACATATAATTGATTCTTTTTTTTTGTTGTGGCAATAATAATAATTACAATCAAATGTCTGTACTTCCTTCCTTACAGAGGTCTGACAAAAATTTACAAAGGAAAATTCACTGCAGTGGTTAATCTAAACTTGGGAGTGAAAAAGGGAGAGATTTTTGGACTCCTGGGAATAAATGGAGCTGGAAAAACGACAACATTTAAAATGCTCACCGGGGATTCTTCCATTACCTTTGGGGATGCTTACATAAATTCCTTTTCAATAAAAAATCATCGAAGAAAGGCCCATTCTTATTTGGGCTACTGCCCTCAATTCGACGCTTGCATCGAGGAGTTGACAGGAAGGGAGACGCTCACAATGTTCGGAAGAATTAAAGGGATCCCAGAAAAAAATATCAAAGCTTTGATCACGAAAGTGTCCAATAATCTACTCTTCAGTAAATTTCTAGACAAGCAGTTCGGAACGTACAGGTATGAATACATTTTGTTTGTCAACAATGGTCCTACGGGATACTCATCTGACATGGGGCTTACATTTTTGTGATTGTTTTTGTTGTAGTGGCGGGAACAAGCGGAAATTGTCAACTGCCATAGCTATGCTGGGTGACCCCGCAGTTATATTTTTGGATGAGCCGACGGCAGGCATGGATCCCGTTGCGAGACGTCATGTTTGGAATGCTATAAGTTTGGTGAGGGACACTGGGACTTCCGTTGTGATCACATCTCATAATATGGAGGAATGTGAAGCGCTCTGCTCCAACTTGGCTATAATGGTCAAAGGGCAATTCAAATGTTTGGGCTCACCGCAACACTTGAAGTCTAAACTGAGTCCAGGATACAAACTGGTGGCTCAAATTCCCTATGGAAGGACAAATTTCTCCGACACTGCCACGGTATATGGATATTGATTAGATTATATTTGACCTATTGTTTTGATAATTGTTCAAGTTTAATTAATTTCTTATTAATTTCCCGTGTCCAGGTATATCAACAAAATAACGACTGGCCAGCGAGGTTGGATGAGTTCAATATATTTCTGGAGAGTAAATTCCCAGGTGGGATATATTGGGATTTGTTTCAGTTCATTTCTGTCTCGCTTCCTTAAATAAGTCCAATTAATTGCTTTACCTCAATTATTTTTCAAAACAGTATCTATTAGAATTGAAAGGCATGTATTCCTGTTGTTTGTGTTCACACAGGTTGCTTACTTAGGGATGCCCATCCAGGATTTGTCCAGTACACATTGCCTTCCTCCGTTCCATGGTCACTTATTTTTACGGTGATGGAAGAAGCAAAAGTAATATTCCATCTCGAGGCTTATTCCGTGGGACAGGTGGATTTAGAACAAGTTTTCTTTAATTTTGCTAAGGAGTGAGCGACGCTAAAGAATTATGTATTGTTTTTAAATTACAATCTAATTTTATTATATAATGCAGTAAAAACTCTGTATTCCTCAATTAACGCTTTCAAACTAGTGGTTTCGTTCCATCTGGGAGTGTACGTGACGATTGCATCTATTTTAGCGATACTGTGCTTATTGTTAATAGTGATAATTCCTTATATCCTTTTGTATATACATTTCTGGATGCCGTAGTCTCCATTTTGGATTTAGACCGATGAAATAAAACACGAATCAATTTCTTGAAACATATTGAATATCATCATTTTGAAATTTGTAATTCTCTAATTTTCTTGTCCATACTCATCTTCATCGTCCCGACTGTCGCTTCAGATGTGGAGGTTTTCCTAAACGTGCTTGTCACCCCGGTTTACTATTCCCCAGTAGTCTCGCCCTAGTCCAAATATACGGGTCATAAATTTGTGTACTCCCACTGTCAAAGAAATTCTTTTCTGGATTTTTAAAAATTTGGTTCATTTTTCAAGAGTAAAGAACCGTAAAGGAAATTCGACATTTCCCTTCCCAATAACCTTCGAGGATGGTTTGCTTGTAACTGGACGCTCTTTCCAAAAAACCATTCAGCACGACTCTATGTTATATGGTGGGCATGGTCAGGAGAAATAGGGAGCAAGACTCAGGGAATTCAACCTCATGAACAAAAATGAGAAGGATATAGAATATCAGGAAATTCGGATGCTGTCATTTTATCCTGGGCGATCTGACGCTCATACAAATATTCCAAGGGTTTGTCCAGTAAACTATGAAACAGGAATAAGATTAAGCCAGAAATATTATTTTTATATATCAGCTTTTCACACTGTTCCATAATCTGCTTCACGTTTTTGGTTTCTGTATGTACAATATTTAATATGGGGTAATGATACAAAATTTGACTTTATAGGACAAGTCCCTTACATATTTTTATTCCGGCATTAAATATATATTTTTTTAAATTGTACACGGGAACAGGTCATGATTGACACATCCGTAATACATTTATACTTTGCTTAACACTCTTTAACCATGTGTAAGTTTATGAAAATACACATACTTAGGCTTATTCAAATTCCTTTAGGAAATCAATATGGATATGTAAACCTATAAGATAGTTTTAAGTTGCGAGATCCTAAGTGTGAGAACTGAGAACCAGGCACGAGAGACAGAAGCGTGAGTTTTTCGGACTCAAGCAAGGATTTGAGAGTCAGAGTAGCGTTTGTTAGCTGAATATGTACTATTAAATATAAAGGAAAATACCTTAACAGTAATAGTCCTATAAAACACTTTTCCCGGATTTTACGACTCAAAGACACAATCGCGAAAGGAAGTAATAAAAAGAGCATTAATACTTCTATGAATGAAGGAGATGACAAATAAACCCTTCTAGATATTTTACTTTAGAATAGATTGCTTCCAGTAATACCAAAAGGGTTCAAAGCTGATGTTTACAGTTATTGAAAATCCTCTGTGAATACTGTAGCAAGTGGAAAGTTATCAAGGGGCGAAGTGAAACTTGCACGACTCCTCACTCTAACTCATCCGTAATGTTTTCTCCGGGGAACTTTGTTCCTGGGACAGCGAACCTGTCTGAGCCAATTTTATTAACTTGAACATGTGACCTTTTTAATTTCTTGGGGTCAAATGACCGCATCCAAAATCCAAAGGGTTCTGAAACATTAGGTAGTGGCGTACAATAAGAACTTTATTTCACTTCGTAACTCCGAAATTGGTGTGGCCAATTGAGCTCATCTACGAACCTTTATGCATGGAGACTACATGTGTAATTAATGTAAGCAAATTCCAATATCGGGTTGTTGAGTAATCGCGTCTATGTATAGACGTATGTACACCCACGACAAATCCATTCAGGACGCTCCCCTTAAAAACGCGAGAAATATTGTTCCCTCTATGACTTTGCATGATGTATAGTTCAAATATGAAAAATCCTCGCTACGCGATAATTTGAGGTTTCGCATAGGGTGGCGTCAGCTACCGCCGTCAAAGTATGACAAATTTTGAGTTTTTTTCGAAACCTTTGTTTTTGTTTTTCCGAAAAAACTACCGGGCCGATTTCAACCACATAATCAATAACTATTACTATTTGCATACGCAATACTCACAACAAAAATCATTGACATACATTCAATAGTTTTGGAGATAACCATCATTTGACTTGAAGTCCAAAATTTCAAGAATTGTTTTCTCAAAAACCAATTACTAACTCAGCCTTACTTTTGACAATAGTAATATCCATGAAAATTGTCATTAAAATCGGACCAGTAGTTTTTGAGTTATCGTGCTGAAGGACGTACGGACAACGCTATTTTACTAGGGGGCGTACGCTACCCTAAAAATGGGCCGGCAGTGCTCAGCAGAAGTTCGTGGGATTCAATAGGGCTCTAATTTGAACATAAATACCTTCAATCCATCTTTTATGTTATGTGCAGTGTGCACTCGAGAAGTTGATGACAATCATATTTATTTTCATTTGGTTAAATACTTAAATGTTGGAAATTCCCGGATGTCCTAAAGAGAATGCTCATAACAATTACGGGAAAACCTCAAGTTATCCGACCCTGGACGAACGGCGGGACAAGTCAGATGACGTACTTCGGGTTCATTCTCAAATTGGCCGACGTCCTAAACCAAACGTTTCGCACAAGTTGGCCGACGTACGTCTTACAACAAATTAGATTGGTTATCAAACTACTTAACTAATACCACTGACTTTAAAATACAAATATAAGTATTTTGAGTTACTTGGTTAATAAACAATTCGGAATACAAATATCTGCAGTAGTTTTTTACAGAACGCTGAATAAAATACTTAACTTCCAGCAAAAGCGTGAAATATTGTTTGAAATTGCCGTATTTTAAATGCAACATGCAAATTGTAAGTATTGTCCCAACGGGTAAACACCTATGATTTATTTCCAGACGTTTGACTTAGCAAAGTGTGTTAATTATTTGGACCAACTATTCAATGTCCAGGAACCATACGCAATTTAGTTTTCGTAAGCTATCGAATACTCAAGTAACGCTTAGAGTTGCTTATTTGTGTAGAACAAAGTAGATTAACATGACTGTAGATAAAGGATAATTTTACTTAAAATGAATAACAACACCTTGATATTTCGTTGTGGTCGTGTCAATAATTCAACTAAATTGGTAGCCACCACATTGTTATGTGATGGCTATCATGTTACATTTTTACGTTGTTCAAATAATATCCAACACCCATGAAATACAAACGTGAGAACGCACTTATTTACAATAACATATACTAATATCCAATAAGCAGGGTTGACAAGTGGCTTTGAATGTATCGGATTAAAAAAACTACACGTTGGAAAGAAATCGCTCAAAATATTATGCTGCCCAAAGCTACGAAATTATGAAATCAGTGCAATATGGTTTCGGCATTAAACATAATTGTATTTATGACAAATACTTCCGAATCTTCCTAGTTAAATCCTAACATAACATATATTGATCTGTTGGTACATGTAACTAAGCTTTCAACTATCTGCTTAGGTTTACTAACAAGTTACGTAATTCAAATATGAAATATTTTAATATCTGGTCACTTCATGGGTACCATACATCATTGGCAGCGAATTGTTTGAACCACATATTCCACCAAGCAATAGTTTTTACTTGTCAATTTCTACAGTAATACAATATAACTGAAACAAATGTTCAGAATTGATATTTGCTAATTTAGGATCTTGCAATTCATAGTATTTCAATTCACTGATTGTCTTTATTCGATATTGAAATGTAAAATTAATTGGTTTCATTCCTAACTCGAATCAATAATGGTTATGGGTTAAAACCTTGTGCCCGAAAATTATTTAAATACAAAAAAACCACACGTAAGTAGGTACTCTTAATTATTAAAATTCTTTCAAAATCGATTCATCTACAAACTAGCAGACGCAATGATCAAACTCGTCGATTCCTTTTTATTCATTTCATTTTGGTTGACCTCATGCCTTAACGCACTGGTGACCACGAGAATTACGATGGAGCTAGCGGGTAAAATCGGGTCCCTCTATGCCAAAATGTGTTTGCTCTTTTATTGGGTATTTCACTTCATTGTCATGTTTCTCTCAATCTGTCGATACGGGTGATTCCGGCGAGCATCCGGTGAAGAAATCTTTGTTCACTGAAATTCATTTTTCGTCAGCTGTATTCTCATCAGCTAATGACAACCAGATTTCACGGATAGGAAGGAACAATATTAGCTTACAGCTGTTGAGCTCCAGCAAATTTCCAGGGGTTGGCGGCGGGGATCCGTGTGATTCAGCCATACTAGTACTCGAAGATGCTGATGCGTCAGTATCCCCGCCAGGTCCTTATGCCTCCAAATCTAAAACGTCCTGGACGCCCTCTGATGTACTAACTGATTCCTGTAAATTAAAACATGCCGTTGAAATACACTAATACATGAAAAAATTACTCTGACATTTTTTACATTGTAACAAATAAAATATATGTCCAAAATATTCGAAACTCGCCGTTTCTTCACTTAATGAAAAGCTCCCATAACCCCTTCTGGAAATGTTTTAAGGTCAATTTTTAGAGTTGTGTGGCTTGAAACTGTGGAGTTCGTGTACCCCTACATTGTAGCATTTCTTAGCTTTTATACCTCAGTGAAAGGCATTCAATGTGGACACTTCTGCGCCAAGCATGATTTGATTTCTTGGATTCGTCGCCAGATGTCTAAAAATGAACACGTTTCCAAAGGGGTAGCTACTTTAGCGGCTGGCGTTTGAACACGTTATTCATAATAGCTAACTTATTGATTATCTCGTATTTATTTTACGCCTGCAACACCATCTTGACGTGACTTACGTACTACCATATTTGGTTTTATTGCTATATTTATATTCAACATAAAAAACTCCAGCTATCGTGTTCTCGGTGCATACTCGTGGCTACTTACGAGTATTTACAAACTTGCAATCTAGGTCAACGGAAATACTAATGAATTATGATCTTCCGTTTTGCTAAAAACGTCGACTTCCTGGAAATTAATCACCAGGTCACAGCTAAGTGTAGCAGTAGTGCTTACTAGTAAAAGTACGTATAAGTATTTATGTGTCAATTGCGATGACTAACAATGCGATAATCAACTCTGTAGCGTCGTAGGATTCCGTTTTATATACAAAACATAAAAATGAAATGTTGGTGTTTCATTGTACATACAAAGCACGTCTCCCTTATGATAATCAATTAGTTAGTAGGAAATATTTACGCAGTAAGGGTGAATTGTTAAGACAGAGTACTACTTCAATAGGTCAAAGTTTGTGTGCAAGTATATGCAGTGTAAGGGAAACGTGTAGTGTAACTGTTGAGTTTAAAGGTCTTGCGTTCTACGAAGAGCTATACGAAAGCTATACTTACATTGAGAGAAACTGCACGAAGACGGAATAGTATCCTCACCGACGATCCACCTGAGAACCTCTGGATTAAACAAAGGTTTTTATGACATCATTATGGCCATTTATTTCGAAGGAAATTGATTTGCTAAAAGATCGAAATGTCGCGAGTAACTATTTATGGTCAGCGGTGCAATGCATGAAGGGTTTCAAAAATTGGTAAAACTGATTGTAGGAGTTCCCAATTTGACAGCACAACAATTGGTTTTGTTAATGAGTTTTAAAACTCATAAACTGTGGAGTTCGTATTAGCTGCAAAGAGTTTTGTTAATGCTTTTTTTGCGATGTGACCCCTTATGACGTTTTCCTATTCTTCGATGGATTCTCCAGCATGACACAGAAAATACCACATCGTTATAAAGACAAAGAAATCTTTTACTATGCGTAAGGCTCTAAAAACATTTTAATGAATCAAAAACTTCACCAGAATATTAAAACATTACGTGGTCGTTGCAGCTTGGTACTTAAACAGGGGAATGTTGTACCTGAAATGCCTATAATGGAATTTTAGAACAGGCGACAAGATGTTCCACAGCTAGAAACCATTCTGAGATGGATGTGTTACTCGCAAGAATATTTTGGCTTTGGACCAAACGATCATGGGAAACGCGTATAAGGTCGTGTCATATACAGTTCATACGAGGGATATCTACTTTGCAGTGTTGATGTTCAATGGGAAAAAAATCTGTGAACAATGGAATGTGAAAGAAACCGGTGAATTGTGAGAACCATATTGTCCTAGAGAATGGGCTATTTCGTCTGTTTGGTTGGCCTTAGACAAACTTCGGGTTTAAATTGTATTTCCTGTCAGGCATAGTCGAAATTGCTAACTATGCAATTATAGTAAAACACTCAGTTCATACAATGTATGTGTTCAAACATAACTCTATTAATGTACGTTTGTAAAAACATTGCTGCGTTTGAAACAAGTAATTTTTAATATTGAACATGCACATGAAGCCTAAAAGTATTCTTATGAAAAGGTAAATTTACCAATTAGGTTTTCACAATTATCTGACTTGTAAGTTATTATGTATAAACTTTGTGATCTGCGCTTCATTAAGTGGAGACAGTCTCGAAATTTACTTGAACATGACTTCAACTTGATACTTGAAGTCTAGTAACTCGTACAATATACTGAAAAATTCCATTTACGGAACTGCACTTAAACAATTTTTTAAAAATCTTTTGCAATGCACACCAAAGAATAATTTTTGTTTCGTTATTTACAAATTAAAGCAATCAAACATTACAATGTAACTCAAAATAAAATAGCTAATGTATGAGTAATAATGTTTTGTTCGTCCAAGTTGAAAGTCCCAGAATTTTTGTCGCTCAAGATTCAATGAAGTGGATACGACAATCAATAAATACAATGTTCAACATAGTATATGTGATTTTCAAGTGAGTTTCATTAAACCCGAAAGGATTTTTATAAGTTAAAAAATTGGCATTTTAGATTTAATTGCATATAGCAAACTTTTCTTGCTTCAAAACTTCATTGCTGTTATGACATACAGCCTTGCGAATAACAGTCACTTTCAGAGCTTCTGCCGGGGACAGGGACGTCCCGTCGGGACACTGGACGGACCGGGACGGGACGTCCCCGCGGACAAAATAATTGTCCCCATGTCGTATTCGGGACGGGACGGGGACAAACAAAATTGTCCCCATTATATTCGGAACGGGACGGGGACAAAAAAAAATGCCCCCATTATATCGGGGACGGGACGGGGACAAAAAAAATTGTCCCCATTATATCAGGGACGGGACGGGGACAAAACAAATTGTCCCCACTATATTTGGGACGGGAAATGCTTTTTGGTCGTGTATATAACGGGACGGGACGAGCAAGCATAGCAGAACAAGGATAACGTTTCAGCTTTAATACTCATCAGTAAACTATTCTGTGAACACTATTTCACCTTTGTAGAAAATGAGGCTTGTTGCTCAAAAAGTTCAGGAAGAATCTTGGAGCCACGATTCTATAAATGCGTTTTTTATGTGTTTGATACAAATATTTTTTGTACGAAATTTTCCTCATGTTCCGATTTTCAGTATGGGAATGTCGACAACTGTTTTCAGTAATTATCGGGACGGTACAGGAATTTTGTTCACATTCCACGATTTTCGGGACCGGGTACAATATTTTTTTTAATTTTGGGGACGGGACGGGGACAAGGTTGTTGTCCCCATGTCCCGACTTTCGGGACGGGACCGGGGACAACGTTTTTTAAAAATTTTGGGGACGGGACGGGGACAAGATTTTTGTCCCCATGTCCCGACTTTCGGGACGGGACCGGGGACAACGTTTTTATAAATATTTGGGGACGGGACGGGGACATGGTTTTTGTCCCCGTGTCCCGGTTGTCGGGACGGGACTGGGGACAAAGGTTTTTAAAAAATATCGGGACGGGGACGGGACAAGAATTTTGTCCCCAACAGAAGCACTGGTCACTTTGTTCCTTCAAAAGAAAATAGGACTTCAAAGCTGACCTATTAGAAAGGAATCTGTCCAGTGCTGGAAGTAAGGAAAACCGCACTTCCACAAATTCACAGAACTGCTTAAAAGAGTGCGCAGACGAGCTAGATTCGTTAAAAACCTTTAAAACTCAGCCTTCAACATCCATTGATAATTTATTGCACGCATTTTTTACAGCGTTGTGTATAATGTGTTATTTGAAATTAGCAGCAACAATTGATAAGTTTTATTCCTGGAATTTTAAAAACACATAATTCTGGGGACTGTAATTTACGTTTGCATTGTTCTCGCTGTAACAGCAAAAATATGTTGAACTTTAAATCGTCTCCAGATTTTTCGATGTAAAAAAATCTAAACTTTTTTAGTTTCAGCACCTGTTACTTTAGGTTTTTAGGAACTTTACATGTGAGATTTAACAGATCCGAATTCTTCATACTTCACAGAGAAAGTCGCTATACACACTAAAATCCTAGCAGGAGTCCTCTTTATTTTTGCCATTTCGACGTAACCAATTTTTGGAATTGACCTCTTCCCATATAGAATTGTAAAACCTAGACATTTTTAATTATTACCTGATGCTTAAGCGATTTTGTTACTCTTGTAATCACATCTTTATGATTTTATTAGCTTTATGTAGATGGCACATGATGCTCTCGTTTGAATCGAGCTACTCTAGAACGAAAGTATTTTATTTTTCTCTTAAAAACTCTATAATTTTCATAACGTTTTGAGCTCGACGTTTCCGGGACATTTACGTGTCCCGGAATACACCCTTCCGGGACACGGGACAACGACTGTCATTCCGGGACTGTCCCGGGCATTCCGGGACGTCTGGCGACGATTTATACTGTGTATCAGTTAACGTGCAATTACAAATTACAATTGCACTTGCAATTATATTTGTCGGTGCAATTATTTCCGAATGTTTTTGCAGTTGCCCTACCAACTGCAAGTAACTTATGAACTAATTGCAATTTCAACTTCGGTTATTTGCATGATTTCATTGCCGCATTTTAGCAAGTACCAGTTACGGCATTACTGGTACTTGCATTAACAATTTTAAATTATAATTGCAAGTTCAGTTATTCCCAATGCTTGCACCGACGGAAACACTACTAACAATGAGTCTGTAAGGAATAACAATGACATGTAAGGGAGCGTTCACAATTGACGTCATCAAATTAGTGGGTGGGTGCTAACGGGAGATGATGATGTTGATGACGCAGTGGTAGGGTGGATTTGACCAAATGATGATGTCATCAACCGACGAATGTTATCAACGATTTTTTTGCTTAACGGTTAACAGTTTTGGCAGTTTGATTCAACCTGCTTCGACTTGGTTACTTGCCGAAAATGCCACGCATTTTCAAATTAAGACATTTTCAGGGCATTTTTAGGTAGGCAGGCATAAAACCCAGGGCATTTTCAATTGTGCAGTCCTGATGATGATGACGTCATTACATGGGGTGGGTGCGTCGTTTCATCACATGATGATGTCTGATGACAAGTGTGTGACGGGGTGCCTAAAAACCAGTATTTTGGATGACGTCATTTGTGAACGCTCCCTAAATTGTCACTGTTGAATAACTAATGATAACCCTATGACAACTACCGATCAGTCTACCGATCATAATACAACTAATAACAATCACACTTACTATTTCGTGAACAAATTTACATAAACTCGACCATGAATATCTCAAGTTCGTGGTCAAGTATAGTCCATTATGTACCTACACGGGATGAAGTACTACGGTTCAAATAAACTATCATTACTTAATATCAAACTTGACTTGCAGATAGTCATACTCAAGTCCATGAATGCCGTAAGGTCACTCGAACAGTTATTATTTTGAAAACAATTACTGGAACTGAGAATATAAATTTATATGGTACCTGCATACGATGAAATTCAGAATTATAAATATACAGAAATGCCCGTATATCTTCGAGTGGTAAAATTTGAAGGACAAATTATACGAAATACAATACTGATCGTTGGTCGTTATAGAGGGATCGTAAGTCGTTATAGAGGGATTGTAAGTCGTTAGAAAGTGGTCGTTAGGAGTTAGAGACAGGTCGTTAGTCGTTACTTTAAGTCGTTAGGAATTAGGGGAAGTCGTTAGTCGTTAGTTTCGTGTCGTTAGGAATTAGGGTATGCCGCTACCGCTTGAATTCCTTCTCGCAGTCCATTTTTGAATGTTTTGAATATAAAATAGCTGTAGGGCGAATTAGTAAATTTTGATAAATTTTATTTGGCGATTTTAATTTGTAAGGAAATAAATTGGCTTAAGTATCTTCTGCAAGACCCCCTCGGGAATAATTCTTGAAGCAAAGTGAAGTTTCCTTGAGGAATAGTATTAACAGATCTTAAGTGTGTGGATCATTTAAATGAGGTAATAAAATTAAGATAAAAAGTTACATCTCAATTTAATAATTTTAACCTTTCCTGACATTTCTAGGAATTAAGGCTTCCATCCGATCGGATGATCCGCGGGTATCCGAAGATGGGATATCCGAAATATCGGATCGGATACACTACTTATCCGATCCGAACACAGTCCGATCGGCTCGGATACGTACCCCTTATCCGGTCATCGGATTCGGATCGGATCGGATTTGGAAACGGTTTTATTCGATCGGTTCGGGTCACAAATAACAAAGATGTGCTGACTTGGACGATGGGTTTACTGTGTTTTCAGGACGTGGTACGCGTACGCATCGCGCAGCCAACATGTCAGGTCATCAAAATGTTACAATTATTACGCATTAATATGGTTTGCTCTCTATACTCTTGAAATTTGTTATTTTTTGATAGATGCTACTCCAGCATCGTGAAATGAATGACATTACACATACAAAGTCTACAGCTCATGATTATTTCCTTTACCCTACCATAATATTGACTAATAATGGACAACGATACAAAACAAGTGCCATTAAGTCATAAGTCCTTTCCCAGATTTTAAGAAATATTTTTCATTGAAGTAAGTCAAAGGTAATAATTCCAGTTAAAATCTTCAAAGAATGGGATGCAAAGTACTACATGATTTCTCTTTAGACTTTAGAGTTTCATTCATATATTCCGAATTATATTTTCCCGCTCTTTTCTTGCAAATTTTATGAATTTTCAAAAAAGAGCTAGATTTATGTACATGTTGTGTCCCTATAGTTTTGAGTTAAATTGTTACCGTTTTTTCTTGGGCGGTTTGGCGTTCATAGATATATCTCGAAATACTTGATTTATAGCTAATTTCTTGGGGATTCATTTCCAGGTTTTTCCATTACCCTGTTTCACATTTCCGGATCACACGAATGACACTTTTGGGACGCGATTAAAATATTGCAAAGCATGTTTGCATGTATTAATCTTTGAAAAGCAACAATTCCGCACTCAAAACGAAATTATGTAACGTAAATAGTGCGACGGGAGTTCGTGTATTGTATTACGAAAACACGTGTACGTAATTACGCATAAGTAAATTTAATTGTTAAGAAACAATTCAAATTTTTTCTTGGACTGGGATTATTTTTATCAATGCCTAAAGGAATTATTCCCCAATCGTAGAATTATATTTTTTATAAACTTCGATGATTCTCCATTAATGATTGGAGAGTATATACTTATGAAGCTTCTTCCGCGTATTCGCATGCACTCGTTACAATTTATTACAGTTCTTTTTTCATGGAATTTATGACACCCGTTGGGCTTATTACTGCCAATGATTTTGTAAGCTCAACAATTAAATGAGCCAATGGAATTCTCAGTTTAAATTGTTCTGAATGGAAATAAAACATCTCCCTTGTATTTGCTAACAATAGACCATAAGTGGGTTGGTCGAATTGAACAAATACCATAAAATTGGCAATACAAGGACCACTTTCCTTAAACAAACGTTCTAATTGATTGAGTCACAGTATACTTCTTGCCTATTGAGCCGAAGGAAGCACGAGTTTAGCCTTAAGTTTAACTGTCCGCAGACAACATGAAGGAACTCAAATTGCTATTATGGAAGAACTTCAAAATCATGTCCAGGGAAAAAATTTCAACTTTAGTGGAAATCCTGTTCCCCATGACTTGTGTGATTGTCTTTGCTATTTTTCGTGTAGTGATAAAGAGGCAAGATATTCAAACTCCAGTTATTTACGAGCCCTTTGGCATCAGTGACATTCCAAATTCGGTCCGGGAGGATGCAAGTGTCATTTACTACTCGCCCCCAAATCGGGTCACAGATTCACTCATGAACATTGTTCTGCAGAAGTTTTTTACAAGTCGGGGTTTAAACTATACCGGTAAATTGTTTTGACTATACGTATGACATGATAATATATACTAACGTACATGGATGTTTTTACCGTAGTACATTACTATTCCAGTGAAAGCTTTCGACCGGGAAGACGCTTTGGTCACAGCCTATGTCAAGAGCAGAAATGAAGACCCGGATAGTCTTTCTAGGGGCCCTCTGTTGGCGGGAATCGTTTTCGACAATATCGGGTCCAAGAAGCTCCCTTCAAATATTAAAGTAAAGTTTGCTGCCAGCATTGAAGAAGATTTTGACGTGAATGTTTGCTGGGAATAATTATCGTATTATCCGCAGTACACTCTCCGGTTTCCAAGTTATCAACGGACAAATTACAACGGATTTACGGACCGAGGCAATTTTCGGCCATCTTGGTTAACGGAAAACCCCTACCCAATTTTAAGCTTTGGGGGACCCAGGTCAAAGGATAATTCATTTGGGGGTTTTCCAGGTGCTCTTGAATATTCAGTTAACATTATCTTTTATTTTATGAAATTCCCGGAGGAAACTATAACAATAATAATTTAAGAATTTTGCTTCATGCTTAGTTCAATTATTATTCAAGACACAAGCTTGTTTTTTAAAGATAATATTTCCTTAGGATATTTTGAGGAGGGATTTTTGTATCTACAACAGGCCGTGGACAATGCCCTAACGATGATGATACTGAACAGAACACAATTTGAGGAGTACAGTAACTATAGTTTAAAAATGAGGAGATTCCCTTATCCTCCCAGTAGCCATGACAAGTACTTGTACATAATTCAATTTTGGTTCCCCTATCTATTTGGGATTGCGTACGTCTACTCCGTCATGAACTTGACACGGCAAATTATCCATGAAAAAGTGACACGACTTAAGGTATTTCCTAAAATTTTAATGTAGACATTTAAATGATTTTTTTTAAATGAGCGTACATTTGAAGAACAGATTTTTCTTGTAGGAATTCATGAAAATCATGGGCCTTGCTAATTGGCAACATTGGACGACATGGTTTGCGAGATCGTTTGCTGTTTTACTCATTGTTTCTATTATGAACACCATCCTATTGAAGGTTATTTTTATTTGAGTATCAAAACCTCTCAGTTATTTTGGATAAAGTGCAAATTAATGTGCTAACCAAGGAATGTGCTAAATACATTTTAGGCGGAATTTAAAGAGGGAATTTCCGTTCTCTCCAAATCTAACTCGACACTTGTTTTTGCCATCCTTCTTCTGTATGGATTGCACTTGATCACTTTCGCATTTTTATGCTCTACGCTATTTTCTAGTGGTTAGTTTCATAAGATGCAATTGGACTTTGACATGGAAATTCCGGAATGTTTTGAATATGTGCCTCAGATTAGTTGTTTAATTTTAAATACGTTTTTTTAATTATAGAGGACGCTGGAGCTACAATTGCAGGATTCATGTGGATTTTATTTCTTTTCCCATTTTTTGCGTACTACCCCAAGTTCTTCCAGTTGACAAGAATTGATAAATATTGGAGGAGTATTTTGTCCCCGAATGTCTCCATGAGCTTCCTATTTTTTATCCTGGGGATGTTGGAGAGTCACAATGTCGGGTTGCAATGGGATAACTTGTGGAAAGGGTCGAATTTCAGTGATGATTTCTCCATCGGGGACTGCTGTGTTATTATGACGTGTAATTCTTGCATGTATTTAATAGCGGCTCTTTATCTAGAGCTGGCTTGTCCAGGCCCTTATGGTGTCAAACTACCTTGGTACTATCCATTTACGGTGGGTTAAATTAATCTTGGGAATTCTCTAAACTCCGATATAGTCCAAATATTTACTTTCTGAATTCTCAAATGTTTTAAGATCTGGTTTTGGACTGGGAAAACCCGGGAATCAAAAATAAAATCCATTAACCCCAATCAATTCAACAAGGATGGCTTTGAAGCCGAGCCCGAGGACTGGATCGCAGGAGTTGAGTTTCAAAATTTGAGTAAAGTTTTTGGCTCCAAAATTGCGGTTCACGATTTGAACTTTAAAATGTACCAGAATCAAGTGACAGTCTTATTGGGGCACAATGGGGCTGGAAAAACTACGATCATGTCAATTTTAACAGGTAGTTTTTCTACTCAAATTTTGAAGGAAATGTTTAACTTTCCCATTCAACTATCAATGTATGTATTTACAGGATTGATACGACCCTCAAATGGTACTGCTCTGGTCAACACTTTTGACATCTGTAAGGACATGCCAAGCGTCAGGGCCAGTTTGGGTCTTTGCCCTCAATATAACGTCCTGTTTGATAATCTGACAGTCGAGGAGCATCTCAAATTTTATTGCCAGGTATGGTTTCAGCATTTCCGGGTTGTCATTCTCATTATGTTTCGTTCAATCGATTGGGCTCAGGTTTTTCTTTCTGAGAACAGTTAAAAGGCCTGAAGAAATGCGAGACGCTGGAGGAAATTGAACGCTGCTTGTATGTTTTGGGTCTGGAAGAAAAACGTCACACTCAGTCCAAAAACTTGAGTGGGGGTATGAAACGGAAGCTTTGTGTTGGTATTGCATTTTCCGCAGGGTCAAAGGTAATCAACTGAACTTCCGGAAAGTTCTACGAATTCTTAAACTGCAGCTTACAGGTAAAACTTCTGGTAAGTCTTTGAATTCATCAAGAGAAATTTCCTGTAATTTCCAGGTAGTATTGCTTGATGAGCCAACTGCTGGCATGGACCCGGGTGCTAGACGCTCCACGTGGGATTTGATTCAAAATGAGAAAGCTGGAAAAACTGTAATTCTTTCCACGCATTACATGGAAGAAGCGGATTTACTTGGGGATAGGGTTGCCATAATGGCCGAAGGTAAACTTCAGTGCTGCGGGAGCTCCTTATTCTTAAAAGCGAAATACGGTAAGAAAATATTTCAAAATATCAATAAAAAAATTAATTTGAAGAAATAAATAATCCCTAATTTTTAAAATAAACAAAATGTATTTCAATACTTTTTGTATGCCAAGGTGGGGCTTATAATTTAATGGTGGTTAAAAAGGAAACCGCGGACGTCGACGGGATCAAGAACATAATCCTACGTTCGATTCCGTCAGTTGAATTCAAAGACGTGGGTGCAGAAATCAGTTGCACCCTCCCAACGGAAAAAATCAGCTTGTTCCCTGGAATTTTCGAAGAACTGGAAGCACGCAAGGATGAGTTTGGGATAGGTACTTATGGAGTTGGTAGCACAACCATGGAGGAAATTTTTGTTAGGTATGATTTTATTAAAACGATTTCCCGATTTTAGAGCGTAATACTATTCTCGTTGAACGAAAATTGGTTGTACTACGATATCCGTCCCCAAAATCGAATGTTCCGAATTACGATAACCGTCCCCGGATTACGATAACCGTCCCCAACTTCTGAATTACGATAACCGTCCCCGGATTACGATAACCGTCCCCAACTTCCAGTAGCTGTCCCCGAAGCACTTTCTACATTTCTCGCATTCTTGTACCAACGTCATTTCCAACTACAAGCTGTCTCTACATTCGGGGTACGATCGACGAAACCAAAATTGGCAAGCGTAAATACAACAGAGGTATTATTTCCACTTTCGGTTTTAATTAATTTAGTTGGAATTACATACATATTACATGCCATATATCGTACTTTGCCGGCGTACTTGGCACGTAGTGCCAAGTACATATATAATTCTACATGTCAATCTACAGCTTGTTAATTATATTCCAGGAAGGCTTGTCCAGGGCACAACGCTCACACTCATTTCGCTAATTTCAATCCTTCTTAACCATCTCGTCCTCCCAAGTGTTGATTCTGTGTGGTAGTCGTTGAGGACAGTGAGGGTTAGGTTAGTTTAGGCTGTAAAGGTGTGCCAATGTGACTACGAAGGCCCCTGCGGGGCCATCGTAGTCTCGGCACCCCTTTACAGCCTAAACTAACCTAACCTGAACGTCCGAAACGACGGGGTTAGGTTTTCAATCCGGAAAGCTGGTATGCTCTTGGAAATTGTAAATCGGGGACGGTTATCGTAATCCGGGGACGGTTATCGTAATTCGGAACATTCGATTTTGGGGACGGTTATCGTAGTTGCCCCCGAAAATTTTTGAAACATTCTTGAATTGAACAAGTATAGAGTTGGGGAAGCGGCCAAGAAACCAATCGACGAACTCTATAGTCAGTATCAAATTCCAAAGTCTGAACCGCCCATTGAAGAGCGGATCCCAAGCCCAAATCATTCTGTAGAAAATCTTTTCACACGCGTTGACTCCCAATCCCATTTATACCGCACGGAGAGAGAGCGGAATGAAGGGAAGGCCTTACTTTGGCAACAACTCAAAGCCATGCTGATCAAAAAGTTCCTGGTCAATGCGCGGAAATGGAGCGTGGCGACTCTACAGGTCGATATTTTTTTATGTATCGGAAATTGAAATGCTTAAATGTAGTAAATGTTTTTAAACAAACACAGTATTTCAATCCGGTGCTCTTAAAGTCCGGAGTAATTTTCTACAAATGTGGACACCAAAATTATAGACGCTTTTACAAAATCTTGTTAACAGGTGATTGTCCCTCCCATGATAACCTTGCTGATTCTAATCATTACAAAAACGTTTCCATCCTTCCAAAATCCAACTTCCCTTGAAATATCATTCAAGGTACTCTGATTTAGTAATTTTTGAAGTGCATTAACGTTTTCTTGGCAAAAATGTCATTTATATAAATGTATGTGCTGGAGATCGAGGTCAAATGGGGGTAATATTGAGTACCAAATTTGATCTTAGGCTTACGAACGTGTGGGTTTAACAACAGTTCTCTTTAACTGCGTCCCGGAATCAAATTTATGTTCATCATTTGAAAGCTTTATGAACAAGTCAAGACGCATTGAAGAAATTCCAGATACGTCGATGGTATCATTTTTACTCGACGAGGTAAAAAACAGATTTCCATTTATTTTTGCAACTAATTCCCTTAAAATGCTATTTTAAAATTGCTTGTGTTTGACAGACGGAGAAATCAATTTTTAATGTAAACTCCAAATATATTCTGGCAATCGACCAATCTGACCAGTCGGTTGAAGGGGACGGGAAAAATTTGACGGTTCTGTTTAACAATCAGCCGCATCACACCCCCGCCCTTGGGCTCAATGTCCTCTCCAATGCCCTTTTGAATTATTTCGGGGGAAAAAATAAAATCACGGTTTATAATCAACCATTCAATTTACACGCCAAAGATGAGGCGTTCACTGAGGAGACCTGGGGGACATCTTTTATGGTGGGGATCTCCACTTGCTTAACAGGGTCCTTTATAGCAGCAGCCTTCGTTATCCTCCCGGTTCTAGAGCAACAGTCCAAGTCGAAGCATTTGCAGCAAATTGCCGGGGTCCGCCTCCCCTTATATTGGCTTGCGGAATTCCTCGTTAGTTTCGGAGTATTTATGATCCCCGCCGTTCTATCCTTGTACGCTACAATTTACATGGATATGATTGAGTATAAGCCATTTGCGATGCAAATTAGGTATTTAATACTCTACGGAGTGTTTGGCTGGGCATTTGTACCCTTTGTTTTGTTCCTCTCAAAATTCCTCAAGAGTGCGTCTGGAGGCTATGCCAAAATTCTATCCTCCAATTTAACGCTAGCAATTGTATGCATAAACATAATTACCTTGTTGTACAATCCGGAATTTGGTTTCCACGATGCAGCCAAGACAGCCCACGATTTATCAATGATTCTTCCCAGCTATGCCCTGTCCTCTGGGATTAGTCAACTCGGCAGTCACTATCAACTTGAGAAGGCTTGTGTTCACTTTGATTTGCCACTATTGTGTGGACTTAAGCCCGAGTCCAAATGCTGTACACTCTGTAAGAAATTAATTATTAAAATTCAAAATTGAATGACTATTTTCCACAATATTATCCAAATATTTAACCGGCTTTGAATTTGACAGTCCAAGATAGTTACTTTTCCTGGCACGAATTGGGTATAGGGAAACAATTGACGTCTTTATTTATCTTCGGTTTTGTATGCATATTTTTGCTGGCTATGTCGGAGAGTGGAGTCATTCGGAAAATGCGAATAAAAATTGAGAAGTACAAGTCAAGCCGCCGGTCCGTTTTCAAACAAATTTATGGTAATTACATACTTAAATATAATACTTTCTGGGGGCAACTACGATATCCGTCCCCAAAGTCGAATGTTCCGAATTACGATAACTGTCCCCGAATTAAGATAACGGTCCCAAAGTTCCAAATTACGACAACCGTCCCCGAATTACTAGAAGGGGAGGCCATTGCAGGTGTCCTGTTGAAAACCTAACCCGTCGTTTCGGACGTTCAGATTAGGTTAGTTTATAGCTGGAAGGGGGTGCCAACGTGACAATGAAGCACCCCTTTACAGCCTAAACTAACCTAACCCCCACTGTCCTCAACGACCACCATACAGAATCGACATCTGGGGGGACGAGATGGTTGAGAAGGAGTACAAGTAGCGAAATCATTGAGTCCATAGTACTGAGGTTAGTTGTTCATAATTCGAAACTTGGAGACGGTTATCGTATTTTCCGGGGTTGATTAGAGTAATACAGGGACGGTTATCGTAATCCGGGGACAGTTATCTTAAACCTAAACATTCGATTTCTGGGACAGATATCGTAGTACAACCATAATTAATTTCGTTACTTCGAAATATTTTTACCAGTGACCAGAACCTCAATTACTGGGAAATGTACATGTTTTCCTCCGTGGTTTCAGAAACCATGGAACTTTCTGATGTGGACGTCTCAAATGAGAATCGACGGATCACTCATGCCACAATTACCACCTTGGCCTTGACCGATACACTGATCATAAAGTATTGACTCATAATATATAAGATTTTTGTTGTTGTGGTAGTAATAATTATTTCAATAAAATTATCTGGGCATCGATCCTTACAGAGGTCTGACGAAAATCTACAAAGGAAAATTCACTGCAGTGGATAATCTAAACTTGGGAGTGAAGAAGGGAGAGATTTTTGGACTCCTGGGAATAAATGGAGCTGGAAAAACGACAACATTTAAAATGCTCACCGGGGATTGTTCCATTACCTCTGGAGATGCTTACATAAATTCATTTTCAATAAAAAATCATCGAAGAAAGGCCCATTCTTATTTGGGCTATTGCCCTCAATTCGACGCTTGCATCGAGGAGTTGACAGGAAGGGAGACGCTCACAATGTTCGGAAGAATTAAAGGGATCCCAGAAAAAAATATCAAAGCTTTGATAACGAAAGTGTCGAATAATCTACTCTTCAGTAAATTTCTGGACAAGCAGTTCGGAACGTACAGGTTTGAATACGTTTTGTGTGTCAACATGGGTCCTATAGGATATTCATCTGAAATATGGCTTAAATTTTTGGGATTGATTTGTTGTAGTGGCGGGAACAAGCGGAAATTATCAACTGCTCTAGCCATGCTGGGTGACCCCGCAGTTATATTTTTGGATGAGCCGACGGCAGGCATGGATCCCGTTGCGAGACGTCATGTTTGGAATGCTATAAGTTTGGTGAGGGACACTGGGACTTCCGTTGTGATCACATCTCATAATATGGAGGAATGTGAAGCGCTCTGCTCCAACTTGGCTATAATGGTCAAAGGGCGATTCAAATGTTTGGGCTCACCGCAACACTTGAAGTCTAAACTGAGTCCAGGATACAAACTGGTGGCTCAAATTCCCTATGGAAGGACAAATTTCTCTGACACTACCACAGTACTTACATGGATATTGATTAGATCAAATTTGACCTATTGTTTTAATAATTATTCAAGTTTAATTAATTTCTTGTTAATTTCCCATGTCCAGGTCTATCAAGATAATAACGACTGGCCAGCGAGGCTGGATGAGTTCAGTATATTTCTGGAGAGTAAATTCCCAGGTGGGATATATTGAGATTTGTTTCAATTTATTTTAGTCTCGCTTCCTTAAATAATTTCAATTAATTGCTGTCCCTCAATTATAGTCTCCAAAACAGTATCTATAAGAATAGAATGGAATTTTTTCCTGTTGTTTGTGTGCACACAGGTTGCATGCTTAGGGATGCCCATCCAGGATTTGTCCAGTACACATTGCCTTCCTCCGTTCCATGGTCACTTATTTTTACGGTGATGGAAGAAGCAAAACTGTTGTTCCATCTCGAGGCTTATTCCGTGGGACAGGTGGATTTAGAACAAGTTTTCTTTAATTTTGCTACGGAGTGAGCGTCGCTAAAGAATTGTGTATTTTTTTTGAAATTTGAATCTAATTTTATTTTATAATGCAGTAAATACTCTGTATTCCTCAATTAACTCTTTCACACTAGTCGTTTCGTTCCATCTGGTAGTGTGCATGACGCTTGAGGCTATTTGAGCAATAATGTGCTTATTGTTAGTAGTTAGTAGTGATAATTCCTTATAAAATTGCTTTACTTTTCTGGATTCCGTAGTCTCAATCTTGGATTTAGACCAATGGAATAAAACACGAACCAATTTCTTGAAACATATTGAAGATCAGTGTTTTAAATTTTGTATTTCTCTAATTTTCTTGTCTATTCATCCTCATCCTCCTGACGGTCGCTTCGAGTGTGGAGTTTTTCCTAACCCTGCTCCTCACTCCGATTTACCAATCCCCACTAGCCCCACCGTAGTCCAAATGCGGGTCATAAATTTGTGTGCTCCCACTGTCAAGGAAATTCTTTTCTGGATTTTTCAAAATTTCGTTCATATTTGAAGAGCAAAGAAGTAAAGGAAACTGGACATTTCCATTCCAAATAACATTCGAGGAGGGTTTGCTTTATCAACTGTACCATCTTTCTAAGGAACTTCTGCATGTCCCTATGTTAAGCATGGTGGGCATTAGAGCATCACCCCGTGAGATATTTTAGGCCCGTGCCCGCCCGTGGCTCGTAACGTTTTACCCGTACCCGCCCGGCCCGAAATTAATGTTTATCGAAAAAGCTCGGCGCGGCCCGCAAAATTACAAAAAGCCCGTAGCCCGCCCGCAAATAATATACATCTTAAATACTGAAAAACTATTTTAAAATATTGGTGTTCTTGACTGTTACATACAGTCGTTAAACTACCTTGTTTATTAAGAAGGCAATACAAAAGCTTATGCTGCTATTTCGGCTTTATTAAGCACTTCTGGTGGCGTTCTTGAATTTATTACAATGTTAACTTCTGGATTCTTATTACAAATACTTGAACTACTAGCAGGATTCATCTTCTAGACTAAATGGAATTTTCCACAGTAATAAAGAGCGAATTGAAACTTACTAAATAACAAAGGCAGGTATGCAATAAAACTTTTCTTGCATACCTGCCTTTGTTATTTAGTAACAGTCGTACAGACGGGCACGGGCCTAAAATATCCCACGGGGTGATGCTCTATCGTACACCAAGCCTTAGTTTGTTTGAAAGCTAAAATTGCAAACGTCTGAAATTCGTTCAAGTCATTCAAGTCTATGTACATTCACAACCGCTGCTCCTGCATTCACAACTAATGGAATTTCTGACGGGCTTTTACGGGCTTTCACGGTCTTTTTTAACCGCGATGAAAAGACCGTACCCGCCCGTAACCCGTCAAACCTAATAATTTTTACCCGTACCCGCTCGAAGCCCGTGCGGGCCGGGCTTTTTGCGGGCTTACCCGTAAATTTTAACCGCCCGAGATGCTCTAGTGGGCATGGCCAGGAGAAATAAAGAGTAGGACTCAGGGAATTCATCCTCATGACCGCCAATGAGGAGGATGCTATCATTGCTATGCTGCTATCCTGGGCGATCTGGCGCATTGATGGGCACTCTCACGAGGTATGAGTTCTTCCCTCGCCGTTATCCCTCGCCTTTAATTTTTGAGGGATGAGAGCGAGTTCCTATCATAAAAGAAGGGCCCACATATAATGAGGGCGAGGCATAGCAAAATGTATGTAATAATACAAAGGCGAGGGTGAGTGTGAGTACTAAAAGATAGTCCTCATGAAGTTCGAACAACTATTAAATCCCGCGAAATAATTCTCGCATTTCCTCTTTGCTGTGCCTTTTTGCCATACACGAGTCTGAAGAATTAGATAAAGGTCTGAATAATTAAGTGTACGTTTGACGTTTGATGGTCTCAACTTGGTGATACTGAACTAAGGGACTAAATCGGATAACTATATGAAACCAAATGGAATACATTTTTCAAGGGATAAATAATTGGATGGGAAACTTTTTGCCGATACGGAACAAATATTTCACTGGACAATTTTTCCAGGGTTCAGGACAGGACAAGGTTTCACGTGATGGTTTCGCACTTCTCACGCCATTGATGGGTAATTAGTTATACCTTGCTATCACCTCACGAGGTTAGCAGTTAAGTCTATTTGCACTCGCCATCGTCAAAACCTTCAGGAAAGCGACGCTTCTAATCACACTAAAACTCAATAGGCGAGGGTGAGTCGGTGAGTGCATGTTGTTAAAAGTAGATTCTCACGGGCCCGTGAGATTCAGATTGCAATGCACTGACAGTTATGCTGTACTTATGGACTCATGAGGCCGAGGTAGAGTCCTTATGATTTAGAGTATAGGTCCTCACGAGTCTGAGTGCGAGTTCTAGCGAAAACTGTCGTGAGGTTATGAATGAGACCGAGTGCGAAAAGGTTTAGTTATATACCACGTGAGGTGAGGGCGAGGGCTTCCATCTATGATCTGGCATTCATAAAAATATCCCATGGGATATTCCTTTTTGACTTATCTGGAGTCTTTTGGACATTTCACCCTATGTCAATACATATTTAGTTACCAAAGGAATCAAAACTGTGTAAGATGATTAAGATTAAGCGAAACTATTATTTTATATAACAGCTTTTGACACTGTTCCATAATCTGCGCCAAATTTTTGGATTCTGTGAGTACAATATTTGACATGGGGTACTGAAACAAAATTCGCCTTAAAGTCCTTGACATGTTTTTAATTCGGCTCAAATATTATTTTTAAAATTGTGCACGGGAACAGGATATGATTGACACATCCGTTCCCTCGCAGTACCTTTCTCTCGTGGTACCAACAACATACTGGGGAATGCGCAAGTAATTCCCTCGCGGTACCATTAGTGTATATGGCAGGGGTCGGATTTATGTAGGAAGACGGGAAGAATCTTTCCAGGGATTTTTTTCCCGGAATTGTTGAGGGAGTTTTATGGGAAACAAATTTTGCAGAGATTTTTGAAATTGATAAGTTTTTTTTCTTGTAAGCAGGAATTTTCAAATTTGGTTACCCTTTTTTCCCTGAGAACCTGAGAACGTTAAGTGTCGAGTAATACAATTTAATATCCTTGTGACGTCACTAGTAAAATCTATTCACTATGCTTTAGTGTCGGCTGTGCTTACACCTAAATTAGCTGAGTAGATTGTGATTGAAATTACTGTATCATACGTATTGTTGAATATTGTAAAAGCTTCTAAGTAATTGTGCTTAACTGATTTAAATTTTACTCAGGAAACTTGTTTTCAGTTTATCGTTAATTTGTTTGAAAAATTACGTAGGTATATTGTGTAAAATTTAAGTTAATTTCATAATTACTATACGTGCGTGATAAGATGTCATTATTAAGTTCTAGAACTCATACATCAGTTCATTTCTTTGTCGGACAATTGTCGAGATTCGTAAGTTTTAGCTTGGAAAATAATTTTCTCGAGGTCGAGTGTAATGGGCTTTGTGAGCCTGTTTTGTCCAATACAATTGTTACTTTTATTTAAATATGATTAATGCTCATGTAAATAATTAATAGTATTGAACAACGTAGTTTTGTGACAATGTGTGCCGATTTAATTTTGCTGTCTTATCCTAGTTGCTGTAATGGAAAATAACAATAATTACAATGTTATTCTGGAAGCACGGCATGAATCAATTGTGACTGTTCGAAACGTACAGCATTGTGTGTGGTTTATGTTCTCTAAAAATTTAAATTAATTTCATTGATTTTGAGGTCGAAATCTTCCTTACGTAGGGGGCATGTCGGTATATGAAAATACGCATGCTTAAACTTATGCAAATTCCTTTAGGAAATCAAAGTAGATATGTTAACCTATAAGATTGTTTTTAGTTCTGAGATCCTAAGAGTGAGAGACAGGATAGTGGGTTCTTGGGACTCAAGTAAGGATGTGAGAGATCAACCCTTCTAGGTATTTTACTTTGGAAGAGGTTTCACCCAGTTATACGAAAGGGGTTCAAAGCTGATGTTTACAGTTATTAAAAATCCTCTGTGACTACTGTAGCAAGCGGAAAGTCATCAAGGGGCGAATCACTTGCGCGACTCCTAGCTATCCTCACTGTAACTCATCCATAAATGTTTTCTTGCGGGGACCTTATTGTTAGTTCCTTGGACAGCGTCCCTGTCTGATCCAATTTTACTGGCTTGCCTTTGTGCGTGATCTTTTTAATTTCCTGTGGTCAAATGATCGCATCCAAAATCAATAGGGTTTTGAAACATTAGGTACTGGGGTCAAAACGAGGAACAATAGGAAACTTCATTTCACTTCGTACCTCGGAAATTGGTGTGGCCAATTGAGCTCATCCACGAACTCATCCAAGCTTTATGCATGGAGACTGCATGTGAAACCATGTAAGCTTAATCCAATAACAGGTTGTTGAGTAATCGCGTCTATGTAAAGACGTACACAAGACAAATCGATTTAGGGCACTGCCCGTAAACACTCGAGAATTATTGTTCCCTCTATGGCTTTACATGATGTAGTTTAAATATAAAAAATCCATAACTGCAATGGATTCATCGATTGCAACAAAAGCGAAGCCAGATTTCAAGGCAGGGAAGGTATTTTTTACCACCTTAGTGATCAATGAGTTAAAATCTAGTTCCTGTGGTTAACCCAGGTTTTCACGTCAATTCGAAGTTTTTTCGAAATTTCATAAAATTTTGAATATTGTGGCGAGGAATGTATTTTCGACGATTTTATTGATCAAGGAATTCCTTTGAGCGGTTAAATCAGAATTTTACGTAAATTCGGAATATTTTCGAAATTTCATGAAATTTCGGCGGGAAAGGTTCCACGACTTTAGTGATCAACGAATTCGTTTGAACGGTTAAATTAGATTTTTAAGTGAATTCAGGGAATTTTCGAAATTTTATGAAATTTCATGAAATTTTGAAAATTGAAAAAGTAAAGGCGTTATTCCCAAGTCCAGGACCCAACAGGTCGTTTGCCGCTGGTCCAGCGGTTGTATCTTGTCCCGTGCGGGAGCCTTTAGAAGGACAAAATCAAAAACGAGCAATTTTACAAAAGCGCTTCGCTTTAAAAATGGGCCGTCAGTGCTAAGCAGAGGTTCTTGGGATTCAAGAAGGCTCTAATGTGAAAGCAAATACTTTCACTCCAACCGTAGCTCCCGCAGGCACCTGTCAGCTTGCCGTATCAATTCGTTGGGAAGGAGGAACCAGGCAAAGTGATTGCGTCCGACTGGGAAAAACAATTGGCAATGATAACGAATCTTCTGCACGAGCTCTGCAAACATTCGAGTTGGACATAATTCCAAATGTCGATCGCAAGAAATTAGATCGCCGGATCACCAAAACTCGAGTTTGTACCAATACCCCCAGAAAGAGCGTTTGCCAGGTACATATCGGAAAACCTTTTTTGGATAATTTATGACCCAGTCTACAAAAACAATATTATGGGCAGTGTGCGCTCAAGAATTTGATGACAATCATATTTATTTCCATTTGATTAAATACTTATATACTGGAAATTGCCGAATGTCCTAAAAATAATAATGCTCCCAACAATTATGGCCTTGGTGTGGTAATAATATTTATCCAACAGTCGTTCTCCTATAACACCGGTAAAGGCTGCGGTTACACTATAAACTGGGAAAAATAAAAAAAGGTTTTAGAAAAACCTTCAATAGCGTTTTTATTCTCGAATTAATTTGTGCTTCCTGATTGTGACATCTAACGGGGAAAATATCACGTGGGAAGCGTAATAAGGATTTTTAAATTCCCGAGACAAATTATTTCTCGCGACGGCCTCCACGGTCAAGGTCAGAGATGTCCAAATGAAATTGCCTTCCTTCAAACCTTCGAAGGCAATTTTTTCAAAAAACGCATTCATTCATCCTTCTATTGACGGAAGCCATCAAAATATTTTGCCTTCCTTCAGCCCTATTTCACTTATTAATTTAATGCATCCAGCCTTCAGCCTTCAAAAAAAACCAGCCTTCCTTCCTATTCAGCCTTCATAACACGAAATACCATAGCAATGCATTTAAACAACCCTTTTGCAGGTAAAACACCTGAAAATCAGCGATACAATTTACTCATTTGAGTTCGTTTATTAAAATCAGAAGCAATGAAGTAAGTCTAAGTAAGCCTTCTAAGTAGCAGAGCGCTACTTTACATACTTCCTCCCTTCGCCTTCCGTTTTCTGTTAATAATACTAGGAAGGCTTTCTTCAGCCTTCCCCAATTAATTCAGCCATCCCGCCTTCCCTTCTCAACTCTCTGGAAAATTGATATTCCGCCTTCAATGAAGCCTTCATTGAAGGCTAACCTTCGAAGGCTGGACATGTCTGGTCAAGGTTAATTACTTGAGAAGGTGAATCCCAGCCATAATATTCTTCTGTGACTTCCAAGGGCTGAAAAAAGTTCCAGCATGTTGTTAAGTAAACCACTACAGAATGCATTTAAAAAATTCGAATGTTAAATAAGTTTTTAAATAATTTTCTTATAGACTATACCTTGTTCAAGATTCTCGTACCGTCCTCGCAGCCTCCCATAAACACGTAGCCTAAAACAATAATAAAAGAGTTGAAGTGATTCCGATTGAATCCCTTCTCGCGGTCCATTTCTGCGTTTTTTTGAATATAAAATAGCTGTAGGGAGGAATTAGTAAAGTTTGATGAATTTTATTTGGCTTGAGCTTTTAATATTAAAGGAAATAAATTTGCTGGAGAAACTTCTGCAAGACCAGAGAGGACAAGATCTGAGAACTGGGGACATGAACTGGGGCATATGACTGATCTGAGGACAAGAACTAAGAGCTGGGGACAAGAAATAGGATTTGATTTGTAGGGTCCAAACTAAAAAAATAATTAATTGTTGTATCTAAAAACTCAATACTCGCAGCAATTGTGATTACACGTGGGAGTTAAGAATTTAGTTAGAGAATTTCAAGTTTGTAGGTACAACGATTTAATATTTTTTCAACTATGACCCTACAAATTTAATCTTATTTCTTATCCCCAGTTCTTGCCCCACTCATCTTGTCACCACTGATCTTGTCCTCAGTGATTTTGTCTTCAGTGATCTGTCCTCTGTCTCTGTTCCCGGTTGTCCTCACTTCTATCCTCTCTGTTATCAACTGTCCTCTGTTCTCGGTTCTAGCCTGACCCGGAATAAATTCTTGAAGCAAAGTGAAGTTTCCTCGAGAAATAGTATTAACAGATCTAAAGTGTGTGGAGCATTTAAATGAGGTAATAAAATCAAGATAAAAATTTAGATTTCAATTTAACAATTTTAACCTTTCCTGACATTCCTCGGAATGAGTTAGATTTAAATTCCGTATGAGTGTGACATTGCTACACATTGGTTTCATAGCTCACTCACAGTCAATATTAGATCATTTTGAAGGTATGTGTGTACATAATTTTTTTTTTAAATAATTGTTACTCCAGTATTAATAAATGAGCGACACTACACATACAAAGTCTATAGAACATGTTTATTCCCTTTACCCTGTCCTAATATTGGTTCGTGGACAATGATACTGAGCAAGTGTCATTAAGTAAAAAGGCCTTTTCCAGATTTGCATGCAGATTGTATGCAGTCGTTACAATTTATTGGAGTCCTTTTTTTATGACACCCATTGGGCTTATTACTACCACTGACTTTGCAAGCTCAACAATTAAATGAGTCAATGGAATTCTCAGTTTAAATTGTTCTGAATGGAAATAAACCCACTCCCTTGTATTTGCTAACAATAGGTCATAAGCGATTTGGTCTAATTCAACAAATACCATCAAATTGACAATACAAGGTCCACTTTCCTTAAACAAAAGTTCTTCTTGATTGAGTCACAGTGCACTTTTACTGCCTGTTGAACCCAATAAAGCACGAGTTTAGCATTGAGTCCTACTGTCCCTAGACAACATGAAGGAGCTCAAATTGCTATTATGGAAGAACTTCAAAATCATGTCCAGGGAAAAAATTGCAACTTTAGTGGAGATCATGTTCCCCACGACTTGTGTGATTGTCTTTGCTATTTTTCGTGTAGTCATAAAGAGGGAAGATATTCAAAATCCTGTGATTTACGAGCCCTTTGACATCAGTGGCATTCCAAAGTCGGTCCGGGAGGATGCAAGTGTCATTTACTACTCGCCCACAAATCGGGTCACAGATTCCCTCATGAACATCGTGCTGGAGAAGTTTTTTACAAGTCGGGGTTTAAACTATACCGGTAAATTTTTGTGATTACAAGTTTGACATGATAATACATACTAACGTTCATGGAGGTTTTTACCGTAGTAAATTACTATTTCAGTGAAAGCTTTTGACCGGGAAGACGCTTTGGTTAGAGCCTATGTCAAGAGCAGGGATGAAGACCCGGATAGTCTTTCAAGGGGCCCTCTGTTGGCGGGAATCGTTTTCGACAATATCGGGTCCAAGAAGCTCCCATCAAATATTAAAGTAAAGTTTGATGCCAGCATTGAAGAAGATTTTGACGTGAATGTTTGCTGGGAATAATTATTATTGAATTATCCGCAGTACACTCTCCGGTTTCCAAGTTATCAACGGACAAAGTACAATGGATTTACGGACCGAAGCAATTTTCGACCATCTTGGTTAACGGAAAGCCCCTACCCAGTTTTAAGCTTTGGAGGACCCAGGTCAAGGGATAGTTCATTTGGGGGTTTTCCAGGTTCTCTTGAATATTTAGCCAACATTATCTTTTATTTTATGAAATTCCCGGAAGAAACTATGACTATAATAATCTTAGAATTTGTTCAGTTGAATTATTATTCAAGACACAAGTTTTTTCTAAAGATAATATTTCCTTAGGGTATTACGAGGAAGGATTTTTGTATCTACAGCAAGCCGTGGACAATGCCCTAACGATGATGCTACTGAACAAAACCCAATTTGAGGAATACAGTAACTATAGTTTAAAAATGAGGAGATTCCCTTATCCTCCCAGTAGCCATGACAAGTACTTGTTTATAAGTCAATTTTGGGTCCCCTATTTATTTGGGATTGCGTACGTCTACTCCGTCATGAACTTGACACGGCAAATTATCCACGAAAAAGTGACACGACTTAAGGTTACTCATAATATTTCCTAGAATTTTAATGTAGACATTTAAATCGATTTTGTTTTAAATAAGCGTGCATTTGAAGAACAGATTTTTCTTGTAGGAATTTATGAAAATCATGGGCCTTGCCAATTGGCAACATTGGACGACATGGTTTGCGAGATCGTTTGCTGTTCTACTCGTTGTTTCTATTATGAACACCATCCTATTAAAGGTTGGTTTTATTTGAGTGTCAAAATCTCACAATTATTTTGGATAAAGTGTAAATTAATGAGCTAAATGCATTTTAGGCGGAATTTAAAGACGGCATTTCCGTTCTCCCCAAATCTAACTCGACACTGGTTTTTGCCATCCTTCTTCTGTATGGATTGCACTTGATCACTTTCGCATTTTTATGCTCTACGCTATTTACTAGTGGTTAGTTTCATGAGATGTAATTGGACTTTGACATGGAAATTCCGGAATGTTTTGAATATGTGCCTCAGATTATTTGTTTAATTTTAAATACGTTTTTTTAATTATAGAGGACGCTGGAGCTACAATTGCTGGATTTATGTGGATTTTATTTTATTTCCCATTTTTTGCGTACTATCCCAAGTTTTTCCAGTTGACAAGGATTGATAAATATTGGAGGAGTATTTTGTCCCCGAATGTCTCCATGAGCTTCCTCTTTTTTATATTGGGGCTTTTGGAGAGTGACAAAGTCGGATTGCAATGGGATAACTTGTGGAAAGGGGCGAATCCCAGCGATGATTTCTCCATCGGGGACTGCTGTGTTATTATGACGTGTAATTCTTGCATGTATTTAATAGCGGCCCTTTATCTGGAGCTGGCTTGCCCAGGCCCTTATGGTGTCAAACTACCTTGGTACTATCCATTTACGGTGGGTCAAATACTTACAAAAATTAATCTTGGATGTTCTCTAAAGTCTAATTTGGTCAACATATTTACATTGTGAATTCTCAAATGTTTTAAGATCTGGTTCTGGACTGGGAAAACTCGGGAGTCGAAAATAAAATCCATCAACCCCAATCAATTCAACAAGGACAACTTTGAAGCCGAGCCCGAGGACTGGATCGCAGGAGTTGAGTTTCAGAATTTGAGTAAAGTTTTTGGCTCCAAAATTGCGGTTCACGATTTGAACTTTAAAATGTACCAGAATCAAGTGACAGCCTTATTGGGGCATAATGGGGCTGGAAAAACTACGACCATGTCAATTTTAACAGGTAGTTTTTCTACTCAAATTTTGAAGGAAATTTTTAACTTTCCCATTCAACTATCAATGTATGTATTTACAGGATTGATACGACCCTCAAATGGTACAGCTCTGGTCAACACTTTTGATATCTGTAAGGACATGCCAAGCGTCAGGGCCAGTTTGGGTCTTTGCCCTCAATATAACGTCCTGTTTGATAATCTGACAGTCGAGGAACATCTCAAATTTTATTGCCAGGTATGGCTTCAACAATTCAACACTTGTATTATATCATTCTTATCATGTTTCATTCGCTCGTATGGGCTTAGGATTTTTTTTTCTGAGAGAAGTTAAAAGGCCTGAAAAAATGCGAGACGCTGGAGGAAATTGAACGCTGCTTGTATGTTTTGGGCCTGGAAGAAAAACGTTACACTCAGTCCAAAAACTTGAGTGGGGGTATGAAACGGAAGCTTTGCGTTGGTATTGCTTTTTCCGCAGGGTCAAAGGTAACCAATTGATCTTCCGTAAAGATCTATAAATTCTTAAACTGCAGCTTACTGGTAGAACTTCAGGCAAGCCTTTGAATTCATCGAGAGAAATTTCCTGTAATTTCCAGGTTGTATTGCTTGATGAACCAACTGCTGGCATGGACCCGGGTGCTAGACATTCCACGTGGGATTTGATTCAAAATGAGAAAGCTGGAAAAACTGTAATTCTTTCCACGCATTACATGGAAGAAGCGGATTTACTTGGGGATAGGGTTGCCATAATGGCCGAAGGTAAACTTCAGTGCTGCGGAAGCTCCTTATTCTTAAAAGCGAAATACGGTAAGAAAATATTTCAATAATCGAATGAACCCTAAATTTTTAATGTTTACAAAATGTGCTTCAATATTTTTTCTGTACCAAGGTGGGGCTTATAATTTAATGGTGGTTAAAAAGGAAACCGCGGACGTCGACGGAATCAAGAACATAATCTTACGCTCAATTCCCTCAGTTGAATTCAAAGACGTGGGTGCAGAAATCAGTTGCACACTCCCAACGGAAAAAATCAGCTTGTTCCCTGGAATTTTCGAAGAACTGGAAGCACGCAAGGATGAGTTTGGGATAGGTACTTATGGAGTTGGTAGCACAACCATGGAGGAAATTTTTGTTAGGTATGATTTTATTAAAACGATGTCCCTATTTTAGGGCGTATTACTATTCTCGTTGAACGACAATTTTTGAAACATTCTTAAATTGAACAAGTATAGAGTTGGAGAAGCGGCAAAGAAACCAAACGACAAAATTCACAGTCAGTATCAAATTCCAAAGTCTGAACCGCCCATTGAAGAGCGGATCCCAAGCCCTAATTATTCTGTCGAAAATCTGTTCACACGCGTTGACTCCCTATCCCATTTGTACCGCACGGAGAGAGAGCGGAATGAAGGGAATGCCTTACTTTGGCAACAACTCAAAGCCATGCTGATCAAAAAATTCCTGGTCAATGCGCGGAAATGGAGTGTGGCGACTTTACAGGTCGATATTTTTTTTATAAATAGGAAATTGAAGTGTAAAATGTAGTAAATGTTTTCAAAGGAACAGGAGGAATATTTCAATTCGGAGCTCTTAAAGTGCGGAGTAATTTTCTACAAATGTGGACACCAAAATTATTGACACTTTTACAAAATCTTGTTAACAGGTGATTGTCCCTCCCGTGATGACCTTGCTGATTCTAACCATATTGCAATCGTTCCCAACCTTCAAAAATCCAACTTCCCTTGAAATATCATTCAAGGTACTCTGATTTTTTAATTTTTGAAGTGTATCGAAGCTGCAAATTCAATGTCTTTTGTAAAAATGTATTCTGGAGATCGAGGTCAAATGAGGGTAATATAGAGCATCAAATTTGATCTTAGGCATACGAACGTGTGGATTTAACAACAGTTCTCTTTAACTGCGTCCCGGAGTCAAATTTATGTTCATCATTTGAAAGCTTTATGAATAAGTCAAGACGCATTGAAGAAATTCCGGATACGTCAATGGTATCCTTTTTACTTGACGAGGTAAAAAGCAAACTTAAATTTTTTTTGCAAAAAATTCCCTTAAAAGGCTATTTTAAAATTGCTTATGTTTTTCAGACGGAGAAATCAATTTCAAATGTGAACTCCAAGTATATTCTGGCAATCGACCAATCTGACCAATCGGTTGAAGGGGACGGGAAAAATTTGACGGTTCTGTTTAACAATCAGCCGCATCACACCCCCGCCCTTGGGCTCAATGTCCTCTCCAATGCCCTTTTGAATTATTTCGGGGGAAAAAATAAAATCACGGTTTACAATCATCCATTCAATTTACACGCCAAGGATGAGGCTTTCACTGAGGAGA
Source organism: Allacma fusca (assembly GCA_947179485.1). NCBI lineage: Eukaryota > Metazoa > Arthropoda > Collembola > Symphypleona > Sminthuridae > Allacma > Allacma fusca. The sequence goes on along the minus strand of OX359246.1, from coordinate 6,962,224 downwards.
CCTGGGGGACATCTTTTATGGTGGGGATCTCCAATTGCTTAACAGGGGCCTTTATAGCAGCAGCCTTCGTTATCCTCCCGGTTCTAGAGCAACAGTCCAAGTCGAAGCATTTGCAGCAAATTGCCGGGGTCCGCCTCCCCTTATATTGGCTTGCGGAATTCCTCGTTAGTTTCGGAGTATTTATGATCCCCGCCGTTCTATCCTTGTACGCTACAATTTACATGGATATGAATGAGTATAAGCCATTTGCGATGCAAATTCGGTATTTATTGCTCTATGGAATGTTTGGCTGGGCATTTTTACCTTTTGTTTTGTTCTTCTCAAAATTCCTCAAGAGTGCGTCTGGCGGCTATGCCAAAATTCTATCCTCGAATTTAACGCTAGCAATTGTATGCATGAACACGATTGCCTTGTTGTACAATCCGGAATTTGATTTCTCCGATGCAGCCAAGACAGCCCACGATTTATCAATGATTCTTCCCAGCTATGCCCTGTCCTCTGGGATTAGTCAACTCGGCAGTCACTATCAACTTGAGAAGGCTTGTGTTCACTTTGATTTGCCACTATTGTGTGGACTTAAGCCGGAGTCCAAATGCTGTACACTCTGTAAGAAATTAATTACTAAAATTCAAAATTGAATGACTATTTTCCACAATATTATCCAAATATTTAATCGGCTTTGAATTTGACAGTTCAGGATAGTTACTTTTCCTGGCACGAATTGGGTATAGGGAAACAATTGACGTCTCTGTTTATCTTCGGTTTGATATGCATATTTTTGCTGGCTATGTCGGAGAGTGGAGTCATTCGGAAAATGCGCATAAAAATTGAGAAGTACAAGTCAAGCCGCCGGTCCGTTTTCAAACAAATTTATGGTAATTACTGAAATATAATAATGTCATTATTTAGAAATATTTGTAATGGAAACTCTATCCCTGAGAAATGTACATGTTTTCCTCCATGGTTTCAGAAACCATGGAACTCTCTGATGTGGACGTCGCAAATGAGAATCGACGGATCACTCATGCCACAATTACCACCTTGGCCTTGACCGATGCACTGATCATAAAGTAGTGACACTTAACACATACGTTTTTTTTGTTGTGGTAATAATAATTATTGCAATAAAATTATCTGTGCATCGGTCCTTACAGAGGTCTGACGAAAATGTACAAAGGAAAATTCACTGCAGTGGATAATCTAAACTTGGGAGTGAAAAAGGGAGAGATTTTTGGGCTCCTGGGAATAAATGGAGCTGGAAAAACGACAACATTTAAAATGCTCACTGGGGATTGTTCCATTACCTCTGGGGATGCTTACATAAATTCCTTTTCAATAAAAAATCATCGAAGAAAGGCCCATTCTTATTTGGGCTACTGCCCTCAATTCGACGCTTGCATCGAGGAGTTGACAGGAAGGGAGACGCTCACAATGTTCGGAAGAATTAAAGGGATCCCAGAAAAAAATATCAAAGCTTTGATAACGAAAGTGTCGAATAATCTACTCTTCAGTAAATTTCTGGACAAGCAGTTCGGAACGTACAGGTTTGTTACGTTTTGTGTGTCTACATGGGTCCTATAGGATATTCATCTGAAATATGGCTTAAATTTTTGGGATTGATTTGTTGTAGTGGCGGGAACAAGCGGAAATTATCAACTGCTCTAGCCATGCTGGGTGACCCCGCTGTTATATTTTTGGATGAGCCGACGGCAGGCATGGATCCCGTTGCGAGACGTCATGTTTGGAATGCTATAAGTTTGGTGAGGGACACTGGGACTTCCGTCGTGATCACATCTCATAATATGGAGGAATGTGAAGCGCTCTGCTCCAACTTGGCTATAATGGTCAAAGGGCGGTTCAAATGTTTGGGCTCACCGCAACACTTGAAGTCTAAACTGAGTCCAGGATACAAACTGGTGGCTCAAATTCCCTATGGAAGGACAAATTTCTCTGACACTACCACAGTACTTACATGGATATTGATTAGATCAAATTTGACCTATTGTTTTAATAATTATTCAAGTTTAATTAATTTCTTGTTAATTTCCCATGTCCAGGTCTATCAAGATAATAACGACTGGCCAGCGAGGCTGGATGAGTTCAGTATATTTCTGGAGAGTAAATTCCCAGGTGGGATATATTGAGATTTGTTTCAATTTATTTTAGTCTCGCTTCCTTAAATAATTTCAATTAATTGCTGTCCCTCAATTATAGTCTCCAAAACAGTATCTATAAGAATAGAATGGAATTTTTTCCTGTTGTTTGTGTGCACACAGGTTGCATGCTTAGGGATGCCCATCCAGGATTTGTCCAGTACACATTGCCTTCCTCCGTTCCATGGTCACTTATTTTTACGGTGATGGAAGAAGCAAAACTGTTGTTCCATCTCGAGGCTTATTCCGTGGGACAGGTGGATTTAGAACAAGTTTTCTTTAATTTTGCTACGGAGTGAGCGTCGCTAAACAATTTTATGATAGTTTTTTATTGAATTCGAACCTAATTTTATTATATAATTCAGTAAAAACTCGTTTCACAACTGTTTCACACCAGGGGTTTCGTGGCATCTGGGAGTGTACATGGCACTTGAGACAATTGTAGCGATAATGTGCTTATTGTTAGTAGTTTGATAATTTCTTATAACATTGCTTTATATTCCGGGATCCCGTTGTTTTAATTTTGGATTTCGACCAATGGAATAAAACGCCATCCAATTTTCATAAAACATATTGAAGCTTAGGGTTTTGAATTTTGTATTCTCTAATTATTTTGTCCCCTCATCTTCATCCTCCTGACTGTCGCTTCTGATGTAGAGTTTTTCCTAAACTTGCCCCTCACTCCGGTTTACTTTTCCCCACTAGCCCCCTCCCCCCAGGGTACCCACAAGTCCTGATTTGATCAGGACTGTCCTGATTTGACCCTGGGTCACCTGATGAACCTGAATTTAGTCCTGATTTCGCAGTATAGCTTACAAAAATATCACTTTGTTGCATTTTGGGGCAAAGCGATATGGCATCATAAATTATAATTTATGATTCATAATTACTAATATAAACAATACATATGAATCTAAATGCTGCTCTGCATGTACAATTGTTTAATTTTGAACGTTTTTATTTCGTGCTGTTCAAAACTGCAGTTGTACGGAAAAGTTCTGCAGCGTTCAATTGCAAGTACCAATAACAGTTAAATTCAACTAGATGCAGTGAAGGAAATGCATGAAGATTTGCAACTCCACATTAAACTTTGAATTGGAAGTTTTCTTTTTTGATTGGTAAAATCGGTAAAAACTGACGGTATTAAATATTCGTATTGCCAAAGAATAGTTGCTTTTACCGTTTGCAGTGAGAAAAGGAATGAGTTTTATTAAGTGTAAGGACTACTAAAAGGAGACACGCTTTTGGTGCAATATCTGTAGATTTGATGCAAGTTGTGCAATTGGTGCTACCACAAATTTCAAAAAGCATATTTCGACCACGCTAAGTGAATTTGTCATTTTCAAGCATTTAAAAATCAATGTGTTTCCCATTTATTTTAAGATATTTTGACCCCTGGAGTGAAAACTTTAGGTTTTTAGAACGTTAGATTTTTATGAAGATCGCGAAGAAACGGGAAAACGTCGTCTTGTTGTTCTAACAAAAAATATAGTCGGCTGATCTACACGTTAAAAAGAAGCATGATCTTTTTGTGTTTATAATTGTATTGTAAACTTTGGGATTCGAAGGGGTGAATTTTTAAAACTCAGTTAAGAGTCCTGATTTGAGAATAAAATAATCTGGGCACCCTGCCCCCCTCCCCCTAGTCCAAATACGCGTATTACCAATGGGGGTTACCTATTACCAAATACGGGGGTTAAGTTACTAAAATAACAATATTTAGTTAGCACAGGAATCAAAATTCTGAAACAGGAGTAAGAATAATCGAAAAATATTATTTTCACATTTGAGCTTTTGACACTGTTCCATAATCTGCATCACATTTTTGGATTCTGCGGGTACAATATTTGACATGCAACATGGGGTAATGAAACAAAATTTGTTTTTATTGGACAAGTCCGCCCTGACATATTTTTAATGCGGCGTCAAATATTTTTTTAAAATTTGTTCACGGGAACAGGACATGATTGACACATCCTTAATACATTCTAACTTTGCTTCAGACTCTTGAACCATGTCAACCCAATGCTGGCGTGGGTCAGTGAGAGCGATTTTATAAAATTTTTGCTGAAGGTTGAATTTTGTACTTCGCTACAGTTGAGAATCCGACAGTCAGTGATACTCTGTACCACAGAAGAGATGGCAAACTCAATGTGGGCCAAAATATGAATATAATTAAATGTGCTAACTGTCGATTCGTGCTATAAGAAAACTTTAAACCATCCAAAGGGAAATACCTTAACGGAAATAATTATTATTATCCTATAAAACACGTTCCACGGATGTTCCGACTCAGAAACACAATCGCGAAAGGAAATAAAAACATCATTAATGTTTCTATGAATGAAGGTGATGACAAATCAGTCATTCTAGATATTTCACTTTGGACGTGGCTGCACCCAGCTATACCAAAGGGGTTCATAGCTCTTACACTATAGTTATATAATTTCAATCAAAACCTTTCTGGCATTATATTTAAATCCGTGAAAATGAAGGAGCTAAAATTATTACTCTGGAAGAATTTTAAGGTTCTTTCCCGAGAAAAATTATCAACATTAGCCGAGATCCTTGCCCCATTGTCTTGTATTGTAGTTTTTGGGATTTTTCGCATCATCCTCAAAAGTCAAGCGCACCCTGAGCCAGCGATCTGGGAGTCATTTGCCGTCAATGACATTCCTGTTACAGTGAAAGAACAAGCAGATATTTTATTATATACGCCATCAAACCCAAAAACTGATGCCATAATGGAAATGGTCCTCAAGAATTTCTTTCAAGGCGAAGATTTCAATTATACTAGTAATTTTCAAATCCGGAATTTTTTTAACTAAATTGTACATTTTTTTATCATGCTTGTCCGTTTAACCTTTATTGGCAGCTCTTCCTTTGAAATTCCTTGTGTATTTCATCCTAATCCTTTTTTATTTTAGTCAAGGGGTTCGCAAGAGAGAACCAAATGGTTGAAGCCTATTTAAAAGGTAGAGATAAAGACGAGGATGTATTCTCCCGAGGACCGGTTTTGGCGGGTATTGTATTCCAGAAAATTGGACCAAAAAAAATTCCTTCACAAATAAAAGTGAGCCTTAAAATTTATGTTAAATTCCTTCAATATAAAATAGATTTGGTTGTTTTTCTTCCGATATTATTTGTAGCCCAATTAATCTAAATGAAAGAATACCATTACGGTTATTATACATACTTACCTAAATGAACAAAATTATTTTTATTTTTTTAAATAATATGAAGGGATTTTGTAAAATTTGAATTTCAGTATGCCCTGAGATTCCCAAGTTATCAGAGGACAAATTATAGTGAATTTACAGACAGGACTAACTGCAGAGCGGCATGGTTCACGGAAAATATTTACCCAATTTTAAGGTTTTCAGGGCCACGATCAAAGGATAATCAGTACGGAGGTTTTCCAGGTGAGTTCCGTTAATTTGTATGGACTCAGTTTTGAATGTTTTCAAAAAAAAACGTTTTCCCTCGTTGATTCAAAAGGATACTTTGAAGAGGGATTCCTGTACCTCCAGCATGCCTTAGATAACTCTATTACAAGGCTGCTGCTCAACGAAACCCAGGTTCAAGAGTATACAAATTCCAGTTTCAGAATGCAAAGGTTTCCGTACCCTCCTTACGCACATGATAAATATTTGGTTGTTTCCCTGGTCTGGACACCGTATTTGTTCGGGGTGGCTTACATTTACTCCATTATGAACCTCACCCGGTTGATTATACATGAGAAAGTCACGAGGATTAAGGTAATTTTGTTTCCTGATACGAGTCAATTAAATTCCACAGGATTTAAGCTCAAATCTGACTGTAAAGGGTCAATTATTATTAGGTCCAAGCTTCTTTTAAATTTTGCAGGAATTTATGAAAATTATGGGTCTGGCCAACTGGCAGCATTGGATGTCCTGGTTTATACGATCTTTCACTTTAGCTGTTATTGTGGCATTATTAAGTACCTTCGTATTTAAGGTAGCAAATTTCTTTACTAGATTGGCGGGAAATTAAATGAAAAAAAAACAAATCTGATTTAAAAGATTTTTATCCAAATGAATTTTCAGGTCGAATTTGGAAAAAACTTGTCGGTGTATCCCTATTCGAATCCCTTGCTACTTTTCCTCTGCCTATTTTTGTACGGAATGACCGCCATCACTTTTTCCTTTTTATTCTCTACTATATTTTCCAATGGTGAGATATATTTTGGAATTTTGTAGGGAAATGTGGGTAGTGGTTTGAGGGGATTGATACGGTTTCTTGTTATTTTCAGTGGATGCTGGTGCAACGATAGCGGGATTTAGTTGGATCGTATTTATATTTCCTTTCTTTGGCTACTTCTCAAAATTTTGTGAGATGACAAGGCAGGAAAAAATATGGAGGAGCATTTTATTCCCCAATACATCCATGTGCTTTGTCTTTTACATCCTGGGCTTGCTGGAGAGTGACAATGTGGGATTACAATGGGAGACTTTGTGGAGTGGGGCGTCACCCAATGACGTGTTTTCCATTGGGGATTGTATGTGTATCATGGTACTCAATAGTTGTGTGTATTTAGTGACTGCTTTGTATTTGGAATTGGCATTTCCTGGCCCTTATGGGGTCAAGCTACCTTGGTACTACCCGTTTACGGTGAGTTCCTTGATTTTCAAAACTGACAATAGCTTCTGGAATAATATTTTTTTTAATGAAATATTCCTGGCGTAACTTTGGATTTTTACATTATATGAGTAATTTTTGTTGAAGGTCTGGTTTTGGACTGGGAGGTCACGTGAGTCAACAGTTAAACCCATGAATTCACAGCCAATACTCCAAGATGCATTTGAGCCCTCACCAGAAGACTGGGTTGCGGGTGTGGAGTTGAGGAATTTGAGTAAAGTTTTTGGAACCAGAGTAGCCGTAAACGATTTGAACTTCAATATGTATCAGAATCAGGTCACTGCACTTTTGGGACATAATGGGGCGGGGAAAACTACAACAATGTCAATTTTAACGGGTAAGTCTTAGTAAGAATTGTGAAATCGATTTTTTTTCTTGTTTTAAGGAATAACAATGTACTTATTATTTGAAGGTTTAATTCGTCCATCGAGCGGAACAGCCCTTGTAAATAATTTTGATATACGCACCGACATGCCAAATGTAAGGGCGAGCTTGGGTCTCTGCCCACAGTATAACGTCTTATTTGATAATCTCACTGTTGAAGAGCATCTCAGATTTTATTGTCAAGTAGGTCAGATTACATATGTATAGAGGCATAATTAAATGGACATATTTGTGGTTCCCAAAAACTAACAAGTCCCAACAAAATTTGTATTTTATGATGGAAGTAATTTGTAAGTGTGCTCCGTTTTTGTGTAAATGTAAATTTTTTTTAAGTTGAAAGGACTGAGTGAAGGCAAAACTTTGGCTGAAATTGAGCGCTGCTTGAAAGTCCTGGGTCTGGAGGAAAAGCGCCATACCCAGTCCAAGAACTTGAGCGGGGGAATGAAAAGGAAACTTTGCGTTGGCATCGCCTTTTCTGCTGGTTCAAAAGTGATGATTATTTGTTTATGTCAATGCAAGTTTCTATTTACTTTTTCACAGATAATCCTGAAATTAATACGCTCTTACAGGTGGTTCTTCTGGATGAGCCCACTGCCGGGATGGACCCAGGGGCGCGGCGCTCTACCTGGGATCTTATCCAACATGAAAAATCGGGCAAGACTGTGATACTATCCACGCATTACATGGAAGAGGCGGATTTATTAGGAGATCGAATTGCTATAATGAATCAGGGCCAATTACAGTGTTGCGGAAGCTCCTTGTTTTTGAAGGCTAAATATGGTAGTTCAGAAAATGTTTCAAAACATAGGCTAAATATTTCTGTACAGAGAGTTTTGCTTTGCAAATTGCAAAATCCGAAGTGTATATAGCTTCAATAACCCAGAGAAAAATATAAACCTAATTTCTTGAGCTTTATGTGATGGTATTTTTATTTTTTTGAAGGCGGGGCCTATAAACTTATGATCGTCAAAAAAGACAACTCCGACGTTAACGGTATAAAGGAAGTGATCCAGAAATCAATACCCTCAGTTGATTTCAAAGATGTTGGAGCGGAAATTAGCTGTAATTTCCTCCCGGACCATATTAGCCTTTTCCCGAAAATTTTCGACGAGCTGGAAACCCGTAAAGATGAATTGGGGATTGGAACTTACGGCGTTAGTAGCACTACAATGGAAGAGATATTCGTTCGGTAGGCTCTGCAATAATAATAATCAGAGATACATTTTACCTTTAATTTAGCGTTACTTTAGCTGAACCCACAATTCATTCTGAAATGTCTGAAATTTGTTCAATTTGTTGGATCTAATGGGCAAAATTTGCTTTTCAAATTGTGATTCTTTATTAATGTTTAAAATCTGAAATTAGTTATGTAGAAATCATGGTCTTCTATATACAAAGTATCATATTTCTGGCTCTGGCAGCCACAATTTTGAACTTCAGTTGATGACTTAAACAAAATGAGTGGTTTTACTGGGCATTACGTAACTATAATTAACTTCCGAATGGACATATGTAATGTTTATACATTGTTATTTTCCAGGGTTGGGGAAGCTGCAGAAAATGAGCAGGGCTTATATACAATTACGAAAGTCAATGACACTCTTCCGACTCCGAATGCATGCACTTCAAACCAAAACCTTACTACGGAAGTCTTAACCAACGGTTTCGCTTCATCACTGTCATCCCTGTATCGCCCCCAAGTACGTAGAAATGAAGGATTCACATTGTTATGGCAGCAATTCCGAGCTATGCTGGTGAAAAAGGTTTTGATCAACTTGCGAAAATGGAGTGTGGCTACATTACAGGCATGCTTAATTTCAAATCAAATTTCGTTTATAAAATAATCTTGACACACATATTTTTTCTTTAATCTTGTGTACATAAGATTATCTTGTGCACATTTATGTGATATGAGACCAATTTACTGCACCATGGGGGTGGACTGGATATTGTCAGAAATTGTCCCTTACTCGAGCAGGAAAGAAAAGATTTTGGATTACACTGGAAACTTCTTTTTTTTTATTACAGCTGTTGGTTCCTGCAGCAATAAACCTGGTCGTGCTACACGAAAGTAAAAGCGTCCCTGCTTTTGAAGACCCAGAGAGTATGACAGTATCTTTTAAGGTAAATTTCACATACGGAATAGTAAATCCGAAAATGCATATATCTACTATTAAGCAAGTCTCATCAATTCAAGTTTCAAGTTTAGGTCTACGAAACCTTGAAAAAAACAACGGTACTTTTTAACTGTGTCGCGGAATCAGTGCTGTGTCAATCAATGAAGCATTTACAAAATAAATCTAGGATTGTTGAAGATACTGGGGACACGTCAATGGTATCTTTTTTATTAGATGAGGTAGCACATATTATTAATTCATAGTTTTCATTTTTTAAATCAAGTGTCTCCAGTGAAACCTTATTGCTATTTTTGTGTAACCAGATGGATAAGTCAATTCTAGACGTCAACTCAAATTATATAATTGGTTTTGAGCAATCTGAAAGTGATGCAAGAGTACTAACTGCCTTTTTCAACAACCAGCCCCACCATACACCTACATTAGTGCTGAATCAGTTGTCCAACGGGTTTTTGCATCACTTTGGACTCACCAACCAAATTGTGATTACCAACCATCCCTTCAGTTTGCACCCGAGAGATAAAGCATTTTCGGAGGAAGCCTGGGGACCCGAATTTTTCGTGGGATTTAGTACGCTAATTTCTGTTGCGTTTTTGTCCGCATCCTTTGTTATCCTTCCCGTTGTGGAGCACTTGACGAAAGCCAAACATTTACAAGAAATTTCCGGGGTCCGGGTACCGTTATATTGGTTGGCGGATTTCGTCGTGAGCTACGGGGTTTACACTATCGCATCCCTGGCATTGCTTCTAACAACGGTTATTATGGGTGGGGGCCAATTTTCGGATTTTGAGATGCAAGGACGATACATGGTCCTGATTTTGGCTCACGGCTTCGCATTATTACCATTTATCATGTTTATTTCAAAATTTTTCAAGAGTGCCACTGCAGGGTACACACGGATTCTGGCAGTAAATTTAACTGCAGGAGTTTTATGCTCGGTAATTGTTTCATTGTTGGCCACTCCGGAGTTTAAGATGAAAGAGGCGGCCAGAATTGGTCATAATGTTGCTCTGTTCCATCCCGGCTATGCATTGGCGACTGCCTTAGGTCAACTTGGTGGTCTTTATCAAGTCCGAAAGGCTTGCAGTGCTTATGATCTGGAGTGGGTCTGCGCGTCGGCCCCGAGTATCAAGTGTTGCACAGACTGTAAGTTTAATTGACAGTATATTGTTAAAAATCGCGTTAGGATTACGGGTTACGAGAATCGTTTTGATTTTGATGTACTAGTACAAGACAGCTACTTTGCTTGGAAACCTTTAGGATGCGGCAAACAAATTGTGCTGATGTGCAGCTTCGGTTTAGTATTCCTAGTTCTATTGATAATTTCCGAAAGTGGAATAATGAAGAAGATAAAGCTCTGTCTTGGGAAATATTGGACATCTGGATCCTTTGTGGGCAAAACGAACGGTGGGTGCAAGCACGTATGATTAATTTGTAGATTTTGTCGAAACTTTATTCCCATAATTTCCAAACAAAACTACTACGATAAGTATTGTGGTCATAGAGATATTAGAAGTGTTAGCCATTTTAAAGTGACAAGGAATTTTGAGAATAGATATTGAAACATCTTTGAACTATTTTGAACAAAGACATTTTGGAATTTTGACAATTTTGTGATTCTGATTCTCCCTCCTAATTTTCAGGAACGATGGAAATTCCTGACGCTGACGTTGACCATGAAAACGTGCGTATTGCGCTTTCCTCATTACCGGAATTAAGTCAGAGCAACATTTTAATATTCAGGTGAATCTCTACAGTATTTCAAAATAATTTAAACGAATATAAATACAAAATAAATAATAAAACGTCCATAACTAAAGGATTTATTTTAAAGTTTTGGTTTGCCCTGACATAGGGGTCTCACCAAAATCTACAAAGGGAAACTAAAAGCAGTTGATAATTTGAATTTGGGTGTGAAAAATGGAGAAATTTTTGGTCTGCTTGGAATAAATGGTGCTGGAAAAACAACCACTCTTGGAATGCTCACTGGGGACAGGTCCATTACATCCGGGGACGCTTATATCAACACATTTTCCATAAAAACGAATCCAAGAAAAGCCCATTCGTTCCTGGGATTCTGTCCTCAGTTTGACGCTTGCATTGAGGAGTTGACGGGAAGAGAGTCATTAACCATGTTCGGGAGGATTCGTGGGATACCTGAACCCGACATTAAATCGTTAATTCGAGAAGTTGCTTCCAATCTTTTGTTCACCGAGTTTCTGGATAAAACGTTTGCAGCCTACAGGTATCTACATATACGTGAGACTACGTAAAAAAACATTTTACGCCGTCTCAATTAAAATTGCATCAATTTGTATAAAATGAATTTAAACTCCATGAAATTTATGGGGTCGAAGCGAAGCTGAATCTCCAAATTGTGCATGACTCGATGTCTAATTGTTTGTACTAGCCGTGATTTCTGCTTGTTTTCTAGTGGCGGAAATAAACGTAAACTCTCAACAGCCTTAGCTATGCTCGGAGATCCTGCGGTTATCCTTTTGGATGAACCAACTGCGGGAATGGATCCAGTGGCCAGACGACACGTTTGGAATGCCATCAGTCTTCTTCGAGACAAGGGCACCTCCGTTGTGATCACGTCTCATAACATGGAGGAGTGTGAAGCCCTTTGTTCCAGACTAGCAATAATGGTGAAAGGGAAATTCAAATGTTTGGGTTCCCTCCAATCCTTGAAATCTAAGCTAAGTCCAGGTTACAAGCTGGTAGCCCAAATTCCCTACAAAGCTCAAATTCCTGCCATTCATAGAGAAGTAATTTTTTTTTCATATAAAACAATGTACCCCAATGATTTCTGCACATAAATGTTAATTCTAAAACACGTTTATTATTTTAAATGATTGCGAAAGTACTGATTTTTACAGGAGGGGCGCAGAAACACCAATTGGATATCTCGGTTGAAAGAATTCGATGCATTTTTGAAGGATTCCTTTCCAGGTTTGGGATCATTGAGTGTTTTAGAGGACTGTCAAAAAAAAAAAAAATAAACTTAAAAAATCTGACATTTATTTTTTAAAAATAGGTTGCGTTTTGAAGGACACTCATCCGGGCTATGTAGAGTACACAGTTCCCACTTCGGTCCGGTGGTCCCAAATCTTTAGTGTTATGGAACAAGCCAAAGAGAGATTTCGTCTTGAAGCATACTCCGCAGGTCAAGTGGATTTGGAACAAGTGTTTTTTAATTTTACAAATTAATAAAAATTTGATAGCCCACTAACTATAAAAAGGCTCGGAGTTGTCAAACTCCGTCCTAACTGGAAAATAATAAATGGGATGAATTGCATATGTACAAAGATTTATAGTTGAGAAATAATAATCATATTTTCCTGGGAATTACAAGTTCAAATTAGAGTAGAACCATTTTCAAAGTACGCAAATGTAGTTTACGTAATACAGACAGTAGTTTTTCACATCAACGGCTGTACCTGATCTGAGTGACTTTAATTCCAACTTCTTCACCGGTGGTTGACCCAGAAGTTCCATATTAATGCACGTGTGTGTCTTTAAATGTTCAAGCACAAAAAATCCGACGTTGAACCTTGAAGACATGACGTCATGGGATGGTTATATATTATTGCTTGCCAGGGCAAAAATATTTTCCGATGCATATTTTATTGCACAGAGGTGATTAATCATATAATACCATTTGATTACATATTAAAACTGACATGACCTTCTGGCAATCGGTCAATGCATGCTGCAACCCTTAAAAAACAGCATACATGCAGCAATTGTGAAAATACAAGGAAGGGGGGGGGGGAGAAATTTTATGAATATAGTAGTTTATCACGAGATTGCCAACTTCCAGTATTTCCTTTTATTAAAGAGCTATTGCTTTGTGTTACAAGGCGTGACAATATATTAAGTATCATTTACTTACGTAATTTATCCACGCTTCTCCCCATTATATAATTAGAGACTCAAAACAAGCTGTAATACATTTCAAAGCTGTCAGAAGAACAATGCATAACTTCATACTTAGCAATTTGGCCACAAGGTATAATAATTAATGGTCTAGCTTGTGCCAACCGGAAAATTTAAAACAATTCAATCCTTAGTGAAAATATGCATCAAACAAATGTCGTCACAACCTTCATGGAGATTATTATATAGGTAATGAAATAAAAACAATTTGCATCAATTTTTAATCCTACACTTTGTTTCATACCTGGTCATGATGACAATACTCTTCATTGCATTTGCTTGTCTATGTTTCGGACGAATTGAGTCCAAGCATGCCGCACATATTTACCTGGTCCAGACGGGGGCCACTTTCAAGGGAGCCATTCACGTCAATGGGTATCCATACCAGTTAAATCTTAAAGCAGCAGGTGAGACATTTTCGTAGAAAAATGCATATAGTGTTTAGTATGTTTGCAATGAAATAATAAACTAACAATTTTGATACATATTTTATTTTTGGATTACAGAGAAATCCGTATTTTCCCCCGATTTTAAAATGATCGCACCCGAAGAAGGACCGAATGGAGAGACGATATTCCGGGACATAACTCCTTCAAAACAAGAGCTTGACGAAATGGAAAGAAACGTTTTTACCGACACCCTTTCCAATGCAGCCTTGAGAATTCAATATGAGCAAGGGGAACTTCGTGTGGTATTTAATTGTGTTATTTGTAATTACATATATTTTAACGGAAAAATCTCGATAGGGATTAATTATTACATTCGATACAGGCAAGTTTCATAAATACAAGTTCATAGGATCTTGAAAATTATATTGAACGCCTGATTTGCAGTAACAATATGCAAACCAACTCCTTAGTTTACAGGTCATACATATACAGCTTCGAAACGTTCCGAAAAATTTCGAAATTTTCCAGGCCGAATGCCTTAGGGCACTAAAATCAATGGCAGAAAGTAGAAAGCTTCATAATTCAGTTAGTGATAGACTACTCAGGAAATCCTACAACAGCATACAATACATTTTCTTAACTGAATTGTGGATAATTAAATGGAGAAACAAAGTAATTATGTTTCTTTGGAACATTTTGATTACGTTTTATTTTCCTACAAACAGCACGGGGTCCTTGAGAACATGCACATTTCCCATGACGGGCGGTCTCACTTTGCCCTCATCCATGAGAATATGGGTCCGAATGATCCCAGAGTCAGAGATTATGGTACTGATAATTATGCTGCAAGACTCAACTCCAAAATTTCCTTAACTGGATACAGTAGCCTCCATTGTGCTTTTCTATATAGGGTTGGATACCCAATTACTAAATGATTATTCCCATAATTTGCAGTTTATCCACCTAAAGATAGCATGAATGAACGCCAGGATGCCCAAACACGTGCCGCCCCCTCGAGTCAGTTCGAAGTGGAAACCTATTACATTGTGGACAATGCAATGTGGAACCAACTAAATGGAAATAACGCTGCTTGCGCCGACTACCTACAAATGACCACCCGGGCCGTTAACAATCGGTACGCCACTTCAGATGACCCCTCCTTCGAGTTCGTAATCACAGGCTGTACAGCAATGGCCGTGAGTGAAAAAATTATATAAATGTAAATATTAAAAGAATATTCATAATAATTATCCTTAACATCCTTATAGGTTAAATCGCCAATATTTAAATTTCTGGTATTGAAAATATCTTTATCTCGCATATGTCCAGGTTTTATAAAATGCTATGTAAAATTTTCAACAAATTCTGATTCGCTTTTAAAAACAATTTAATTTATTACATTTGAAATACTATAGCTTTGCTTGCCACACTTGTAAGAAAATCCTTTTGTATTTTAGAAACCTTCCCAGCAGGCATCATTTATGGATGTTTGTCCAGGCGGGACTAAGGGCACTTATGACATGGACTGTACCTTGGCGAAGTTTAGTGAGTACATGGTCAAGAACAAGGGTAGCTTCAAGAAACATGACCTGTCACCCCTCATGAGTGGGGCTGAGTGGGAGACAAAAAATGCAACGGATGGGACTTGGTCAAGTGATACTGTTGGACTTGCCTACATTAAAGGTATAAACCATTTGTGAGCATTATTACTTGTACTTTATTTTTAATTGGTTTCAATATTCGTACCCCATGCTGAGTAAATTAGAACTGTATAAATTTTGTGCATTAAATTACAGGAGCATGCAACATTAACTCAAGAAGAAGCTTGATGGTGTCCGTGAATCAGGACCGGGGCGCAGTGTATGCCGGCACTATGACGCTTGCGCATGAGGTTGCGCACGGCTTAGGTGCTTACCATGACGGCGACAAGGACTCGAAGCCTTGCCCCTGGAAAGATGGGTACATAATGAGCTACGACGGTTGGGGAACTGCCAATAAGTTGTTCTTCTCCTCCTGCAGTTTAGCATCCATGAAGGCCTATGCTAAGTAAGTGCACTTTCTACGATTTTGTAACAATTAAGAAGTAACTCAAAGTGACAACAGAGTATGCTCAGAGGGTAATTTTGTAAGGGATGTTGTTATCGAGAAAAATTATTTTGGGAAATGAGAATTTTAAATAAATCTAGTTAAATATTCATAAGCAGCTATATTTGCAGGAATCGTAGTAAACACCACGTCAAAGATTCGTTTTGTGCAAATATACTTGTGATTGAACCGTAGTAAATTTAATTTTTTTTTGTCAGCTCGGCTAGTGGCGCATGTATGCATGCTCAAAATGAACCAGCTGCGAGTTGGCCAGCTGCCAAGAAGGACTTAGGAGATGTGTACACACTGTCGGAACAGTGTCAGATGCTGATGGGAAGAGATGATGCCTCAGCTTATGCCAAGGCCAAGCCGGATGAACAATGTCGAAACTTGAGATGCAGTTATAAGGAAAAGTGCAATAATAGCAACAAGATGTGCAACTGGTGGCAAGAGATGAACTCCCCTGCCTTTGACAATAGCGTTTGCGACACTAACAAAGTACGAACTACTTTTAACTTCATCAATGACCTTAAACTTACACATGCACATGCACATATGGTCGAAAGATTTTAATTGATTTCCCATATTTTTCAGAGATGCTACAACGGTGATTGTGTGACCCGTTAAGGTAGATCCACCTTAAGCACACAGGTACTGAATGCATGTGTACATGCACAGGTACCCACAAGCGTTAACATAAATGTGTACCAAAATTGATTAAATTTACAGAGACCTGTATCCTGTGCCTTAAAAAAACTCATTAGAGAATAAAAATTTGGTTCAGAGAAATTTTTAGCATCAAAATCTTCACAAAACTTTGGGCATTTTGTGCTTCCCTAACAAGCGTGTCGTTACAAGGAATACATTTTTTTAATCAAACCCAAATATATATTTAAAACCAGATTTATTAATAGACATGGCTAATGACAGATTGATATTTTATTGTATTTTGGTTCTAACGTCGTATCAATAAGCTCATCCAGAGTAAATCGAAAACATTTCTGGTCACAGTTGTAAAACCACTACTGTAAGTTTGATCATCTTGATTGAAATGAAAAAAAATGAAGTAAATGCAACCTGACCTTGCAGCCCGTATTTCACACTTGTGCAAACAAATCTGGCTGAAGTAAATAGGATGCAGCACATTGTTCAGCTGTCAGTTATTTTACATACAAATAAAAAATATTCAGAGATAATTAAAACATTTCCAGAAAAATCTGTTGATAGTTCAACCAAATTAAATTTGCTATCTGTTAAAAGTTGCTTGGAGGTACGCGGGTTCGTAGTTACCGTAGAATTATTGTACATTGTCGCTGAACAGGCAAAACATTCTACGTCCGCATGCTTTTTTACAGCACTACCATTTTGCCTCTTCAGCGACGATATGCGGTTAACTCGCCTAGCATTTAAGTATGAATCCTAATTGTTATGCTCAGTTAAATTCAAATCCTCTCCAGTTCTTGTCGCAACTGAATAAACTTTCTTGAGCATTGTCTGCTGCTCTTGAATTTTGCATAAATAGCTGGGAATGCAAGTAAAAAAATTATAACTACTCAAATTTAAGCTCAACGTTGTGGTCTAAAATGCTGAGATTAATATTAGCAACGTTTACGACGACTGCGTGGTTGATATGCGGCATTTCTGCCGCAGGTCGACCATCGCACGTTGCTCACGTTAGCGTGGTGCCCGAAGGTGACTCTTTCAAGGCTAGCCTTCTGGTCAATGGGGAAAAACATGAGCTGAACTTGAAAGCTCCCGGTAAGTTCTGAGCAAAAATTTTAAAGTTGGCTGATTTATCTTAATTTTGATGCTTATTTAAAATATAGTAATTGAAATCATAACAATGTTTTTTCTTAAAATTTTAAATATATTTAAAGCATATAAATAATTATGTCTGCTCGCTTGAAGTATTTACGTTAAGTGGCTCATTTTAATTTTTATTGAAATTACAGAAAGTTCAATCATCACCCCTAATTTCAAGCTCCATGAAGCCACAAACGGGCCTCGTGGACAATTTCACTTGAAAGACGTCACACCATCCCCACAGCAATTGGCAGAGATAGAGGGAAAAATCTACGTGGACCAAAATGCCAATGCTGTGTTCAAATTTGACCGAGAAAATAATGATATCCGACTTGTGAGTCAAATTTTGTTTTATATTTCTGAAAAGTACCATGTAAAAAACTGTGCATGATTCTAATTTCCACGTTTATTTTGTTGTAGCATGGTATTTTGAACAACATTCATATTGCCCACAATGGCACTGCCCACGTAGCTACCTTGAGTCACGCTGGAGCTGGCGGAGTTAGTGACTACGGTAAATATTTCAGAAAAAAATCCATGTTTTCTAATGGTTTAGATTTTTAACTATATTTATGGATCAGGTCTAAACTTACCCCAAAATTTGTAATGACTTCCAGTAAATCTAAACCGCAAACTTACCCCAAGCGCTTCACCCCTGAGGTCCCGCAGACAAGCTGTGCAAGCAACTCCAGAGGTCCATTTCATCGTTGACAAAGACATGTATGCGGCCTTTGACTTTGAAAAGATGCGAGTTACGGAATATGTGCTGATTGCAATGCGAATGGTGAACAATATCTACGCTGCCTCCGCTGATCCAATTATCCGCTTCAAAGTCTCCAGCGCCACTTATATGACTGTAATAATTTCATTTGCATGTTTTTAATTCTTAGCAATACTAAATTTCAATTGTTTTCCTGTCATGTTTCTTTATTTAATAATTTTCTGAAAGCAGATTCCGTGTAGGCTTTCATTTTGTAAACTGACTTTCGAATCAATTTTTTTCCAGGACGCTACCTACCAGCCATATATTGAGAATTCCCGATCACCAAATGGTTACGACTTGCACGAAACCTTGAATAAGTACAGTTCGTACATGTACACATACCGCAACTATTTCGCAAAACATGACCTGGCGCCACTCCTCGTTGGCAATAAAAACTCTTGGGAATCTAAGGATAAATCTGGAAATTGGGTTCGCAACCTTACCGGAGTGTCATGGCTCGCAGGAGGTACTACCAACAATCATGCCTGTTCAAAAATTATTTTCTGACGTTAACACAGATTTCAAAAAATTTTAACTGGTACAAATGATTGTATTACATTTAAGGCTGCTATGAAGATGAATCTACTGAGAAGAGCTACAAAACCTCGGTCGTGATTGATCACGGGGCAAAATGGGAGGGCGTGGTTGCTCTAGCTCATGAACTTGGTCATGGTTTAGGAGCAGGCAATGATGGTCAAGGTTCTGCTGGAAGTTGTGATGATAGTTCGAACACTCTCATGAGCTACCGGGGTGGGGCTAGTAATACGGACATATTTTCCTTTTCCAGCTGCTCTTCGGAAGCCATGAGGAATTTTATCAGGTATAGGAACGGGTTTACATCAAATTGTGTCTATACATGATTCAACCGCCAGGTTAAACAAAATTTCAAATCTTTTCCTGACCTGGCTGAGCATTTGTAAATTGTACCGCTTGTAAATATCTATTGGCTGAACTATTAGTCATTATAGCAAATGATTTTATTTTGCTGGCCGGACTTGCAGTTAGTAAAATGTTCAAAATACGCGCAACATTCTAATAACCGCCCTAAATTTTCTAAACAGTTCTGATGAGGGTTCATGCGTAACTTCCGATCAATCCGATACGCATTGGTCAGAACCTAACGGGTATTATTACCCTGATCAAGTGAAGGAAATAAACCGGGAGGGAAAGCCGGGATCCGCTGTTCCAAACCAGGAAGATAACAGTAACGATATTCCTGAAAGCAGTACTCAAAGCGATGAGGACTCCGAGGTTAGCTTAGACAATATCTGCAAGGAGCTGAAAGGTAACCCTCTGGCTACTGCTGATTGGACCCTTGACCCAAGTGTGCTCTGCTCAACCCTCAAATGTTCCTGGCCTTGTCCCTGCAACGACGACATGTGCACATGCTCAAGCTTTGAAAATTTTGTGCCACCACAATTTTCCACCTGCAGCAAAGACGGCAATGTAAGATCCTTACCAATAAATAGCATCTGTTTAAATTTATACGCAATCTAAGAACCTGACTTTTGAGCTATTGCCATTAAAGCTAATTGATTCGCAAAATTTTCCAGCAATGTGTTAATGGTGAGTGCATCACTATAAACGGACTTAGAGCACCCTGGCCCGAATCTGCGGAAGAAACAGGAAGTGTGGTCACTTTGGACGCCCAATGTCGAGGAATAACGAAAAACGAAAATGCAACTGCCGACAGGACCATTGACTCAAATACTCTTTGTGGTCATTTGAAATGTACCTGGCCATGCGCATGCGGCAATGGCATGTGCACTTGCTCAAGCTTCGCCCCCAACAATTATGCTCCACATGACAATTCTCCTTGTGACGAAAATGGAGGTGTAAGTTGTTTTATTACAATTGCTAAATTTATTTAAGGATTTTGCTCCCCGGTGAAAATGGATTTTGACATGAGGCTTTTGTATTTTAAACACAGGAGGCAAATCCACAGTAAAACTGTTATACTTACTTGTGTTCAAATTCGGATTTTGTATATCTAGAATAATGAATCCGTGGAAATTAATGGTTTATTCCTTCACAGACATGCATGAACGGGAAATGTGTCAGTGATGCACCTGCACCCGTTGTTTTGGGCTTCGATGTGAAAAGTTTAAATGAGACTTGTCAAGAGCTGAGAGGAACTCAAAGTACGTTTGCAAAAGAAGATGCCCACGATAATTGCCAAGTATTGAGATGTCGTTTCCCTTGTCCTCACTGCGAGACCTGCGTTTGCTTCTCCGCCTACGAAGAATTCGTCGCACCCGATTATGCTAAATGTGGACGGGCAGGCGATAGTCGGGTAAATTCATGAACACTTCCAGATTTATTGTTATTTAATTAGTACCATTCGAAAAGTACTTACCAAATTTTCAATTATTTTTCAATTTCAGAGATGCTTGGACAGAGAATGTGTGGAGCTATGGGTTTAATCCCAACTTGTTTACTGGCCCCAAATTAAATGACTTCAAAATAAATTTGTATCTTTGTTTTGTAGCTGTTTATGCAATGTAATTTGATACCCCCCAAAAAAAACCCCTATGTTGTAGTTGTAATAAAAGATTTAATTTTGCGTCCCCACAATACTGAAATTTTGCAAAAAAGTCAACGAGTGCTTTTAAGCGTACAAAGAGAAGCTCTTAGAGAGTTCATACTAGAAAATACCATCTAAATAAAATGCGTTGTTACCTTTCAACTAAAGTATTAGGATATAAAATTAACAAATGGAATTTATGTTGCGAAATTGGTATTACAAATTTAGTGCTAGCCTAACAATTATTACAAGGGTTTAAACTGGGAAAACATGTTTTCTGTAGCGAAACCCCTAACCTATAAAATACTAAACAATAAAAAATGAATACGGTGAGAATCAAGATACACAACTGGAAACAAATATTAAATATAAACTCAAAAAATACGAATATTTACATAGTTCACCATAAAATATTGCTGAGCGCGTGTGTATAAGTAAATAATTTCACCCCCAATATTTACGCAAATATGGCCATCATGTGGTAACAATGTAAGTCAGTGTTACAATTTGGGGCGTGGATGCTAGGGAATGAAACACTACGAGCAGTTTAATGTAATCCTTATTATGTTGCAAAACAGTTTAATTTGAGATTACTATAAGTCAATATGGCCTTCTATATAGCAATTAATTTTTATAGTTCTTCCAGTTGCAGATGTTACAGTATTATTTCTACGATCATATATCTTACATCAAAAATAGCTACGTAAGTTTCTTGTCATTATTTAAGTACAATGTTCCAACCATAGGTTCGGAAGAAGAGATCAAATGCAAACACGAAGCCCGACGGGGCTTTGGACAAATCAATAAATTATGTGGTGGTATTTACTAAAAACAGGATTATATGCCAAACAAACAATAATGTGGGACTCTTCCACCAATAAATGTCAAAATTGAGAGAAATTAGTTTGCGGTCCTAAAAATGCCGCAAAACATTTTTTTGGTATAAATACTGAGAGAATATTTTAAGACTACACATTAGATCTTCAGTAATTACCCCTTTTGAAAAGTATTTCTCAAAATGCTTGGAAAAACGACATTATTTGCAATTTTATGCCTTTCTTTTGAAGGCATAAGATCTGCACCCAGTTCACGTCACACTGCCGTGGTCAACTTTGCTCCCATTGGCGAAGATTTCCATGGGGAAATTCATGTCAACGGGGAGCCCTTCCAGCTGAAACTCAAGCCGCAAGGTAAATTGTGGGCAAACACTGCGTATAAAAATATTATTCATTTTTACATACGGGTTAAAAAGATATTTTTTTTTCTTTTTCTTAGGTTAAAGTAACAAATTTATAAACATGTCTATGCTAATGAAACTAAAATTTCAAAACTATTCTCGTTAAATATTTTGAACCAAGGAAAAGGTTTATGGTTTTTTAGAGTCATCCGTCTTCACCCCAGAATTCCGTTTGGCTGCTGCTGAAATTGGTCCAGAGGGCGAGACAATATTCAGAGATGTGACTCCATCAGATAACATGGCCGATTGGGAAAATAATATTTACGTGGATGAGGATGCAAACGCTATTTTCAAAATGGAACACGTTGACGGAGAGATGCGCTTGGTAATTTGATATATACTTTTCAATGGAATGAAATTTAGTATAACAGTAGGTCCTGCATTTATGTCGTGTTATTACATGAATATATTTCAAATGTGCTATAAATTGTTACCACAGCACGGAATAATGGACAACATCCATATCGCTCACGATGGCAAGGATCACATTGCCACTATCCGAGATGACCCTCCATTATTGGACCCCACTAAAACGGACTACGGTAAGTTCGGGTCTAAACATTTTGAATTAATTTCATTGGAACCACTCTTGAACACGTGTATGAATAAATTCCGGACAAATTTTTTGAACTCATATAATTGTATTACAATTTGCAGTCTCAACTGGCGTCTCTTTGGAGTTTGATGACGATGTGGACACTCGTCAGGCGGTCTCCGCCTCTCCGGAACTCTTTATCTTTGTGGATAACAAAATGTGGAAGGATTTGAATCGGAGTGACAGCGCCATTATGACTTACTTGTCTGTATTTATAAGGGGGGTTAATAACCGCTACAGAACAGTCTCCGACCCCTCCATCACTTACAAAATAGTTAAAGCTATAATTATTAAGGTAATTGACAAAATGGGTTTTACTGGTTTGGTTCCAAGTTAGCAAAAAATTGGATTCATTCAAGATTCAAGGAGTCTGTAAATTCAAAATTTGTTAAAACACCTAGAAATTCTTTGCGTTGCCTTATTTCTCTTAATGGATTATTATTATCATTAAGAGTCCTGCACCAAAAAAAAAAAACAAATATTTGACACAAATTTTGAAAGACAAGTCCATTTTTGTGAAATTTTCTTTTTTTATTTTGCAGGACACGAAATCCCAGCCATTCATTGAAAATCATAGACAGTCCGATGGTTTGGTTGACATACATGAAGTTTTGGAAGAATATTCTTTGTATTTGTATAAGAACAGGAACTCGAGCACTTTCCCTAAGCATGACCTTGCCCCATTGATGAGTGGGGAAAATTTTGGTCAGACCGCTGGCGTTGCTTGGTTAGGGGGTATGTTATGAATAAGGAACTTTAAAAATAATTTTTTGGTTGTTGCGCTTTAATATGGAAGTTGTAATAATTATTTTCAATATGTTACATAATTATTACTTCCTGGTTATAATTAAATTTTCATCCCAGGTGCTTGTCAGGATGGATGGAATCAAGCGGGTGACAGGATCAGTTGGAGAGCATCCGTAAATCGGGATACGGGAGCGAGCTGGCAGGGGATTCACACTTTGGCTCATGAACTGGCCCACAACATGGGATCCCCTCACGATGGCCAAGATAATCCCCCGGATGAGAACACTGCTGACTGCCCATGGAGTGATGGTTACATTATGAGCTATGTCTTTAACCTCACAAATACCCTCACATTTTCGAGCTGCAGTAAATCCTACATGAAGAAATTTATCATGTAAGTGTTAAAGGAAACGATGTCAGAATTAACCTAACCTTTTGAATGTTAACATCCACTATTGCTTGTGTGTAGGAAAATGTATCCCTAATTTTTTACAATATACGGGTCGAAAATAGCACACTGGGTAAAATTTCACATTGGATTACCAAATGTCTGTGATGTGAAGAAAAAATCAGTAGACAAAATGGATTGATGTGACAACAATAATTTAGAGAACTTTTGAAGTTTACAAAAGATCCAGTGTCTAAATACAGAATGCATTTGTGGGATTTGTTTTTAATTGTTACTGCTGTGTCTGTCTGTATAGCTCAAAGAATGGGAATTGTGTGACATCTGACCAGGCCACGAGTTTGCCCGAGTCTTCCAAAAACCCTGGGGAATACTTGAGTATGACGGAGCAATGTCAAAAGAGAGAGAAACGCTCCGACGCCAAACCCTTCCGAGACAGCACCCCGGATCAACTCTGCTCACAGCTCAGATGTGAATATCCCGTATCCAAAACCAGTTACAGAATAATAACATATTCTGAACGCCCACTGGACGGGACTCCCTGTGGCACGAAGAATGGGGTAATTATTTATGATAAGCAATTAAAACTAAGTTACCAGAAAATTATGGCGTTTCTTGCGAGTTAACAATTTGCTGATTTTCTTTAAATTTCAGAAATGTACGGAGGGCAAATGTGTCTGAATATCTGTATCCGAAATTGGAATCAACCGATGTGGAAGTTTATTCAATTGGCATTGGATTTCACTGTTCTATAAAAACAAAAAAACTTTTCTTAAAAGTTACAAACAGATTCGATAAAATATTCCTGTTTATATAAACACTCTATATAAATGATTATAAAACTTGGTGTCAAAACCAAATGTTGGAAAGGGTACTCGTAGTGAGCTGATTTTTTTCAAATGAAGAACATTTAAATTTTCACTAGCCTCGAAGTAGGGATGTTGAAAAGTTGAATCTTTTTTTCAAAATTGCCATATTATCAATTATATAGGACATCCTATTACAAAACACAACCATCTTACATGCATTGCTTTATAGTTAGCCTTGTCGATTATTTTCTCAGCATTTACGCTAATGAACAGATGTCCAATGAGCCGGAGCGTGGGTAAACAAATGGCAGTAGTGATAGCAATATGTTTTTTGTGACAAAATTTCTGGTTTCTTTTATTACGCCAGTAAACTTTTAAACGAGCTAATTCATGCAGGAAAATTTCATTTTTGAAAAACAAGGAAACTTTTCAAGTAACATTCAAGTATACTAAAAGTTCATAATTACCCTCATAAGAGGCATTTATGGACAAAAATGAAGATAGGTTGTGGAAAGGAAAAATTGTGTTGATTTAAATAATTATTATTCTCTTTTAGACTCTTGAAATATTCCTCTCAAATATCCTCACAATTTTTCTTTGCCTATGAAATTAAATGTTTACATTTTATAAACAACTGCGAATCTTGAACTACATTTTGAAATGTCATGTGTTGTCGTGCATTAAATATCACTCTCCCATTATTTACTATTCCTCATCCATACATTTGATTTTGGTACTCATTAGGTGCAATCATGCAGTATCCAGATCGATCATTCGAACTAGATCATTTTGATCCGACATTTGGGAATTATTTTAAGCAAATTTTCCATTAACCAAGGTTTATTTTTTTTATATTAAATTCATATGTATAACTGAAATTAAGTCCTTTGGCTTTCATTTACTATTTGCTATCAATTTCTTGTCGTCGTCAACCGTACCCGCACAAAAAATAAACATCAAGTTTTTAACTTAATGCAAACAAATTGTCCGGTCTGCTCCGTACACGATGAATAGTCTTAATTGACCGTCCAAAATTTTGAATCAGATTTATTGTTCCGGCATAAATTTGGAACTGGCCATTTTAACTGGTTCAAACTTTCGAACAGATCAGAATTTTGAAAGTTTATGTTCTGTCGTCGCCCAGACGAACTGAATATTTACATGTGTGTGTAATGTAGGTGAAAGGTTTGATCCATTCAACCCAGTGAATTAGTTTTTGATCAATCATTATTTTGAAGTTTTCGAACAATATTTGAACACACAGTTTTTTTTTATAAATTGTAGCAACAAGAACATCGTATTTGTAATATTTGTAATTTTTCATTGATGTAATTGAGCCAATGGCATGCAAACAAACTGTCTACACTTCCATTTATATGTATTAATATTTAAATAGGAATAAGTGCTGGCGAATTGTGAACTTAAACTAGAAATTATTTTCTATTACGCTACTTGATAGCTTCGACGTCTTTACGATATTGTCATTGACATAAGCTGGTGAAATATAGATACATGAAATTTATTCTTAAATACACTGAAAATTTAACATTGACACTGCAGCTTTCATCCGAGAATGTTCACGCTAGCAATTTTTAGTTTCCATTTGTATGTTTTTGTTCAACCCACCTTTTCTCCGATAGATATTAGCCAAGCAATTCAAAGTCTGCCCAAATGTACAGTTTTTCTATTAGAACCCGACAGAATTTTGGACGATTCAAAAATTCAAATTCTGCCACTAACATTGCTGGACCCTTTGAAATTCCAATGGGATTACAGACTATTTCTATCTAAAACTCGGGGTACCTCCTGTAAGGTTTTATTCAACACATTCAAATACAATCCCGGAAGAAGTTTCAATTACATCTCATCGGTTCTCAAAGTTTTCCTGCTGAATCTTCAGACGGAAATAAACTTCGATACGTTTTTTGTCATTTTCACATCCGACGATTTAAATGCAAGTAGTGAAATTAAAACCCAGTTACCAGATCACTTCAAATCCGCATTTACGTGGGCAGTTTATGTCTTGGTTTTTGAACAAATTTTGAATTCCCAGACTCATGTTTTTGGGTGGGTTCAGTGTGCCTGCTGCATTGTGAATACAGCTAGACCGGGTAAGTTTGAGCCGTTGAAGGTTCCTAGTTCGTTGATTGGCCCTCTGTGTACATCGATGAGAGAAAGTTTCTGGGATATTAGCGGCAAAGGAAAACATCTCTTCTGGGTACCAAAACTGAAATTGGGGGAATCGAAGACGGTTATGTTTAGAAATTTCAATGCTAGGACATCTGGGTTGTCTCCTTTTCACAGAAAAAATGCCAGTAGGCTCATTGATACTGTAACCGTGACAATCTTCGGCACGCTGAATATATCCTTGGTTAATGCTAAAAATCACGGGAACTGTCCTCTACTGACTTACGATTTTGAATTGCTATCGACGAGAGAAATTATTCCCACCGGAAACCGACATTCATTCCGTTTTATTACTCCAGATGGCGTTCATAATGTAAAAATCTCTTTCGAGTTGTACATCCGACCCTTCGAATTGACCGTCTGGATAGGGCTCATTTTGACTGTGACTGCCATTGTAATTTTGTGGCAAGGAGTCTCAAATTGTAAGTTGAGATCGGGAAACCAGACATGTGAAAATAAAGAGCAAGATTGGATCATCTCATCCTCAGGGCTGAAATCGATAAGGGTTGCAACTGTACTTAAAGGAATTTTAAATAAGAGTACTCTTTCAAACATTTTCACTGATTTTATCGTGACGAGTTCAGTTCTTTTAGAGCAGCCGTTTCACAACAAAACTGGCAGATTCCAAGATCAAAAATGCCTTGTACACCTGATACTTGGTGGTTATTTTCTGATGGGAGTCATTATCACCACTTATTACAAAGCAACGTTGGAATCTGATTTCACAGTTCAATTCCCCTTCGAAACCAAGTGGAAATATTTCCATGAGATAGAAAACTTTACGTTTTATTGTTTGATTGGAGATGAGATTTGCATTCGGAACAATTTTTCTGGAATTATGACAGCTGAAGATTATCAGACTTCTTTCTCAGCCAAGTCCGGTAAAAACTCCAAGGTTACAACTCCAGACTTCTATGTCCAACTAGAGTACGAGGAGTCAATGGTTACTAGTAGGGAAAGTCAGGCAGGCCTAAAAGCAGGATTGGATTTTGTCAGTATTCTCAAGCAAATTTTTAACGCCTCTAGGATGGTTCGAACGATACAGAATAATACTCGGTTTGTGTGCCCATCAAATGTGGAAGCACTTCTTAGAAATGCGGAACACACAAAATTTGCCTTCGTTGTAGAATATAGTGACATTCAATATCACTGGAACTTTCTTCAGAAAACCATGAAAATGATTCCAGGGTTGAGCATGGAGCTGGCTGACAATAGGCATGCCAATGATTATTTCCTTCAAAACCCAGCGAAATTCACAAGTCCAAAAGGCATGGACGAATTTCGTCAAGGGGTTTTGAGTCGCCTAAAATGCCTAATTAGTTCCGGAATTTTTGGATTCTGGGAACGTTGGGACAAAATCCGGTTCAATTTAGTCCAGAGTCAGCCTCCAGCACTGAAACAAAATGTAATTGGTCATCAGCCACCAATACCTTTGCATTTGAAATCTCCGGGATTGCAACTTTCATTTTATTTGGTGATACTGGGATTGATTTCAGCAGCATTTAATTTCGTGCTAGAAAACATAATATTTAATATAAAATTTAGTAAAATTTATTAACTCAACAGTAGAGAAAGAACTGCAACCTGGACTATTTTGTTGTGTTTCTAATGCTTTCCATATGGGGCTATATTTATACAAACGTTATCCACAGTAACTTTACGGGTTATCTCGTGAAATTGCATCGTTCGTTGGCGCTTTACTGTATGATCTCAATTTTCAATAATATTATTGTTGTTCACAACTCAGAGGTCATGACTCTTGTCTAGAAATTGCTATTCAGGTTTGTAATGAGTCAAGAAATATGCTTCCTTTGGGTGTTGCACGTGATTATTTGCGACATCATTGACTTTTGTGTTGTAAAAAGGTCAATGTCAACTTGCAACAGTAGGTTTTAACAAATTAAATTTCGTTTTATCTGCACCAACGGTTCTACATTGGATCGGATCCAAATCGAGTAGTGTAAATTCAAAGATTCAACGATCCTAAACTTATTAGGTGTTTAATTTAAATCTTCGAAAACCGTATTAATGTCTTACATTTTATTAAATTTACATTTTGAACGTCTAAATCGTTGACATATAATTTCAAACACCTAACATATTATAAAACTAGCATCAAAATTTTGCTCAACAAGCTTATGGAAAACAAAATTAGAATTACAACGAATGTATATGATACAATCAATAACGATTATTTACAATAATCCGGTGAAGCTGTTCCGTAGATTTCCCGCTGACTCTATTATTTACAGGCACGTCCTCAGGCAATGTCACACAAAATTGGTGGATCAAATTAGCCAACATAAGAAATATTTCATCTTGAGCCAGGGACTTGCCAATACAGGAACGTCTGCCAGTACTGAACGGAAGCATGGCCTTATGTCGCACAACGGATTTTCCATCAGGACCAAGAAACCGCTCTGGACGAAATACCTCCGGATCTCCCCATATTTTCTGGGATTTCAAACAACCATAGATATTCGAGATAACCATGGTATTTTTCGGGAAAGAGAAACCTTTGAAGACCACGTCTTCCGTGACTGCATGAGGCAACCCAACAGTTACAACACGGGACAGGCGCATAATCTCCAGTACCGTTGCCTCAACATATGGTAAGCTAGAGAAACCAAAATCTATGATTAACAATATATTGCGTCTCTATTTCAACTGAGGCGTAATATAGTCCCCTGGCATTATCAATGATTCGTCGTACCTTTGTTTATCTGAAAGCATAATGCTCCGACTGCCCACCAGGGTAGTAATTTCATTCGCCATTTTGTCCTGAACTTCAACATGTTGACTCAACAGACAAAGACCGGACACTAAAGTCTTGCCGGTTAATTCAGATCCTCCAATAAATAGGTCCATGAGAGTAACGAGTAAGTCTTCATCTAATGTATTCAAATATATTGCATCATCAATTGTGTCGTTCAAACAAGGTTGTTAAAAATCCGTGTTTTCGTTTACATATGAAAACACTTGAATGCAATTACTAGGGATATTAAATATAATAAATAGTTAACACAATTGAGGGAAAATATCCTTTTGCAAAGTTATTTGGACCAATTCTAGAGACATTGTTACATAAGCATTTATTAATATAAAAAATAAATAGTTTTTTTTGGTTTAGTTGTTACCTTTAAAGTCAGTCATGTTGCTTGACTCTTCCAAAAGCGCGTCAATATAATCTCGGGGCTGCCCAGCTTGCATCGTTTTCCTGTGCTCATCAATAGGTTTCTTGAATAATTCGAACAATCGGTACCGAAACTCGTCGTTCCTTTCAAATAATATCAGGGAGAAAAATTTCCGAAATCGAACTAAACCAGGAAACAGAAAGTAGAACGGTCGAATCCCTTTCATCGTTGCGTCATGCACGCTGCGTCCAGAAAATATATTTTAAAGCTGAGGACACAAAGTTGATGTAGCCCATGCATTGAAATTAGGGATTAACTCTCAGGAAATGTTGGAATGCCTCTTACCTGTAAAACAGTTTCATAAAATCTTCAATTTCTTCAGGATTATAGCGCTCCCCTGCGACGAAGGACCACAAAATATTTAATGCAGCCGCATTGAGTAAACCCCGTGTGCTTATGGGTTTCCCCACCAGTTGCTGTAAGCGCTGAATTACATCTCGTGTTTCTTCCATAATTATCCCCTCGGATGTTCTATTGGCAAAGAATAATTTCTGCATTGACCTCAGTGTGAAACGCTGGATTTCCACCCATTTCACTCCTTGACTAAATGCAATACCTTTTAATACAACAAATACAGGATGGGTTGGAGCACACCGGGGTTTGCTTATTATTATTCGTAAAATTTTATTATGAAAAAAATTATTATTACCACTATTTAATGCTTCCGTAGTAGTATCCATAATAGGATTAAAACCGATCCTGCCACAAAATTCGGGCTTGTTAAATGCTTCTCTTATATCCTCGGGGTTGTTTAGAATCACAGTCCTAAACAAGTATAATGATCTCTATATTTTAGCAGTACAAAAACCATCCTCACAAACTTTCAAATAATAATATAAAATCAAATCTAGTTCTCTTGTGAAATTACGTCACCAGTGAGTCCCCATTCGTACGCCAATTATATCTCCATATTGTTTTTGTAAATCCAACGCTGATTTACAGCAATGTTTCCCCAATTGCAAGGCATTTCCAAAAATTGGAATGCCTTGAGGACCTTCGATGAGAAAAATGTTTAGTTGGTTAGATCACAGGGAGAAAACATTTTTGCGATAAATTTGTGTAAAGATTTTCTCATTCGAATAAATCAGCTTACCTGGTGGAAAATTCTTCGGCCGCGGTCCCGTGTTATAGAGATACCAAGCTAACAACGATGCTACAGATGTAAGAAAAATTAAGAGCATTTTCAATTTTGTAAGATATCTGACACGTATGCCTATAAACGTTTAATCAATTTAAATATAGGGAAAATTGAATGTACTGGATTTTATATATAAATGAAATCCAGGAGAACTTCCAATGATAATTCTTAGAAAATATTTAAAGCTCTACAAGTACAAAAGTATGCTTTTGTATTTATAGCTGGGATAGTCACACGTAAGAGATGGTGGGAGTTGAGGGCAATAAAGGATTACAATAGAAGGAAAATCCACTTTCCTCTTTCGAAGCACTGCAATAAAGAAACAATAAATAATGCCTCCGTCAATAATAATTACGGTGTAAGATATCCCACACACGAGGTAGCTACCATTAGTTGTAAAATGCAAGCATTTTAGTTCAACGTAAAAATAAGGCATTGTGTTCGGTTCATAAAAATCGTCGCTCCGAATATGTAATTTTTAAGGCTGGTCCGTGGGGCATCGTCCGCTACGGCATTTATTTCAAGAGACTGTTCATACTCCCGGAAATATCTCACAACCAAGACTTGAGTTATCTTGACTCTAGGTTTCCCCATCGCGCTGAAATATTTTATCCTACGCTAATATTTCCTCCTTATATATATTTCTGAATATTTTCCTTACTCAAGAGTAACTTCTATTTCCCAGTGAAGCAGAGCCCAACCCATAACTCCCCTCAACAGTATACATTGGTAGATTTCTCGCCGTACATTGTATAGATACACGATGAAT
This sequence comes from Allacma fusca, assembly GCA_947179485.1. Classification (NCBI taxonomy): domain Eukaryota; kingdom Metazoa; phylum Arthropoda; class Collembola; order Symphypleona; family Sminthuridae; genus Allacma; species Allacma fusca. The sequence continues at coordinate 6,930,308 of OX359246.1, read as the reverse complement.
ATCTCTCATAAGCACTCTGGAATATGAGGGTACGGGAGGGGACATTGCTACCCCAAAATATTCAGGGAGGGATAGACTACGCAGTTGTCCCCAGGAACCAAATTATCGTATTGCTGACATTTCGCTAGTAAAATTGATAAGAAACTAAAATTTAATGAAATGTACAATTCATTGCGTTTAAGAAGAAATTCCTGCATTTTTCCAAACAAATAATTACATATGTTTACAACTTGATGCAAAGGACTTTTTTTGTCATTTTATAAACCTAGTTCATACATAAAAGAGTACATAGCAAATATGGTGGTCGGCCAAATTCAGCTCAGAACCAAAAACTCTCAGTTCAATTCGGTTGTTTGGATCAATTTTATTTGGAACTCTATTTTTAAAAATCTCCCACGTGAACTGAATAGTTAATAGTTCAGCTCATGGATTAAAACTGTACTGAATTTAACTGAAATTTGTCCAACTTAGTTGAACAACACTCGTTCGATTCAGCTTATGAACTCAAATTTGTTGATTTTTTTGAACGAAACTGAACCCGTCCGACCGCTAAGTAAATACATACACCAGGACATTGTTACGTCAAGATAATTGACGTAGGAATTCAATGCACTATCGTCCATAAACACCACTTTTTAAAAATTTGGAATTTTACATTCTTTTAATTTTGCTATTAATATTTTTAATAATATAAATTTGAAACAATGTTTAACGATGATATCTTTGCCTTCTGATTGCCTTTGATATCTGCACATTTGGCCTCCCCTTTCCAGATAGCTCAGAAAACAGTACCTGGCACTGTTCCGGTCAGGATAAATTTGAATAATTTGAAATAGAATGGTCCAAATTCACGTGGAACAAATTAATCTGTTTCAAACCTTCGGACCAGATAATTCAAACCATTTCTGTTTACGAAGTAGGCTGAAAAATTTGATCGAACCGAATTATAAACTCGAAGGGCTTCTACAGGCTAATACTCTTGAATTGATTATATATATATAAGCTCCTAACAAAATGACACGGTGGTTGGTTGAAAATTTGCCGCAAACAGTTCATAGCCGCACATGTTTGTTTCAATTAGTCTTGGCCGACTTGTGGACCAAAACAGCAACTTTTGAAAAAGTAAATCCAAGGAGCATGTTCCTTGGTTCAAGATTGTGGAGCCAGTGGTTGGTACGGGTATTTTGCTCTCGATATTTTAATAAAAAACTCAACCTTTAGAAGTAAAGTTATAAGTTCTGGAATTTTGAATCATTGAACTGACACAATATTTGAGGTCTCAGGGTTAATAAAGATCAAACGAAGTTGGGGTTTTTATTTAAATCCCAAAAGGAGCTTCGCGCTGTTTAAAAATTAATTAATTAAAAGATTAATATTTCGAGTATAAAAATTAACATGAATTTAACATTGCGCTGTATAGAAATGTACCTCAAAATTAACATAACATTGTATTGGAATATTTGTCAAAAAATTACATTGCTCTCTATACAAAATTGCCCCAAAATTAACATTACGCGTTATGGGAAATTCAGCGAAAACAAACATTGCGCTGCATTTAAAATACTGCAAATTAACATTGCTTGGTATAGGAAATACTGCAAATTAACATTGCTTGGTATAGGAAATACTGCAAATTAACATTGCTTGGTATAGGAAATACTGCAAATTAACATTGCGTGGTATAGGAAAATATTCTAAAATTAACAATGCGTAGTATAGGAAAATATTCGCAAATTAACATTGTGTGGTATAGGAAAATATTCGCAAATTAACATTGCGTGGTATAGGAAAATATTCGAAAATTAACATTGCGCGGTATAGGAAGTTACCCAAAATCAGGATGAAATGTCAGGTCAGTGAACTTTTCCAGAGTGCAATTTAATGAGTTTTATCTGCGATTCCTACACAACTCGACCCTCTTATTCTTTCGGAACCGCTTTTGGTGAAATTGGACCGGGGCTTTGCAAATTAATAACGCAAATCGGAATTTCGGTGGTTTCGGCGAATGACTTTACAAGTCGCTGCGTATTACCCAGAAGAAGAAGTCACAAGGTTTTTCGATATGTACCACTGTAACTCGATCCACTAAGTCGATTAGTAACAGTTTCGTTGAAATCGGACGGGAACTTTAGAAGTTATTCAGTTAAATTGAAAATTCCCTAATTCGGTACTGATTCAAAGTCACGTCAGTCAATTTTTCCCGGAGTGAGAATTCGCGAGTTTTATCAGTGATTCCCTTCACAACTCGACACTATTATTCTGTTTTTACCGGTTTCGTTGAAATCCGACAGGTACTTTAGAAGTTATAAACGAAAATCCGAATTTCGCTGTTTGGGGTTGAAGACTTACCAAGCCACTTAGTTTTCGCTAGAGGAGGAAGTCACAAGGTTTGTCAATGTGTACCACTAAAACTCTATCTCCTGAGTCGTTTGGTAAAAGTTTCATTGAAATCGGACAGGAACTTTAGAAGTTATTCATTTACATTAAAAATTCTCTAAATTGGTTCTGAAAGTGAAGTCACGTCAGCCAATTTTTCCCTCAGTAGGAATTTTTGACATTTGTCAAAGGTTTCCGTCACAACTTTACCCTCGTTGACACCGGTTTCGTTGAAGTCGGACGGGTACTTTAGAAGTTATTATCAAAAATGGGAATTTCGCAGTTTGGGGTTGAAGATTTTCCAAGTCGTTTAGTTTACCCCAGAGGAGGAAGTCATACAGTTTTATGAGTGGTACCGAATTAACTCGATCCCCTGAGTCGACGGTAACGGTTTCATTGCAATCGGACGAAAAATTTAGAAGTTATTCTGTTAAATGGAAAATTCTCTAATTTGGTGCTTATGCATAGTCACGTAGGTCAATTTTTCCCTGCGTGAGAATTTTTGAATTTTAGCAGTGGTTTCCATCACATCTCGACTCTCGTAGTCTGTTGGTACCGGTTTCGTTGGTATCGGGCGGGAACTTTAGAAGTTATTAAACTACGTTGTAATTTCCTCATTTGTTTCTGCGAAACTCAAGACTACAATGTGATAAGGATAATGCTACCATGATGAACTAATTGTAACCTTTTTTAAATTTTCATTAAATTTTCTTTCCAAAAACCACGGCCCTGTCGTCAATTCGATTCAGTTCAATCATTGAATGGATTTGAATCATAATTCAAACGATTCAAGCTGGAAAATGCAAAATTTTTCTTATGTTACTACAGCGTCATGTGTATTACTGTACATATAATGAAGTATATATTAAAAGCTGCGCTAAAATAACAAACGTGGTGGTGTACGTAGTATTTAGACTTTAAATATTCAAAGTACCCATGCGCAGTGGAAGCGGTGTTTGATGAATCGTTTGAATTGCAATTCACATGAATTGGCCCGACCACTAGAAGGGACGGTATGGTATAAGTATATAACTCAAACAGCTTTATTGTGAGTCTTTTGCGCACCATCAGTTTAGGGAGCGTTCACAAATGACGTCATCAAGATAGTGGGTGGGTGCTAACGGGAGATGATGATGTTGATGACGCAGTGGTAGGGTGGATTTGGCCAAATGATGACGTCATCAACCGACGAATGTTATCAACGATTGTTTTGCTTAACCGTTAAAAGTTTTGGTCGTTTGAATCAACCTTACTTGACATAAACTCGTGTGAATAGGCAATTTAAAATAATCGCTTTAAAAAGAATCAGAAATTCAAACTACAAGCCTAAAGCGTACCGATACTTCACACTACCCAGGAAACCGTTTTTAGGACATCCTAGTACGAAAAATTCGGGAGATTCTATTTAACATTCGGTACAATCCTTTATTCCTTTAAAAGTACCACCATAATTCCAGTATAATAAAAGGAAGCTGAAAACAAATCTAACTAATGCAGCCTCGCGTGAATTAAATGAATTCCGAAAACTTCATCGTCACCCATCATGGGTTGCACAATTGAAAATGCCATGGAAGTTTGTGCATTTTTGACTTTTGGATAATTTTGGGCATATTCAGCCTAGTGCAGACATTTTGGGCATTTTTGCCCCGGTTTTTTCGATAAGACCCACAAATTCGGCATAAAACCCAGGGCATTTTCAATTGTGCAACCCTGGTGATGATGACGTCATTACATGGGGTGGGTGCGTCGTTTCATCAAATGATGATGATTGATGACAAGTGTGTGACTGGGTGCCTAAAAACCAGTATTTTGGATGACGTCATTTGTGAACGCTCCCTTACAGCAGTGCATTGTATGGGTACAAAAATGCTGTGCCTGGACCTGAACCCAAATAGTGGATACCTGTAAAAATTGTATACCCAGACCCGTACCTGATTATAAGTACCCACTCAATAAATCTTGGTATCTGTGGACCTGAATATTTTTCAAGTAGTATGTACCTGTACCTGAATTTTACCCGTACCCAAAATATATCCAATATATGGACGTGCACCTGAAAAATTTTCCTTCGTACCTGTACCCAATCAGGCACTTTAAAAAGAATTACGGTAAACGATTATTACCTCTGAACATATTCATGTAAATGACTTAAAACCTGAAATTACAGGAGTTACACACTAGAGACAATTCTGCCCCGTCATTATTTTTGCAGTACTAGACATCTAAATGGAACTATAACTTTGCCGATGAAAATGTTCAAAATTCAAGAACTTTGCTTGAAACGTTTGCTTTGAATTTCGTTCCAAATTCATGCCAGACCAATAAATCTGTTCCAAAATGTCGTACCAGACAGATAATACCATTCCTTGTATTACGAGCTTAACGGAAAATTTGCTAGGAGCAATTTATAAATTCAATAGGTTTTAGCGCGCCAATATTATTGAAAAGACACTACTGGAATATTACTCTGATTTTGATGAATTAAGAAATGAACTAGAGGTTATGAAACAGAACGACAAGTTGCACAAAATTTACGATGACGAGGGAGATGAAGACTTGGATATAATGAAGACATTAAATCTCCGTTAGCAGCCATTCGACAGAAATTACAAGAGAAACGTGAAACGTATCGAGATGGAGAAAGGACGGAGGGAAACAATTGCTTCAAAGCAACAGCTAAAACTAGGAAAGGCTGCATATCTTAAAACCATCAGTAAAGTAAGTTCTGTTTAGGACTTGGAAAGTTAATGGTTAACAAAGTCTGACGAACCGACCCGAACTTCTGAGATTGAGATCATGGAAAAGTAATTATTGTTGCAGATTTGTTCTTTTGGAAAACCTTAAATGATATTATTATATTTACAAGTGACTGAAATTTACCTAATTATTCTTGTGCACATTTCAATTTGAAAAAATGTACTCAAGTTATTCTGAGCTGAAGACATATAAATCTACTTGCATCTCTAAGGCAGCAAATTCAACAGAAACGACAGTTTTTCCTTCATGTTTATCCTCCCAGTGCTCCCTCATCTTCCAGTGATACTGTTTAACGCAAGACGTGGAATATTACCAGGAGTAACAGTGGCAGTGGACAATATAATAACTATCCTAAGATTCCATTTTATGAAATCTGAAGATGTGAGGTGTCTGCAATTATTTGTACAATTCTTACATGTTTCTGTGGAATTAAGCAATTCGAGTTAAGTACTAATTTCTTTTATGAACTTCATATTTTACAGATACTTATTATACAGAACTATAATTCACTGTAAGCAGATCTCCTTTTTGTCAGCTTCAATTTGTACTACAAACGCTCTAAGGTTTAAATCAACGGAGATTCACAATAACCCGTTGAAGCTGTTGGATGGATTTCCCTTTGACTCTATCATTCGCAGTCATGTCCTCAGGCAATGTCACACAAAATTGTTGAATCAAATTAGCCAACATAAGAAATATTTCATCTTGAGCCAGGGACTTGCCAATACAGGAACGTCTGCCAGTACTGAACGGTAGCATGGCTTTATGTTGCACAACGGATTTTCCATCAGGGCCAAGAAACCGCTCTGGACGAAATACCTCCGGATCTCCCCATATTTCCTGGGATTTCAAACAACCATAGATATTCGAGATAACCATGGTATTTTTCGGGAAAGAGAAACCTTTGAAGACCACGTCTTCCGTGACTGCATGAGGCAACCCAACAGTTACTACACGGGACAGGCGCATAATCTCCAGTATCGTTGCCTCAACATATGGTAAGCTGGAAAAACCAAAATCTATGATTAACAATATATTGCGTCTCTATTTCAACTGAGGCGTAATATAGTCCCCTGGCATTATCAAAGATTCGTCGTACCTTTGTTTATCTGAAAGCATAATGCTCCGACTGCCCACCAGGGTAGTAATTTCATTCGCCATTTTGTCCTGAACTTCAATATGTTGACTCAACAGAGAAAGAGCGGACACTAAAGTCTTGCCGGATAATTCAGTTCCCCCAATAAATAGGTCCATGAGAGTCACGAGTAAGTCTTCATCTAACACATTCAAAATATATTGCATTATCCAGTGTGTCGTTCATACAAGGTTGATAAAAATTCATGTTTTCGTTTACATATGAAAACACTTGAAGGTAATTACTTGGGATATTAAATACACATAATAATTCATAAAATTGAGGGAAAATGCGCTTTTGCAAAGGTATTTTGACCCAGTTCTGGAGACGATGTTACGTTAGCATCTAGTAATTATATCTACATATACAAAATAAATAGCTTTTCTCTATAGTTGTTACCATTAAAGTCAGTCATGTTGCTTGATTCTTCCAAAAGCGCGTCAATAAAATCTCGAGGATGCCCAGCTTGCATCGTGTTCCTGTGCTCATCAATAGATTTCTTGAAGAATTCAAACAATTGGTATCGAAAATCGTCGTTCTTTTCAAATAATATCAGGGAGAAGAACTTTCGAAATCGAACTAAACCGGGGAAGAGAAAGTAGAACGGTCGAATCCCCTTCATCGTTGCGTCATGCACCCTGCGTCCAGAAAATATATTTTAAAATTGAAAAATGTTGAACTTTGCATATTGAAATTAGGGATTAACTGTCAGGAAACTTTGGAATGCAGTGTAACATATGCTGTGTTACGTGTAAAACAGTTTCATAAAAACTTTCATTTCTTCGGGATTATAGCGCTCCCCTGCGACGAAGGACCACAAAATATTTAATGCAGCTGCATTGAATAAACCCCTTGTGCTTATGGGTTTCCCCACCAGTTGCTGTAAGCAATGAATTACATCTCGTGTTTCTTCCATAATTATCCCCTCGGATGTTCTATTGGCAAAGAATAATTTCTGCATTGACCTCAGCGTGAAACGCTGGATTTCCACCCATTTTACTCCTTGACTAAATGCAATACCTTTTAATACAACAAATACAGCATGGGTTAAAGCATCATGGGTTTGTTCATTATTATTCGTAAAATTTTATTATGAAAAAAATTATTTTTACCAGAATTTAATGCTTCCGTAGTAGTATCCATAATAGGATTAAAACCGATCCTTCCACAAAATTCGGGCTTGTTAAATGCTTCTCTTATATCCTCGGGGTTGTTTAGAATCACCGTCCTAATTACAAAGTAATTATCCCAATATTTTGGCAGCACGAAAATCATGTTCATAAAATAAGCATACGAAGGAAAAGGCGTATTAAATCATCAAATTATGTATTCCTCTTGTAAAATTACGTCACCAGTGAGTCCCCATTCGTACGCCAATTATATCCCCATATTGTTTTTGTAAAGCCAACGCTGATCTACAGCAATGTTTCCCTAATTGCAAGGCATTTCCAAAAATTGGAATGCCTTGAGGACCTTCGAGCAGAAATGTTAGTCGATTAGATTACAGTATACAAATCATTTTTGCGATAAATTTGTGCAAAGAGTTTCTCATTCAAATAAATCAGTTTACCTGGTGGAAAATTCTTCGGCCGCGGTCCCGTGTTATGCAGATACCAGGCTAACAACGCTGCTACAGATGCAACAAAAATGAAGATCATTTTCAATTTTGTAAAATCCGAAACGTATACCTATAATATTGTTTCATCAACTTAAATATAGAGAAAAATAAGGAATGTATTTGATTGTATATACAAATCAAATCCAAGAGATGTTCCAATAATAAGTCTTTGAAAATAGTGAGAGTTCCACAAGTACAAAATTATATGTTTTGGTATTTATAACTGGGATAGCCACAATTTGGAGATGGTTGTTGTGGGCAATAAAGGATTACAAAAGAATGTGATTTTCTCGTTTGAAGAGCTGTAATAAAGAACCAATAATTATTGCGTCACTAATTACTATGGTGTGAAATATCCCACATATTAGGTAGCTAATCGCATAGTTGTAAAATGCAAGCATTTGAGTTGAAGGAGAAAAAAGGTGTTGTGTTTGGTGAATAAAAACATGTTTACAATGTGATTAAATCATTTCTCTAATTTTTTCTCAAACAGGGAAGTTAATTTCATACATAAGGGTTTCCTATTCGTGCACATTTTCTTCTTATTAGCATAGTGAAGTCTTCCAAAGGAGCATATGTATACTGTATATACAATGTTGTAGAATGTCATGTAGTCTGTATACATTGGTTGATTTCTCACCGTACTTTGTCTACACGACTATCTCTCACAGGCAATCGAGAATATGCGGGCACAGTACAACATAACCTTTTAATCAAAAGAGAGATCGCCATAGGGGTTTTCACAAAAACGACGTACGAGCTCCAGCAAGGCGCCATCCAGAAATGTCGTTACGAGTTTTACCTATTGGAGAATTTCGTATAGCTTAACGAGTTATTAATTTATTTGAATGCTCGCCATAAATACGTTTCAAATTAAGTTACCCGGGCTAAATATTAATTATTAAAAGTTACAATTCAGCAAATTTCGCTTCCCTGTATCTGCAAACGATGTATGCTTAAATACAGTATATTAATTGCATGGAATTGTTTTTAAATATTTATGCTATAACACTCTTTAAAACAAAACGTACAGCAAAATCACATATCCTTTCTTGAAACATTTTGCAATAATTATTTGGATATCTCTTTCCCTTAATTACATAGTATTTAAGGGTTAGAGATATGTAAGGTTTTATGCGTTCATTTTTCCAGTCGCGTGATGAACGGTTGCAAGAGTAGCCTCGTAAAAATGAATTCCATACAAGTTGGCAATAATCATTGTTTCTATCGTTGTGAGGAAACCATGGGATTCAACAACCTCTGTCGAACTGTGAAACACATGCAGCGAAGTATTCTAGAAAATTTCATGACCTCATTGATGACAGCTTTAAGGTTGGGCATGGAAGAACGGACAGCCAAAGATGGTATCCGCTCCCTGTTGATACCATCAATTTCCTTTTGCCATTTGTTTTCCAACTTCGGGTATTGGATCATATATGAGCATATGTATATAGCCATGTTATTGTGGTACATGTTGTTTCTACTCCTCTTCCGAATTAATCCAACAAATGTGGAAGCATGATACTTGAGCGTCAGTACTTGAGTGGAAACTTTAACTAAGCTGGTAATTTTATGCACTTCATCTGTACATGCGTCAATGAAGTCCCTACAGGTTGATCTTCTACGTAGTCGACAACCTGTGTGTAATTTTGGCAATCCAGGTTAGGAAGAGGGTCAGATTTTTAAAACCTGATACATCCACAACTCTATTGGCGATAACCGGCGAAATTAAACTAGACTTATGATAAACAATGTCCAGTCTAGATAAAATGTTTATTCAATGTTATAATAGCTACACTGTATTTTGTAATAATTACTAAATTTGAATAATTATATTGAATCCAGAATTATTATAAAATTTGATACTTCAGTAACTGTCTGAAAAACGATGACTTGATAAGATTATTAGCATTTATAGTTGTGATTGTGCTACCCCATTTGATCTAATAAATTGTAATCAGTCTTTAGAAGACAACTAGGATATTACGCTGGAAATCGCCTTGAATGAGTCGGGGCTATCTTCCTTCCGTGAGACGCTGAACATAATGCGGCACAAGACGATGAGAACTGTAGTATTAAGCAAACATTTCTCCTGAAATGGTTAGCCTTCCCTTGCTCGTAAACTTTTTAGCAACTCATAGATTTTTTGCTGTATTTTGACGTCCCTGGTTGTTGTTCCCAAAATCCTTCACATTTTTCATTACAAACCTGCGTGGTTCTTCTATCCATTGAAAGTAATTCGATATAGCGACACTTGAACGAACAGACTTTCTGTGAATTTGATTTATTCGGCTTTGAATTTCACAACTATGAGTAATGTCAACCTCGCGGAATCTCCTCATGCGTTCTGCAAGCAAACATGTTTAAATTAGTTAGTCCGGTAAAAACATTCGCATGCACATAGTTTCACGCATTAGTCTGACATCATTGATTACAATGGTTATGAAAAGTGTACAAAATTGTCTCATTATATTCGCGTGAATGATATACATATACAACGACAATAATGTCGAGGTATCTTAAATGAGAGATGAGAGCTGGCCAATTGAGGACGGATATTAGGCAAGCCTCCCTTAAATTCGACTAGCTCATGCTTCCAACCATGAGATTTTAAACTTGCAGTGCAAAATAAAATATTAAATTTGCCATAAGAATGAAATTTCAACCATCGCAAGTTTACATTTTGAAAATCTCTTGTAATAATCTTTTGAAATAAATTGTTTTGCGAGGAAATAATTTTTTAAGTTAGCAGAATTAATTTTACAAGGAATGTGCTAAATAGAATTATTCTATTATCGTCTGACAGATACCTCTTGTGCTTAAGTATCCTAGCTGGATTATGATGTCTACACTACAAATGAGTCCTTGCTGCAATACAAGCGATATCTTTAGTGCTAATTTTGTAGCTTGTGCATTATTACATTTAGTCATTTAAATGCTCGAATGTAGTGTCAATGCTGCGTGCATGCTGTGCAAAGCAATTATTATTAAACATTTTAATTAATGTCGGTATTGCAACAAATTCAATTGTGCCAAAGAATACTAAAATACGCAACGAGTGTCATTTACTACTTCGGTCTTTGCAATGTGTTTCATCATAACGAGCGGAAATTAGTGCATAGTGATGTCAATTTCCCCGATTGTGCAGTTAAAATGTGGACTAATGGATTTCAAAAATAAATCAAACATGCACGCGCAGTAGGACTCAAGTAACTCGGCTCTGTACATACATTGAACTATATCCATCAAAATTAATGATTGGAAATTGATTCGTATAACAGTAATGTTCAATATCATTTTTAAGTTATACCTGGGCTTGCCCAAATAACATTGTCACTGTCATGCGTCTAAAGGAAAGCGTATTGGAAAGTTCAAAAACATGAACAGGATACCAGAATCGTTAGTTTATGATTATTTCTTTCTATGAGCTAATCGGTTTAATGGAATGATTTCGGTTCTGACCTTGTGGACACAAAGGCTTCATTACCATTAAGAATAGGTGAGAACAATTTGCCCAACACAAACTCCTGACCAATAAAATATGCAAACCACTCCAATTGTGAATTGTTTTCATTTTTTGAAATAAAATAATAATAGTAATGAAAAAAAATTTTTACACTTTAAATTTGGCCTACACATTTTCATGAACACGTAGATGCGCAAACCACTTCAAAGTTTACAATGTTCTAAATTTTCCAAAAAATAGAGACATCATACAAACTGGGATTGGGTTTAAGACTTCACTTCAACATTTTAGCGTGCGTGTATGCAAGCAGGTACAAATTTTTCAGTTTCTGAGAACTTCGGGATAGTTGCAGAAAGAAATTCGCTCATAAAAACAAATTGAGCTACCACAACAAGCTGAGAAATTAATTTAAATTTATATTCATTTCAAACATGTACATACATATATGCAACGCCTATCGCTTCGCTTATTGCTGTCGGTCAACCGACTGCAATTTAGGATTTTGTAGTATTGACTTTTAGGATTACGTGCGAATAATTCTAGCTGGTTCCTAAACCATACTAGCACCATCATGAAAATAAAATTCACTCTTAAAGACACTCCTGCAGTATTAATCCAAGGTTCACATGTGATATATTTGTGTTTTCGATCGGGAAACCCAAAGGTTTTTAATACTATTCACAAACGTTTTGTTGTTTATTCGAAGCCGGGACATTGAAATTCGCGGCCACAAATTTGAACTTGTATCCCGTATAAGGGATTACATTTGTAAACAATAATTTAAGTACGGCTTAGAATATTTCGGATTTAGATGGTTGTAGTACACGTGAGTAATACTTAATTAGGGTATTCATAAATTCTCCCATCACGCCATTTACTAAAGGGATTTCAGCGTATAAAAATCAAGCAATTAATAGAACATTGTCTAGAGCATTCGTAATTTGTCCAAACCTGAACGTTCAATTCTTTGGGAATTTATATAATACAGATTGGATATGAATTACTGTAACTACCAAACCAAACCCGAAGCACGGGCCCGTAATTTATCCTTCACTGCCATAATGTTTTCCAAGGACATTTCCCGAGAAGTGGCAGGTGACACAGAAAAGGTAGTCCGATGGGATAGCATATGCCATTAAATTGGAATAAACAAACACTCCAGGATCTTAGGAGAGATATCCAATTAGCAGATGCGTTATAGTAAAGCCATGTTTGGTAAGTTCCCATAGGAAGCTTCCAAGCTACGCCTCACTCATTTCCTAGGTTTAATTTTGTTTTGTCTCAAGGGTCAGATACATTGTACATTGTAATAATTGTACTTGCAAGTTAGTTGATTTCCTTGATCTACACAAGTTCCCGTCAAAGGTGTAATAATTACAAAAGAGGGAGTATGGAGATAAGCCCTCCGACATTTCCCCTCCGGTGATAATCCCTCCGGATATATTCCCTCCTGCAGTTGGAGATTATCCCTCCGTCGCATGGGTTGGCTGAACGACAGCACAAGTCACTGCAACTTATTGTTAGATTGCAGTTGCTATAACAACTGTGATTCTTGATTCGTTGCATCCAACTCATAACAAAGGTAATAAGAAACTACGGGAATTTCTATTTCGCCAATTACATTGACTCAGAGCTTCTGCCGGGGACAGGGACGTCCCGTCGGGACACTGGACGGACCGGGACGGGACGTCCCCGGGGACAAAATAATTGTCCCCATGTCGTATTCGGGACGGGACGGGGACAAACAAAATTGACCCCATTATATTCGGGACGGGACGGGGACAAAAAAAATTGTCCCCGCTATATTTGGTACTGGACGGGGACGAAAAAAATTGTCCCCGCTATATTCGGGACGGGAGATGCCTTTTGGTAATGTATATAACGGGACGGGACGAGCAAGCATAGCAGAACAAGGATAACGATTTAGCTTTAATGCTCATGAGTAAACTATTCTGTGAACACTATTTCACCGAATGTAAGACATTCGATTTTAGGTTGTAGAAAATGAAGCTTGTTGCTCAAAAAGTTAAGGAAGAATCTTGGAGCCACGATTCTATAAATGTGTTTTTTATGTCTTTAGTAAAAATATTTTTGGTACGAAATTTTCCTCATGTTCCGATTTTCGGTATGACTGTTTTTAGTAATTATGGGGACGGTACATGAATTTTATTCACATGCCCCAATTCTCGGGACCGGGACAATGTTTTTTAAACATTCTGGGGACGGGACGGCGACAAGCTTTTTGTCCCCTTGTCCTGACTTTCGGGACGGGACTGGGGACAACGTTTTTTAAAAATTTTGGGGACGGGACGGGGACAAGGTTTTTGTCCCCATGTCCCGACTTTCGGGACGGGACCGGGGACAACGTTTTTATAAATTTTTGGGGACGGGACGGGGACACGGTTTTCGTCACCGTGTCCCGATTGTCGGGACGGGACTGGGGACAAAGGTTTTTAAAAAATATCGGGACGGGACGGGACGGGGACGGGACAAGAATTTTGTCCCCAACAGAAGCTCTGCATTGACTAGCTTAAGTAAGTAAAATGCAATGCTCTATAGTTCAAAATGAGTGACACTCGGTCAATCAGTAGTAATCAGCCACATGCTCCCGATTAAATTCAAAAACACTGCTTTTCGTACTTGCTCCGTTTCAAGATGAGACAGGTTAACGTCAGTTACGTAGTTGGAAATCGCATCAATCAACTTTTAGAAGTTGAAAATTATCTGTTTGAGAAGAACAGAAATATTTCAGTCGGTGTTTCGTACCGTTGCTTAGAATATAAAAATTGTTGCTGCTCATCCAGAATCCATGTCACCGCATATGGCTCGTTTTTAACGGGCGAGCACACACATCCGCCAAAGGTTGAAAAGTAAGTCAATACAAACTAACTTAATTCACGTAAATGATCGTTTCGGACCTAAACAATTTTGTATTCATAATCTGTATCTATGTACATAATTACTTATTTACAGAATGCAGCTCGTAAAATATTAAACGAGGGAAAGAAAATGGTTACTGAAAGTAGGCTGATTACAAGTGCACAAGTTCTAGACAAAGTAGAAGACCTAGCAGCGGTCGCTAATTTACAGCCATTCCATTCCTCGAAGCTATTCAGCACTGCCTTCACGACTTTCTTCAGGAGAGTTCCACGATTGACTGGCTCATCAATTATGTTTCAATGTTTTTACACGAATACTTTAACATGAATTATGCTTGTGTTCTTCATATATTATGTACAAATAAATCGCTGTAAATTGCAAATGTTTTGATTTCATTTCCCATTTGATTACTCCCGAAATGTAATACTGACCGTGAATCTGCTGACCGTTACTTCTATTTGCGATTATCACTGTAGTTTTTAATCGAATTAAATATATCAATCCGGCGTTGATCTTATTTATTGACTACATAGCGATGCCATGGAAACGTACTTCTGTTGTTTCAGACAGAGGGATTATCTCCATTTGTGGAGGGATTATCTACGGAGGGATTATATCTGAGGGGTTGTCTCCGGAGGGAATATCTCCAAGGGAATATATCCGACCACGCAAATGAGTGTTCTCAACTCTCAATAAACATAAATGTGAGCAAAGAATGGGCTAACTCAGTCATTCAGTTACAATAAACTGACACTGCTCCAGGATTTTATGACCGGAATTCAACTTAAAATACGTGTCATAAGCTGAGTGGAATGTTTGACTAATCCTTCCAAATAAGTGGATCAACAGAGCCAGCAATTGAATAATCATTGAAATTGAAACATTAAAAAATCTGCTAATTTACTTTTCATAGAAAAATATTTCTGTATTTGTTTCTTCTGTAGTGTTCTGTTCAATATGTATAGTTGTGTACTCATTTTGTTCCAACGCGTTAAGTATAGGCTACAGGTGGGTTGGTTCGATCATCGATGCATATCTATACATACATACGTATGTACACAAGTAAATTAATCCGGTTTGAAGTTTTACCTGGCTCGTATGTTATGCTGGTATAGCGATATTGCCATAATTAATGTGTCAATTCAAAAGTTAAAGGCCTTGAAAATTTAACACATCAAGTACAATTTTGAAATGATAATACTGTAGAGAACCATGTATGTATCTGGACATTGTAACTTGAAAACAACAAGAATAATTATACAAAACAGAGACAACAATATACATACAAACAACGTTAAAAATTATTTGAAGCAAGTATAGACATTTGAGTGAATAATTTTAACCTTTTAAAACCGAATTTGATTTTTTATTAAAAACGTGGCAATGATTTACGTCCTGATGTTACAAGAGGAATTAAGTTAAAAATAACCTTAAATTTCGAAAAATTGGAAACCCTTTCCGTTGAATATTGAGAATTCGTATATTTTTCTGCACTGAATGTACCGACTGCGTGAGAGTAAATAAATACTTACTAATAAATAATAACTTAACACGCATTTTTAACATTTTAATTTTTTTGGGGAAATTTGAAAATGACGTTTTCTTATGGGATTTAACATTGAAAAATTTAAGTTGGACAGGGGGGACCTTAATCTTTTTTAAAAAATTTCTAACGTAAATCCGGTTCCCACCGGAAACGAGGGCGAGATGGCCCACTAAACCAAGTTTGCAAACATGCTAATATTTTGTTATAAGGGATATTAATGAGCTTTTAGGCATTTTTAGCAACTCTTTTTTTTGTGAAATTTGAAAATGAAGTTTCCTTATGGGATTTAGCATGTCAAAATTTAAATTGGCCCTTTGCTCACGATTTAAAATTTAAGACTTCTGCGCGATTTCCCGCACAAACCAGGGCAAGATGACCCAAACTTTTGGTCTCGCTGGAACATACGCCTACAATTTCTGATAAATATTATTAAGCCTTGTTACAACCTTCGGGAATAAATTCAGCCTACTCTTGTCTACATGCAGGCTTCACTGCAAACCAAATAATTACGCCCACATATTAAAATATACATGTGATATGATACAACTAGTCTATTTTGCGCTTACTTAGTAAAGCTACATGTACTATAGGCAATTTTGCCTTTAATTGTAAAAACATTTAGACAAAACGACATTTATATTATTTATCTTTCATTTTGTAAACTGACCATTTGCCTCTCCACCGCCGACACTCCCAAAATTATAAATGTTCTTTACATCTCTTGTCCGAAAAGTTTGATATACCATATCCCTGATGTCCATTCAGAATGAAGAGGAAATAAAAACGATTTTGTGGAACCACAAACGGATTGAAACAGGCTGGCAGGTATACCGTCACTGAAGAGGCAAAATGACACTGTACAAAAGCATGCGCACATTTTTCACGTAATCAGTGACGACATGTTTTCGCACGATCGGAAAACTATCCACGCCAAAAGATTTCTTGAAGGGACAATCTGGGGCAAATATCTGGTTTGCAGCTGTCTGTTAAATTGTATACCCGAAATGTTCCCAATAAATATAGAAATCAATTCTATTCTGTATAGTATGGGATTGAAAATACTGCATTTTATTTTGCTCTGGCGTTGAATATCCTCTTTTTCTGCATCCATTTGGTTTTTTGTTCTTTCATTTCATACTCAGAGGCGTTTACTCATCTGACATTACAATATATGTACGTTTTCAAATAAAAATTCACATCAACATTAAAAATACTCTTGCAGTCTGAAATTAAATGTGTCACAACTGCATCTATTGTTGTGAGTTTAAAATATAATATAAATTGTACATGAGAGCCAGGTCACGTGAATAATTGCTTATATGCATTATACTTTCCATTCCCTACCTTATGGTTATGGCAAAACCTAAAATATTAGGTCATTAGTATTATTTACAACTGTCTTACATATAGCCCAGCATGGTTACAAAACTTCTCGTTGTTTTGAATATGTTTAATGTATTTTAGACGATGTCAATTTTTTTTAAATAGTATAAATGTAATTTATATGTAAGAATCGTTTTTAGAGTGGCGTCAGCCCCCAAGTAAAATAGCTTTTTCCGCACGACCGGACGTCCGTGTGTCCTTTCACACGATTACTCAAAAACTATTGGCCCGATTTCAGTGAATCTTTTTATGGATATTACTTGTGTCAAAAGTAAGGCTGAGTTCGTATTTAGTTGAAATCGGCCAGATAGTTTTTTAGAAAGTAATACTTGAAATTTCGTTACTCAAGTCAAATGACAGATATCTCCAAAACTATCGAATGTATTTCCAGAGGTGTGGAATATTTTTAAATACCGTATTTGAAATAGTATTTGAAATACATTTAGTATTTTTTATTTGATATTTTTCTAGCCATAAAATGTTTAAGTTATTTTGTATTACATTTTTTGTCAGCACCAACATGTCTACCGTATTTTGTATTTCGTATTTTGAAGATTACGAACGTGATAGTATTTTGTATTTATTTATCTTGTAAAATTTACCCAACCCGTATTTCAAATACAAAATATAGTTTTAAAATATATGACTGGCAATTGTTAAGGTCGTCTTTAACGCATGTTCACATAAATAGTTTAAAGGTAAAAGCACTAATTTAAACCATTTTGAAACCAGGATTTGTAACTTTTTTGGCGGGTTTGAAGAACTTACTGATAAATACATAAAATTCAATGAAATTCTGAGAACTATACACTTAGCAATATTAGTGACGTGACTATAACAAAGGAGTTATAAGATTTGTTTTAAGGAAAACTATTCGGTACCTGGGGTCATGTAAATTTACTTTAATACACACAAATGCACAACTCAAAGTCTAATACTGTAACGTGCCTCTTACCTTACGTTAGCTGATTCATTTATAAATATCGTATTATTTGGCCGAGTTATACAAAATACTTTGAGAGAATAAACTTTAGATGCATCTCAGATATGTACTTTGAGATAAATTTGGGAGTATTTTCAATACGTATTTCGAATTTCAAATACGGTATTTTTATTTCATATTTTCTCTTTTTGTTGGATGCAAAGTATTTTATTTTGTATCTTGCCCAAATGACTCCGGATATTTGTATTCTATTTTGTATCATAACTAAGTTACACCTGGTATTTGGATTTTATATTTGTATTTTAACTTTTCTGGAAATGTTCTTGTATTTTGTATTTCAATAGTAAATTTCATGTATTTTCCACACCTCTGTGTATTTCAATGATTGTTTTACTGAGTATTGCTTATGTAAATAGTAATGGTTATTGCCTACATATGTGATTGAAATCAACCCGTTAGTTTTTTGGGAAAAAATCTGAAATTTCGAACTTCAAGTCAAATGACGGTTATCTCTGAAACTACTGTTTTGATTTCAATGAAATGTTTTGTGAATATTGCTTATGTAAATCTTAATGATTATTGACAATGTGGTTGAAATCGGCCTGATTTTTTTTCGAAAAAAATTTGTAAATATCAAAACAAAAACTCAAACTTCATCATACTTTGACGGCGGTAGCTAACGCCACCGTACGCGAAGCCTCAAATTATCGCGTAGCGATGATTTTTATAATTTCACTTAGCGAATCGTCACTATTCAAGTCAGATATCTTTCTAATTACTCGAAATGTTCTCATTTGCAATTTCACAGATTTCAAGAGTTTGAATTAGCAATTGGTGAACTAAGTCAGGCCTAAAAACCTTTGCCATTGTAAACTGCCGGTTGTACATACTACCGATGCTAAATGTTAGTTAGTGTCCAACCTTTCGATGGTACTGCACTAACTATTGAAAGTTTGCAACCTGAATTGTATGCGTATGCTTGAAATATGTTTATTTATATTATGTGGTCTTATTTCAAATATAGATAGACATTATAAATAGACCCATGCAAACAATTTGGTTACTCTATTGATTCAATGGGTTGAAAATATTCATAAGAAGTATAGATACCGAACTTGGATTTTGAAGGAATTATTACCAGATACATAAACATACACAAAAAGTAAATAATTCCGAGAATAAATGAGAGAAATTGATCCACGAGCGCAGAAAGTATGAAGCAATAAGGAAAGATCCGGTTTGGTAAAAATACCCCAATATTTAATTGTGGGAAAATAATTTGGCTAACACTTCAGAAGGAAAATTAATTGCATCATACTAGTTCAAATTTTTTTTTTAGCATAAATGTATCCCTGAACTGTTGGGATGTTCACTTCATTGCTGTGTATAAGCTCAAGCAGGTCAACATGTTCCATAGAGTGTTTGTACTTGCCATTTTATGCTGCTCTTTTGACAGCATAAAATGCTCACAGCGTCACATCGCCCTGGTAGACATTGTCCGAATGGGGGAGGACTACCATGGACATATTCATGTTGATGGGAATCCAATTAAATTGAATCTTACAAGACCAGGTTAAAATTTTTAATACCCATTTCATTTTACAATCGTCTTTAAAGTTGATGCCGTGTACAAATTGTATACGAAATTTGTGTAAAATTTTTTAAGGCACGACAATATTTACTCCTGAATTTCGTCTGACGGCTGCCACCGCTGACCAATGGGGTAACGTTATATACGAGGATATCACGCCAACAGTAAATCTTACTCACGTGGAAGAAAGCATCTACGAGGACGAAGAAGCTAATGCCATATTCAGAGTGCACCATGTGGATGGAAAGATCCGAATGGTAAAATTACCTTTATAAATCTTATTTATTGTAAATAAATTATTTTCTATTAAAGACTTGAACCTGTGGAGACACATTCTTGTAAAACCATAATGAATTATGCGACTCGAATTTTAGCACGGAATTATGGATAACATTCACATTGCACACGATGGGGAGGATCACTTCGCCGTTATACATTACTATTCAACGCCGCCAAAGGCATCTGGAAAGGACTATAGTACGCTTGCATACCAGATTTGTCCTTTTCAAATTGATTGGACAGGGGTGTTAGAATATCCTTTCGAACTCCTTTTAATATTTGACTTTAAATTGTAGTTCCTATTGAGGGTCCATTGGAATTCGACAGCTCGGTTGAGCCCCGCCAGATGTCTACCGTGTATCCTGAAGTGTATATAACAGTTGATAATAAGATGTGGAGAGATCTGAAACAAGACAACAGTTACACGCTGGCGTATTTGTCCGTTTTCATGCGCGGAGTGAACAACCGTTACAAAACCGTGTCCGACCCATCCATCCAATATAGAGTTGTCACTGCTACAATTTTGAATGTAAATTTAATGATTTTTTGGCACCATCAAGCACGTAATCCAGTACAGTGAATTTCCTATATAGTAGTTCCTATGGGATGATAAAATACCTGCCAATATATGGCGATGCCACTGTATGTTACTATTATATAATGTAAATGTAATCCAAGGGAAAATTTAAACATGTCAATATTCTAAAGGGAATTCTGACGACGAGGAAACCACTGTATACGAAATCCACTGTGCAATAATACCCCAATGCATTGATCGTTTCAAACAATTTAGTATATAACTGAGGATTATTTGAAATTTACAGAGTACAACTGTTCAACCCTTTATTGAAAAAAGCAGAAAATCAGACGGGAAATGTGATATGTTAAAAGCCTTGGAAGGTTTCAGTGACCATATGTATCGAAATGCCGGGAATCTACCTAAACACGATCTGGCCCCTTTGTTAAGTGGCGAGGACTACGGAGCAACCGCGGGTTTGGCTTGGTTGGGAGGTAAGAACAAACAACAATAAGTTCTTCTTTAGAATTGTTTACCAAATAGATGGAAAACGTTGTGAGAGTAAGTACTTCTTCAGAGTATTTCATCAAGTTATGCCCGATACAAATGATAAGGTTCGGCTAAGAATACGCTTAAAGAAATAATTACACACTGTTACAGCATGTGTTATTGTTATAACGTTTTAGTTTTCCCTGAATATCAGTAATTTTACGAGGGTTCATTTTTTGCTCTCTACCCATTTTGTACGCCATGATCGTCCGGACTCGATGTGGTACAAAACGGTTCTATTTATTTGTTGAGGTGTCTGTCGAGACGGAGTAGCCCAAGACCGGAAAACAAAGATCAGCTACCGAACTTCCGTGAGTCGTGACAGGGG
Organism: Allacma fusca; assembly: GCA_947179485.1. Classification (NCBI taxonomy): domain Eukaryota; kingdom Metazoa; phylum Arthropoda; class Collembola; order Symphypleona; family Sminthuridae; genus Allacma; species Allacma fusca. The sequence continues at coordinate 6,908,940 of OX359246.1, read as the reverse complement.
AGGAGCCTATGCAGGTATACACACGGTATCTCACGAGCTTGCGCATAATATGGGGGCACCACATGACGGTGAGAAATCCAGTCCAGAAGAGAGCCGAAAGTATGACACTACAGGCTGCCCTTGGAACGACGGCTACATAATGAGCTACATCTGGAACGCCCGCAACAAACTGACGTTCTCAAGTTGCAGTCGTTTCTACATGAGAGAAATCATTAGGTACTGAGACAATTCGATTTAAATTGCGATAAAATTTAAATTAAAATATTTAAAGACACTGGAATTCTACAACATTGCTACCAAATGGGGTTTTTGCACCTCAAATTTGCTTTTTATAATTCATCTTACTTTGAATCTTTTATGGTCTTATGTTATTGCAAAATTCGTTTTCATTTTCATATTACCATATGATTAGATATTTCCGAACAAATATTTCCTGTTACAGATCCAAACAAGGTGAGTGCGTAACGAAATCCCAGGCAACCAGTACATGGGGAGAGGCATCAAGAGACCCCGGGGAATACATGAGTATGAATGAGCAATGTCAAAGGAGGGAAGGACGTTCGGATGCCAGGGTCTACTCGAAAAGTACACCGGATGCGCTCTGTCTTGAACTCCATTGCGAGTGGCCAACACCCGGTGGTGGGGGCTATACCAATCGGAAGCAAAAATTTCGAGCATTAGATGGTTCCTCCTGTGGTACTTCTGGAAAGGTAATTTATTTTGGCTTCATAAATTTGTCAAAGGATGGCAGGGAAATGTAAAAAAGTTTGTTTTAGAACGAGGCACCTTGTCTGTAGCGATTTTTTAGAATACGATTTAATGATTTTGCACTATTCTTTTATTGTGGGGTTCTGGTTAACATTATGATAGAAACTGTATGACAAATAATAATCCATAACTTGTTGTCGTTTTACAGAGATGCAGAGAAGGCAGTTGTGTTTAATGGATCACCTTCCTTAGGGTCGTAAATTACACAGTCCAAATGAGGCATTTAGAATTCCTTAAAAAATAAGGACTCGCTGGCTTTACTACATCCCTATTAAAAACAACTTGTGATGCAACCTATCTCCGTAATAAAATGGTTCGATGTTTTCTCTGAAACCGTTTCACATTATTTCCTTAGTTTCTGAATAATTCCCATCTGGAGGATTGTAATAAGAAGAGTTCACAGGATTAACTGTACTTTTGAAAATCTTTCATATATACGAACTTTGTCTACAAAGACAAGCACTAAATACAGTACACTTTTACGGTCGGTGCATAATACAATCTTTTACTAATACATAAATGACACTGTAAAAATAGGAACTTGTCATAAGTACATGCAGAGACAGTTTAGAGGAGCAGCTGAGAATATTTAAATCATCATTTAAGCGTCATCGCTTCTATTAGGCAGTACCGCATATAAAATAATTTCCTCCAGCTGTGATTTCTGAAGATTCTTTCCATCATAACATGAATGCCCAAATGAAGTTAGCCTAGGTACTTGTACTTCATTCAATAATAATGCACAACCACTAATAAAAACTTTTTAAGTACAAGGTATTTTAAAGTTTTGACAGGGGGTAATTTCGATGTTTTTTATACCATTTTAGGTTAAACATAACGACATGGTTTCAATACGTACCTGTTGACCTTAGGACATCGGTAATTATCTTAAAATGTAGGTAATAATATTACCTATTTAATTCTGTATTATAATTTATTATAATATTATGCCCGCCAAATTTAAATCCACCAAAGCGTCGGACCATGTAAAAATGACGCCAAAATAGTTTATCCGCCCCTGGTGACCTGGGTAAATTATTTTTGAAGCTTCTGGCAAGCATATAGCTTCCAGAAGCTAAGTGAAGTAGAAAAAATTTGATTTGGGAGATTTTAAAAATTTTGGTGTGATCCAGGCCCCGTAAAAGGTAAGATGTGGGAATCTTGGAATTAATTATGCTTAAAAATTATTTAAATAATTTTGGTGGCCCGGAAACATCAAAATATTCTTCGCAATCATTGTTTTTAGTTATTCAACCTAAAAACAATCAAAAAATAAATTTTACGTTGATGCTTACCTTAATTCTGGGGCACCACCTAAGCCGTTCAACATTGAAGGGAGAACCCGCCGGCCCCCGCCTAGTTGAATCCGCCGACCGATATGCCTCAAAATTTTTCAACAGGTGCAAATAATAGTAGTCTACCATATTTTGAGCAAAAATCCAGTAACTGCGTTCATGTTTAGACATAACACTGCTGGACCAAAGTGGATGCAACGTTTTGCTTAAACTAACAAAGAGAATAGAATGACCTATGTCACAGTGCAGCCTGACTGCACTCAAACGCGCAATAAAGCTTTGTTTTACAAAGCTTTCTGTTTCTATCCAGCGCGGTTATAATTTCCTGCATCATGTTTCTGTCCCGTTCTAGTGTGAACGACATAGCTGCAGTCTCGGCAGCTTCCATTTATGTAGCTTCATCTACAGGCAAAAAGGATGCTTGCTGCTGTTCAGTGGGAACACGATTCCATATGAAGCGGAAAAAACTTGCCGCGACGTCCCAAAAAATTGCTATATGTGGCCCCGGCTTTAGGGACCCGATGATTCCATATTAGTCAGACCAGAGGTACATCGTGATATCCAGCAGAAAAATGAGAGAAATGTTTTGCAAATTCAACGGAGTAACGGCACTCATACATAAGGCGGTTGGTGGTAGTAGTAGTCAAAATAACATATTAATGAATCTAGCTGTTGTGAATAGTATGCTCGAAGCGAACTATGGCATGTTTGAATCCAAATACAAATTTCAGTGCAAGGAATTTCGTTTATGAAGAGTGTAACAACCACATTCAGAATGCTACAGTTAAGACTATGGGTAAAGTAAATTTCAACAGATAATGCACAACAGCTGGGAATTAATTCCATTGTTTAATAGTGTGTAACTGCAAGTGACACTCTGGATTCCAGAAGCGTATCAAATTGTAAGGTATGCACAAATTTCCCATTGGCTACTAGCCTTGCAATGACGTTGGTAATAATTATGACTTCTGGGAAGGAAAATCAGTCCGCTCAATTTTCCAAATATGGCGGGAAGAGACGTTGTTAGGTTCCGCCGTGGTCACTTGTTTCCCCCGTCTATTCCAAATACAGATACATATGAGGAGCACATTATTTAAAATTTAATTACGATTTTTTTCATGTAATGACCGAAAAATCTACCCATTGTTCTGCAGGCATTTGTTGCTGGATAAGTTTTTAATAACGAAGGTTTGATCCGCTTTATTCACGTCCTCCAAGTACCACTTTTGATTCAAAGAATTTAATTCATGCTGAAATTTGAAAATAAAATGCTATTCATTCACCAAATATTGAATCTTATGATTTGATCAAATACTTTCACTGATTTTTTTTCACTTCGATTTCACCCCAAAGTTATGATTTTTCAATAAGTTTTCCAACCCAATTTATCAGAATGCCCTTACGTAAGTTTGAACCTTCCCCGTATCAATATTTTCCTCCAGGACTTGAAGTAATTTGTCTTCTTTATTTTGCAAAAGGCTGGACAGCACGACGCCTCCGTCTATAGGGAACAAAAAAAAATTATGTATATTTACACCGAATGTATTTATGCTGCCTGTAATATTTCCATGCATAATGTTTATAATAGTGTTACAATTTGCAATAATAACTAAACTATGAAAATTATTGAAGAATAAATTTCAAGAAAAATGCGTATGCCGGAATGGCTGAGCAGCAGATTCTGGACAAGACAACGAAATTACGGATATTTTTTTATCTGGGAAATGCGCATATTTTATTTGTTCAAAATTTTAATTACCTTTCAAAGAAGCTTTCCAGCATTGATTTGATTCACCGTGGTGTTTAAATGTGATGATTTCCACTTCGTTCCCACACTTCTCTCCTCGTACGTCTAGGGACTGTATATTTGTCAAAATATAATTAAAATATTCATATTTTTCAAAAACCATTCCGAGTAAATTCCAAACAAAGTAGAGGAAGTCTGGGGAGCTAATTCAATTAATAAAAATATTTAGGGTTGGAAAGTATTCAAAATTGTAATTACTGACTGAGCCATCCCTCATGCTAATAATTTTGTACACATTGGGGTCCGATTTAATTTCCATTTTAAGCTTGCACCCTGAAGCTGAATCTTGAGAAAGGAAATTATCACCCCTCGGAAATTTTAATCCTTTTGCTGAATTTTCATACCCGTTTTTCTTAAGCAGATGCTGAACAATCCAGATTGTATCAAGTAAATTATATCTTGAGACTTGGAATCAAAATAATTTAATGGAAAACAAATTTCAGGAAGCATTTATAAAGTAATGAAGAGCTTCCTCAAATATTCTCCCTGTGCACAGAGTTGGAGATATAATTCAAAGTCAAAAGGACACAATCCTAAACTCCAAATGCGAAATAAAATGACTAATTTCCACTTATCTAATTATGCAGTCGAGTCTCACTGAAATTAGTGCTATAAACCTCTTATCACCAAAATGTAGTTGAGCTCCAGCTCTTGTACGACAAAACCTAGTTTTAATTGCATTAAAAGCATTTAATTGTATAGCGAAATATTGTTGTACAATCATGTTATTGGAGTGGAGTTATAGGAAGTTTGAACTTTAAACTTAATGTAATGTTATCCGCAGAGTGTTTTGATATCTACAGGTATATGGGATGTGTGACACATTACATCCACTGCAAATGAAGATAACGATTCCAATGGACAGGAAACCCGAGTAGAAATTTTAGTCAGTACACGGTTATTAGTACGTTAAAAATTAACGTCAATTGGTCAGAACAAAGTCCGGTTGTGGCGTCCAGCTGAATACAATATGTCCGCTCTGACAACGACAGCTGAACGTCACCACCTTGCGAAAAGATAACTATAGAAATAACGTCTGGTTTACGCCAAATACTATCGTTAATGCAACGCAATTTAACCTCCCTGTTCACGTGGGTTGAAATATAATTTACTGATTAAATTCCATCCCAAAAAAATAATTAAATAGTTAAAAAGTCATCATTCAAAGTTGTCCGCAGCATTCTTCTGTCCGTATTCCTGATTCCAAATCTAAATTTCTGCCCACCGATCGTCAAAATGAAACCTGAAAATAAGAAATATTTCACTTTTAGATTTAGTTGCAACTTAAAGAAAGGTACAACAATTAATTATCTGCATCTTTTAAAAACTTACAACTAATTATCATATTTGAGGACATTATTTGCGTTGAATTCACAATTAAATTATTTATTGTTTATTTGTCCTTCTGCATTAGAAACTATTTGCTGGAAAGAATGTTGATTGTTGATATGGTAGGGATATACTTGATAGTGTTGGCGACACACTATCAGTTATTAAAAATGTTGAAAATTGTCACAAATTGAAACCCTATAATTATTCCAAATAAATATTAGGGTTTCCTACCTTTCAACATTAATAATAGCTAACATTAAGCGTTGCCTTACAAGTACATACTTCCTTAACCATAATCATTTAAAAATTACTTACCTTTGATAAACAGGGACATATTTAGTATTTACATTCTAATAATAACTGTTATCATAAAACTCGTGAGCTTCAAATAATACACACGACTTACACTTTGATATAAAATAATAATTTGTTTTGCTTACCTGAAATAATTGACGAAAAGAAGTAATCTTTGGCTGTTAGAAGTTACAGGAAAGTAACAGATCAGAGCCAAGTCATTTAAAGTTTTGACTATAGTGCGCTCTCGGCCAGTTTGTAAATACGCATGTGCCGAGTTTACTATGTTTGACCAAAATTTGACGTTGCATTAACGACCGGGCTTGACGTATGTATGTAATGGGTCTATAGAAGGCAATTGCTAGGAGGCACTATTATTTACGTCAAGTTTACGTAAATATAACCATTGGTATAGTTGCTGTCGTTATTTCGCCGGGATTTTGCGTTAACTAAACGTCGTGAATGTTCTATTGATTAACGTTAGGTCCTGATGTTAAAAGAACGTTGTATTTTTGTTGAGAATTGCGATAATATTTGTGATAGTCTCATTGACGTTCATGGGACATCGCATCTGTGACCAAAAATTTGAGCTTAGTCAGTTTAACGTCAACTAACGTCAATTCCCATTTTCAGACGTAAATCTGACCAGTCATTTCTACTCGGGAAGAGAATAATAACAGGTGGATTTTGGGATTTATATCTTTCAGAAGAGGAATGAACGATTTCCCTATTTATTTGCCCATGAACCCTCAGAATTTTGTTTTAACACGTGGAAACAGTTTCGGAAAAATGTCGAATCGCATTACTTAATTGTCTCAAGAAATTGTTTCCCTATAAATAAGTCGAAAATTTATGATTTAAGTGGGAAAATCAAATGCATCTCTGTAATCTTGTGACAGTAATTACTTAAGATTAACAAATCTCCTACATGTCATCATTATTCTGCTGAAGGCAAATAAAAATCTTACAAATTACCTTCCAAAATGACAAGCTCCATAATATTTTGAATAGGATAATAATAAATATACTTAATTTCAAAAATCCTTAGCAGCAAGTTTGGCCAAAATTTTTCATACTTGGACTGTATATTGTAATTTATAATGAACTCTCTCGTATGTTTTCTCCAAAGGTTTTCAACAAGAATTGGAAATAAGACTATCACCTATGTATACTTTTATAAAAATTATAAAATAGTTGCAGCAAATGAAGGGGGCAGATCTACAAATCCAAATAATTTCCCTCATGGAAAAATAACATCCTCTTAAAAGAGATCTTCTCATCACACCAGAATAATTCATACCTTTTTCACGTTGATTCCCGCCTGTCTCTGACTTTGCAAAATTCAGTTTTTTTTAATCTGCCCAGATCTCAATCCATGAAGGAACAAATGCGTTCCATGATTCCGCAGAAAACAGAGTTTTCCTTTTTTGAAATTCTCAATGATTTAAAAATGACTTGCAAGCCTTTAAAGAATTAAACACGGATTTAGCTCATACTTAAAAACATGCATAATTTACCTATCACTCTATGAATTCCCTTTCATTATGAAGACTGCTATGTTAACGACAAAAAATAGTTTAAATTTAGAAAACAATTTTTTTTTCTCCTGCAAAACAAATTTGCCTGTGAGTTCTAATAGTTGAAATTTATAGCTCAAATTTTTTCTCACTCCGTATCTATCTGGAACCCTTGAAAACACAAATCTTGCAGTTTTGCTTTTCATCATTCCGTTCAAATTTGACACATTCGACCCGTAAGTTTCATTTTGATGATAAATCTGGAAACTTAAATTGGCAAATTAAAATTCAATGTCAAGTTCGTTGGAGGGATCATTTAGGAAATTAGTCTCGTCTCAAAACACATTGATAATGGAAACATTGGTACTTACTCCAATCAAAATTCTTTCGTCTGTATGCTTATATCCTATAGGTGGCCATTCAATTTTCCACTACACTACTCTAAAGACTTAGTCAAGGTAAAAATGCTACTACTTACCACTACACTACAAACAACATTTTTGCACAAACAAAGCACGTTGTTGTACAATCTTTCATTTTAAAGAAGAGAAGGAAATCGAGGTAAAAGTTCAAACAAGGATATTGTTAAATACTTGTTTTATAGCTTATTTATATCTGACATGGCAATGGCAGAATCAATTCAAATGCCATAATTATTAGACGAATAGTATAAGTAAGTGTGATTGGACTTGTTGGTAGCAGCATTGAACCGATGGGGAAAAAACAAAATGAAGAAATTGTTGACCACCCCAAGAATGACTGCTTGTCAGGTGGTATTAAAAACCCGGGTTGACGATGGGAAAAGCATTGCTGTTGCAACGTTCAAATATTTCAGCACTGGAATTAGTGCTCAAACAATCTAGATTTAGTCATTATTGTAAGATTCAAATTATTGTTGATTCAAATTTAAGTGTTGATTCCACTACTTACAGACGTGCACATTCAGCAGTATTTGTCAATTCTTCCCATGTTATTTAAATTTCCATATCACTGGATGGTTTTGGTTCCAACCAAGGTTTCTTGGCTAGTGGATTGGACTGGTCGAAATTAATTTTAACCAATTGTTTCCACCAATAAATTTACTCCAGGCTGGCTGGAACCGGGTTTTACTAAATACGTTCTAGGTCAATACAAGCCACTTGCGAACCCTGCTAAAATAGGTATTATAACATAACTAATACACGGTTGAAGTGAAAAAAATTTCAAGTTTCAAAACAAAGTAAGTAAGGATTTTTGCTTGCCCGGGGTTTTAATCTGAAGGGATTATACAAGATAAGAGATGTAACGTTTTTAGGGTGGCTTCAGCCCCCTAGTAAAATAGCATTGTCCTTACGTTCGTACGTCCTTCAGCACGATTACGCAAATACTACTGGTCCGATTTCAATGAAATGTGTATGTACATTACATGTATCAAAAGTTAGGCTGGATTCGTATTTGTTTAAAATCGGCCGGATAGTGCTTGAGAAAAAAATTCTTGACATTTTGGACTTTATTTCAAATGAGTTAACACCGAAACTACTGAATATATTTCAATGAAATTGTTTGTGAATATTTCGTATGTAAATAGTAATGGCTATTGCTTATGTGGTTGATTTGTAGAAAACAAATCTGAAATTTCGAAAACAAAACTCAAAATTCATGCTATTTGGAGTCCGTTGCTGACGCCACCCTATGCGAAGCCTCGAATTATCGCGTAACAATGATTTTTAGCTAGGTTGGGAACCATATTACATGCAAATTACTAATAACAACACTCGTCTAAACACGAAAATTTAAATAACCGTTCAATAATAGTAATTTACTATTTGCATAAAACACACTCCCCACACGACATTTTATTTTGTAAGTTTGTCGAAGTCACAGGTACGTCTCTGCAAATACGACATGGTTTTTTTTATTGCAATTAAACAGTAGTACGGGTTTTGGTACTTCTGACTAAGTGAGATTGTTGAATGACTGTAAGGAGTTTGGAAGAGAACAAATGCAATAACCATAAATAATTTTTGGACAAATTGATTACAAACTAGAATTTTGCTCCTGCAAAATTTTAAGCTGTGATATTTAATTAAATCACAGTTAGAAACGTCAAGTCAAAGCATTTAATACCGAAAATATCAAGGAACAAACAACATTCAACAAACAACGGCATAAGCTGAAGCCATAACAACGACAAGAATAAAACAGAGCAAAGGTATTTGTAACTCAAATCATACAGAAATCGATTCTCAAAAACTTAAACCAGAGGGATATTACTTTCGTCCAATTAATTTTATACGCACAAAAATTGCTCAACTCAGCGTAGAAAATGCGTTCCCGGATTCCGCAAATTTCAAGAGCGCAGTGATGGAATTGCAAAACAGGAGGACATTGAAATGCAGAAGAGATCGTTCCAAGACAATTTGATGACAATACTCACCAGTGCCTCAATTCTGAAGTTGCTGGAAACCCGGGCGAATATAATGAGAAAATAGTACGAGTCTTTTTTAAGCAAGCTGTAGAGGTATTCGAAGATCCTAAATGTTCAGGAGGTGGTGATTTGGCTAGTACAATTTGCCGAAGATTTGAGTTTTGTTGGGACTAGTTTGACAGCTACTGCATTAAAGAAAAGCATCTAGCTTAAAAGTTCATGACCTACCCTTCAGAGATCCCGCTATTTGTTTGGAGCGCAGCCATTTTTAATTGACCCATCAGTGTATGGGATGTGGGAGCCACTGTCAGCAATCACCATTACGCATATCTTTGAATTATACCTGGTGCTAGGGTTGTACCCCTTAACACTACGATCGTTGATATGATTGTTGTTCACGGTTCATTTACCACATTTGAGTAATATGTACTATCCAGTTACTGCATGTATTGGATACACATAGTTAATTACTGAGTTTCAGTATCTAGATCAATAAAACTTAATTACTGAATGAATATGGCAATAACAATAGCAAACAATGTAAGGTCAAAATTTTAGAAGCTGATATCAACTTTTCACGTTTGTATGTAAATATGTATGTAAGTATTAGCAAGTTATTTTAACATTTTTGGCCCCCCATGGGATCAGGGAACAAAGACGCTAGAAACTGTCTGATGGTGGTCATGTAAGGCTGTTTTCAACATGTGTAAATATGCATCATTAAAGGTTTGCCAATTAGATCGGGAGAACTAATACTATATGGGTGTATATATAGAGTAGAAAATTCAAAACATGTACAACCGATATATTTATTTTAAATGTTTGTTTACAACAAGCCCGGATGGTTCCCTATTACTATATCGTCTACCAAAACCACGTAATTGACCAAAATATGAATTATTTATGATTTATTCGAGACGTGCTTTTAAAATAATTTCAAATGGCTGCGGCGCTAATACCAATCCCAAACGAGGTTCTAAACTCGGTAAGTCTCCAGATGCCGACATAGAAAACGTTTGAAACAAGTTTGTAGTAAACAAACAATTCGTCCATCCCCAAACCTTCACCTACGCACATGCGCTTTCCAGTGGAAAACGGTAACACATTCTCATTCTTCATGAATTTGCCGTTTGCATTTATGAACCTTTCGGGTCGGAAGTTTTCCGGATCTCCCCAAATTGCTTTATCAAAATGGATACCATACAGGTTGGGAATTATCATCGTATCTTTCGGTACAAAGAAACCGTGGAACTCGACGTCCTCAGTCGCATTGTGAAAAAGCCCTAAGGGAAGTATGCTGGAAACCCGCATGACCTCATTGATAACCGCTTCAGTGTAAGGCATGAAGGAACGATCAGTCAAGTTGGGAACCCGGTTTCGCCCTATGATATCGTCGATTTCATTTTGCAATTTTCTTTGCACCTGCGGGTGATGGATCACATAAGCGCATAACCATGATAATATATTGCTTGTTGTTTCTGCTCCTCCACCGAACATATCCATCAGGGTCTGAATCATTACGTCATTTCCAGCGTGAAAACTGGAACTAAGGTCGGTGGTTGTATGTACCTTATCTGTAAATGCATCTACGAAGTCTCTAGGTTGATTATCTACGTAGTTTAAATTATGCATAGCAATTTGCTTTCGCAAAAAGGAAGTTACTATTGCGAAACTTTTAAGGATTGTTTCAAACCCCGACATCCTGGGAAATATTTTGGCTATCCATGGTACGAAGAACGATAGGGTTGCAGAATCGGGTTGATCCAGAATTCTTTAGATAGAAAGTAACGAAATTAAATCATTCATATTAAACAATATCCATTTTAGGTAAAATATTCAATAAATAAGTCACTTCCTTCATTCTATTTTGTTATACAATATTTGAAAAGTTATCCGAACGAACAAAGTTACAAAATTTAATGCATCAGTAACTCTCTGGTATACAACGAACATAATTTTTAACGAAATAAAATTACTACCGTTCCTGTGGTTGCTCTATCCCAACTAATAAAATTAGATCAATCTTTAGAAGACAACATACGATATTAAGCCACGAATAGCTTTTAACGAATCTGGGTCATCATGGTTCAGTGTGCTGCTGAATATAATACTCCACAAGGTGTTGAGGGCTGCAGTGGCAAAATACCCTTTCACTTGAATTGGTTGTCCTTCCCTTGCCCGCAGGCATTTTAGTAGCTCGTAGACTTCGTGCTGTATTTTGGCTTCAGTGGATTTTGTTTCAGAACCAAAATCCTTCAAATGCTTAATTATAAACCTGCGTTGTTCGATCCATTGAGAGCCATCTGTCGAAGCCACGCCTGAACGAACAGAGTTACTGTGAATGTTACTTACGTTTCTTTGAATTAGACATGTTCATACCGTTCTTGTTTAAAATACCGTAATTACCGTTACCGTAAAGTGGAAAAACTCCGGTAATATTTTTAAGGTACGGTATCGTAAATTAATCCGATTATGGTAAAAACACGAATATAAGTTGATTTTTATGGTATGTGTGTAAAGATATGAAGGAAAAATTCCAACATCAGTTATTCATTAATCAGTTTAGCGTCTTTGATGTCACTTAATGTGAGAGTATTAAATGTGCAGAAATTCCTTATAAAGTAAGCTAGTTTAAAAAAAAATCAAATTTCATTTTTTACATTCGTATGAAAAATATGAAAATCATAAATTGTAGAAAACGATACTGAATTCTTCGATCTATCTTCTAGCAATTTTTCCTAAACTAAATCTTTACCGAATTCGGTCGTACTTATATTAATTTAGGAAGTGACTTCCCATCTCTTTCTTATAACAGGTGAAGTGCCATCATGCCGTCAGACCGACTCAAAAAATGACTCCAAACACTTGAATTACTAGACGCACGACTTGGTTTAGATTCTAAATAATCAGTACGATTAAGTTTTTTCCATATTGACACTACGCAGTCTTTATTGTCGAACGAATTTTTGAGTTTAACTCTTTTTAATGAAAATTCGAGTATGTAACAACACAATTTTATGAGCCTTCCGCTGGATTGACGATATCGTATGGAGTTACGATATCGCTTCAAAAAACCAAGAATTATCGTACCTAAACCGTACCTAAATTTTTTACGGTAATTACGGTATTACCGTACTACGATACCGTAGTTGACATGTCTACTTTGAATACTATAATTAAGTAGAAGTAAGAGTAACGTTAACCTCGCGGTATCCCATCGTTGGATCTGGAAGTGAAAATGCTTACTTTGGGTCGTCCCGCAAAAGCATTCATATTCATGGCTTCACGTATAAGTCTGGCATCATTGATTACGATGGTTCTAATGCAAAAGTACAACTGTCAATTACTTACGTTTATATTCGATTAGCTCATGCTTTACACAATGCAATTGTGAGAGTTTCCGCGTGAAAATGAGAGCATAGCTCCAAATGTATTCCGCATATCTTTCAGCGTGATGAGTAACTTTAAATTGACTAAGGTTCAATATCTCTTTAATAATAAAAAGTCAATGGATAGTTTACAATCACACATGTTAAGAAACATGGGTTATCAAGAGATGCGAGAGCAATAACCTGGTGTGGGTAAAACTGTGGTCAATTGACCAGTTTGTATTTCCAAGAGAGAATTTATATATTATATAAACAATTGTTTTAGCACGAGTAAATATGGTCTGCAAATGCTCTAATGAAATAGAATTTCAATACAAATACATGCATTTGTGGTTGTATACTTTAAGCGGGCTGTCGTAATTTAAATCGTTGTAAAAAAGAAAACGTCCAGCTTATATGGAGGAAACATGTTAATAAAAATACAGCAAATACCATGTTGTGGAAATATCAGTCATTTGAGGCATTCAACTTAAAAAAGTCATTATCCAAAAAATAAATGTTTAAAATGTTGTGTAAGCAGTAAGTTTAAACTTTTGGAATTTGAAATGAAAAATTGGTTTTTTCAGCGTAAAAAATCCTTTGTCAACAAATAAGGGTACCGCAGTTAAATAAACGAAGAACAATTTGAATTTGTTCTGCGAATCACCGAAATGATTTCCAAAATATGACCATAACAAAATAATTATTTAATCTATATATTATGTGTCAAATTTAGTACACGTTTTAAATGCCCTGTTGTTGAGGAATTACGGCTTGGCTTTCCAAAATGAACTTTGTGGAATGAAGGAGGATATAATGGAATTACTTTATAATATTTTACTGCACATATGAGTGTCAAAAACGAAAACAATGCTTTCCCCTAATGCGTTTTGTGAGGAAAACGTGGAGCGCATAATCGCCCAGTTCTTTTTTATTGGGGACAGACGTCGTGCACCGGGAACTATTATAGTACTTCGAGGTTTTCTTATTTGGGGAAATAAATATGGCACTAAAGGTAAGTAATGTTGTTGCCCCGGAAAAAATAACTAAGATTTTGCGTGCCACAGCTTTTACTGAAATCAAAGTATTTTTTTTTGTTTTCATCTTATCTGTAGAACTGAATTTTGGCGTTACATGTAAGAAATTCTGTCTGAATCTTAAAGCAGATACAAATATAAACTGATGAAAACTAAGCTTCCACTTTCCCTCCTAAACGCATTCTTAGTATCTTGGGCTCAAATAGAATACATGTTAAAATGATCGAGCTACACTTTATTATTTGCCTGTTTGTGCCGAGTGAAGCCTTTGGGCCTCATGGCTACGAGAGATGTGTTTCTCTCGAGATTAATATTCCTAATACTTAAAATTATTGTTGTTCTAAATGTAAAATGACCGAATTATCATTATTACTATTGTTATTTTTGACTGGCAATATATGTGGTCATATATCCTGCCATTCTGTGTTAGGCCTATATTAGAAAACGTCGTACTCTCTTATATACAATATATTTTTCAACGAAAAGCCCGACAACTTGATACTCTATTGCTACATAAAAGTATTGTTCATTCGAGTTCAAAACTTCCAATTATGAGGTACAAGCCAATATATTTCGAGTTTGTAACACGAGTGAACGATTAAATATAAAAACAGTAATTTAAGAACGGCTTGAAATTTTACAGATTCACAGGGTTATTAGGAGAAATACTGAATTAGCGTGTTCCAAAGTCCTCTCCTCACAAATTGGTCTTTTAATTGTTAAAAATCGAAAATTTAACGGAACGTCTTATCTAACAGAAATCATTCGTAATCCCCCAAGTTTTGACTTTCCATTTTCATTGAAAATTTACACAAAAAACCAAATGGCTACAATATACATACCTGTAACTACCAAACTAAATCCCAATAACAGGCCCGTAAGTTGTCCTCCACTGCCATAATGTCTTCCAAGGATATTTTCCGAGTAGTGGAAGGTGACCCAACAAAGGTAACCCGATAGGGCCTAAGCCATTAAATTACAATAACTGAGAATTCTCTTGTCTTATGAGGAAATTCTGTTAAAAAATGTGGCCTAACCTGGGGGGAATTTCTTGATTCGCTTTTCCAAATAAGTCCAACCAATGGCTAAAACAATCAACAAAACCAATAGTGTACTTATCATTGCAATTAGTTGGTATCCTTTACTCCCATCCACAGGCAAATAACTCACTTGCTTCTTCGGAAGCTTTCACTTGCATACTAACTATATTCACGGGTTTGATGGAACGGTTATATAGGGAAGTAAAGCTACGTTTAGAATTATCCCATGGGTGGCTACACCTCAGTCATTTACCAGTTTTGTTAGTTTAGCTTCGTAACTCCGGTACAACACAAATGCATATAAAATTCATGTATTAAATTGTTTTGAAATAATAAATGATGACATCATTACAAGTTCGCAAAAGTTTCCATAGTTGGAACTGGTACGTCGGAGAAGTGTCAGCCTCAAACATTATCAGATTTTCCCGTAGTGAACACATACATACATGGTTTACTTAATGTCCAAGAGATCCAACCGAAAATGTAACAATAAAACGGATTGTTCTCATAGAAATACGTACCTAATAAGTCCAACCAAGGTCTAACCCCACCAACAGAACCAGTAATACAATAATAATAATTGTTTTAAAGTATGTGGATTTGCCTCGTAAACAAATATTTCCAGACATGTTTTTTCCTGTAATTGTGTACTTATTATAATGCTAACGAGTGGAGTGTAAGCTACAGGTAGGTTTATTGAATGCGTATTCAGTGAATGAATTTCATGGGAAGCTATACCTGGATCATATACGATGCAAAGCAATATTAGTATAGGAATTATTAATGCGTAATTAAAAGTTGCCGGCTTTGAAAATTTAGCACAGAAAGTTTAATTTGGGAATTGAAATGCTGTAGAGAACCATGAATTAATAGATTCCGTCCCTACTCGAACACGTTTAAATAACAGGAATAATATATAATTTATGATTTGGGAAACTTGTAGTTTCTCACAAGCAGGGAAAATCATCTTTCAATTTCGAGATGGTGTATTCTAGCTACGTGTGCAACCGTAAAGGAAGCAAAAATATAGAAAGATTGCTCTTATAAATTCACTAAGTTGTCCATTTAATGTTCTTTTATGAATTGTGCTGGTTTTTGCTACTGATTTCAAGACATTTCAAAATCTGAGTTAACATTTGTTGGGGTAATATACTATATGGAATTTTAGCAATTAAGTCAACCTGAAAGAAATCGTCTGAGACCATCTGCCCCCCGCCGGAACTACTAACCAAAATTAGTTATGGACACACGTTAAAATATACATGCAGTATATACATGATACAACTAGTCTAATTGTAAGTTGCATTAGTCACGTTGTATGTATGCAATTTTGCCTTTACTTGTAAAAACGTTAAAACAAAGCGTCATTTATGCCATTTTGTTTTCGAATGAAAATGCACTGGCGATATTTACAAAATTATATAAGTACTTCATAGCTCTCTAGTACGAAACGTTTAATCTGTCATACCCCGTTTGTCTAGTCAGAATTACGAGGACCTAAAGGAATATTTCCTGGACCAACAAAGTCATTGGAACGTGCCGGAGGGTATATTTATGTTCGTGTAGAATCGAAAAACAATCCACCGCAATGGGTTTCTTGATTTTAGAGTCTGCATCAAATATACAGTTGCACCTGCCTTGTTAATTGTATACTAAAACATTCGCAATAAATAGAAAAATTAATTCTAAATGGTTCAATATTTACTCTTGATCATTTTGTCTTCGCCCATTTTGTTTTTTATTTTTGAATTTCTTACTCATATGCTTTTGCTCATATTCATAGTTTCCAACTGGTTCAGCTGCTAACGGCCTAGCTATCTGGGTATTGAGTATTTTTAAACCAGTTGCATAATTTAAAATTGAGCGAATGGCGGTTAAATTTTGTCACTGTTGTAATCGCTTACATCTGTTTCTACGTAGAAAAGGTAATCCAATGGGTCACAATTAAAATTGTTTGCTATCCGAAACCACAACAGACTTGGGAATGGATTTTTGTTCGGGGATTAATTTAAACCCAAAATGCAATTTTTGTTATAAAATATTAATCCTATTCCAAGACCTCATCACATTTTAATTTAATCCGTACGCCTTACAAGTAATCTTGGCTCCTAGAATACATTGTAATCAGGGATGGACATTCGAATTAAAAATTAGAACTGGCATTTTATTCGGATTTTCTGATATTTGCGTCGGAATTAGCATTCTGAAATATATTTTTTCGAGCATTCACATCTATATTGAATTTACAACAAATATCTGTATTCGAATTAGTATTAAAATGTATCTGAATACTGTAACTGATTGTAAGATATAGGGAAAAATGATAGATTGAAGTGAACCTTGAAATTTCAAAAAATGTTTTTACTGAGTCTTAACACAATCTTTAAAATACTGCTGGTTTTTGCTCCACAAAATGGCGCAGAACAAGGACACTAATTACATTTCCAGAATAATTCATATTAATACTAATTGTTACATTTGCTTCAATCTAGGGAACCATTAGTTCTTTTCAGTATCCCTCATGGGTACAGATTTTACCCGGGTATTTGGATGCAGGTTCAGGTACAGGTTTGTAGCAGAGCTGCTTTCAGGTGTCAAAAAATCAGGATTCGCACCTGAACCCGACCCGAACCTGACATTTTAGGTAAAGATATTCTTCGATCCGAATTTGCTCAGTAGAATCCGGGAAAATACTTTAGTTGTCAGGTATATTTCGTCGGGTGTAACTAGAATACCTGAACCTGAAAAATTGAATAGAAGTTCGTATCCGATGTAAACCCGACCCGAACATGAACCCGCACTTGACTTTCAGGTAGTACAAGCGACCGTATGTTAATCTTATTGATAGCTCTAAAAGTTTGAGTAAACGGACTAAAAATACAGGCGAATTTATGAGCCTCACCACATTCAGTGAAATGGCTGTATGCTAATGATTTCTTCACTGGCCTATGGCATTGTCTTCTGTCATTTTTACTTTTATGTAATTCTTTAATGACTTTGGTTACTTCTTCACTCATGCTGAAAACTTAGTTTTTATTTAAACACTTAAAGTTCATGATAAGTATACCTAAACTATTACTTGCTTCTAATCATCCAATAAAAAACCATTGAACTTTAACTCTCACAGATAATTACCACGGAAGCCTGGTTGACGGTTTGCGAAACACTTCGGTATTCGACTACCCTGCAGGGAATTGATTTTTGTAAATCTTCCTGGAAGATCCTTTCCAAATTTTCCTGTTGAATCTTATGTCACTGCAGGGAGGTCCTCAACGATTTAAAAAATCCCAGTTGGCAAAAATAATATCAGTACACGACGTTAACTCCCTGCGAAATAAGTTCAAACTAATCTAAAAATTCCTGTTTTCACAAAACAAAATTCCTGAAACACGCCGACAAAATAGAAATTGCCTGCCGAAATAAGGTCAATTAATTTAAAAATCCCTGTTCTCAAAACAATCCCTTGCTTTTGAGATTTTCGCTGCCAGATATATTTTTCCCTGTGTAGAATATTCCCGTCTTCAGTCATGGGCAGTTGGTTTTCCTTGCTTTTAACATTGACACGAAACTTAAATACAATAACACCTTCCTTATCGCCTTTCCGGGATCACATTTCACCATGTTTCTAGGGTTGAACTTTTTCCGTAATTAAATTCTTTGTATTTTCAGTATACCAGGAGTACTCAAATAAATATTCAAATCATAATTCATAATAATCAAATGCTCAAGGATATTTAAATCCGTATTAGAATTCATATTTTTCAGTATTGCTATAAGTATTTTAAGTCGGAATTCTTCGCCTAGAATATTTTAATTCGAATTAGATTTCATACTTTCCTGATTTCCCATCCTTGTTAACTACAATCATTTATTGCGTTTACAGTTGCATAAGTTAATGCAAACATAAATAAGTATGACATACATTCACTACTTTATATATTTTATTCAATTTTCGTCTAATTGCGTATCTCGGTCGTGTTACCTCTACTTCCATAATTTTGTTCCAATTTTATTCTTCTATCAACACCGTTATAACATTAAATATTTTAAGTACATTTATATTACTGTCTTTACTGTTAGTTTCAATTCCATGACCGTTAAAGTTGTTATATTTTGACATTCAATATACATTGTTCCTTTCCCAACTCGATTGTACCTCCGATCATATTACTTGTACTTTCACGATATAAATTCGCTTGAGCAACAAAATTCCATTACAACAGAATGAAATATTTGATCGTATTTTCATAAAGGTTATGCATACTTATACAAGAAACAATTCGGCTATGGGGCTAAATAATAAAAATAGTGTTTGCAAATGGGGAGTAAATCATGACCATCACCAAGCCGGTGATAAAAGCCCTACACGCATTGACTAATTTCAATGTATACAATATTATGCATATATGTATTACAATTGCATTCAATAAGGTGACTCGGTTTACTACGTGGCAAACGTATTATTGTTTTAATACTTTATCTCCCCATTTACATATATGAAATCAATACATTAAAGCACAACATTATTATTGTTGACATGCTTTTGATATAGATTTTTTACTATATGAACAGATTCCATGTGAACATCAAATAATAATTACGGATTGTTACAATAATCCACATGCTGTTTCGATAAATGTGAAATCTGGTGAATAAGTTAAGAATTCTGCAGGAGCTCTCCGCATTTGTTTTTTGACTGGAGACCAAGGAAAACCAGTGGGTGGTGGTGGATAAAATCTGGGACCCCTGGGCCAGAAGCCTTGACTATCAGATTCAATATTTACCACGACATTCTCATGTTCCACCTTTTTAACTTCCTTAAGAATTATCTGGAAATCTTCTGGTGACGTCGAAAGCCATCTTTCCCTTGAAGGCGTAGGAGTGAATGTTAATTTCCGTTTTGATGTTTTTTTATCCTCCACATTTGCACCAGTTGATGCATCTGTAGGTGAATATTTCTCACCAAATAGTTCGAGAAACAGAGCCTTCTTCTTTCCTCCTCCAAGTTTTAATTTTTTTCCCGGAGTAATCGGTAATGACGGTGAGAGGTTGTCACATACCGTAATATCCTTGGAATTATCCTACGAAATATAGTTAGTAGTCACAAATTATTTTCAGATTTTTCAATTGTCTGCATCTTACGTAATATCCGTAAAAAACCGCTGATTTTGATCAAGTGTCAACATACAAATTTAAACACTCATGTTAACAACGTCCGTATCAGCAATAACAGAATCTCC
>OX359246.1:6215131-6288635 GCA_947179485.1 Allacma fusca | reverse complement strand
ATGGTAAACATTTGTACTGATGCCCGGAAGCGTATACGGAAACAAATGCATTTACAATTACAAGTACACAATTACCATTTTGTTTCTAGTCGTAAATGACTTGACCAATTTGTCTCTCTGCGTACAATATTATACATATTATATTTGAATACTTGTCTATAGTATTGGCTTTATATTAGTCGTTCAATATATTAATGCTTTTATTCTATACTCATATGTCAACCAATGCAGCTGCTTGTAGATATTTGATTCAACGTATTATTTTTACACCTTGAATTATGTTTTTCGTCTTTCAGGTACTTGCTGTTTGACTGGATGGTTGCACTGCTGCAAGTCCTACCAACTTCTGTTTGAGTAATATTACTTTAATCGATTGTAGAGTAATTTGGTTGTTTCGTACTGATTAATGAAATTTATTCTATCATTATAATTTTTGGATTATACTAATTACATGTATGTAATAAAAACTGTATGTTTGTTTTCCTCAAAGAAAACGTTCTTCAGAAATTCCACACTAGGAAAAGTTACAATCACAAACAAGTATCTGTTGGTCTATTTCAGGATTAAACTTCAAAATAACAAATGCGACATTGTAGTATACCTCTCAGTATGAAACTGAGAATTTAAAGCATAATTTGAAGACAACTAGTTGTGTAATTGTCAATGCATTGTTCAAGCATTCAAATTGCAATGGAAAATACTTAACTAAGAACAAGATCCAGTGGACTCAAATAAACGTGCGACTTAAATGTGGCAATGATAATATTAAGACTTTCGTTCTTAAAACAAACCGCATTTTAAATTGAAATTAAGGTTCTCGCCAGTTGGATGTATCCGAAAGGATAGCGATTGGACCAACTTAAAGGGGTAGAATAAAACAGGATTATCCTGCTATGTTTATCAGAGCGAATCGGATGAATTATCGGCCGGATATTCTGGACAAACAAAGGTTTGGAAGCAGGACGACTACTCATTTGATATCTGCTACAATCAAAGACGAGATTAATTTGTGGATCCTTTAAAAACGTTTGTCATTTATGCTTTTTTAGTCCTTGCAGTTTTTGCAGCAAATCGAACAATAATTGAACCTGATGAATATGTGCATGTCGTCAAGTAGTTAATGTTTGGTAAAAAATTCAGACACATTTTGAGACTCAGCTGTTTATTCTAGTTACCTATTTTCATTTAAAATTGTTCAAGCTTTACATAAAGTTAATTTTTAAGCGTACTTGATATACGACTCGAAAGAACTCTCAATTTTTAAATTAATACGTTATAAGTTTTGTTCAACAGATATGTATTCCTTGTCTTTTCTGTCTCCATAATACGTTATAAGCTATATATATTATTTATTTATTATAACTTTAAATTGAAATAAAATTCCGGCCAAACTCTAAAAGCAATTTCGCTTTGTAAAATGTACTCCTTTATTCGCAGATAGAATCGGATACCATCATTTTTGGATGTGACAACTTCGGGTAGGATAAATGTGTAATTTACGGATAAGATTCGGGTAAGGTTATTTTTAATCCAATGGAGAGGAGAGGGTACGTTTCAGTTCTATTGTTAAAAAATTCGGATGGGATGAGATACGGGTATGATGTGCGAAAAGTCCGATTTGTTGAGAATCTTAATTTAATTGAGTCAAAATTGGACAGAAAGATCAATAAAGGGGAAGTGTGATCACTGTATTTGGTTTACAATAGATTTACAGCCAGCGCTTTGATCTCTTCTGCTACGTGTTTGGAGAGGGTCCCCTTTGGAATTTCTGATCCAAATATGTTTGGTGTGTAGCAAAAGCTTACCCTCTGCTGGTTGTTAATCCCGGAAACGAAAACGAACATTCCTGAAAAGAGTCAATGGTGTCATTATCATTCACTCCAGTATCATTGTCTTTAAAGCACAGTAATAAAAATGATCACTGAAAATTGAAAGTAAAGGGGAAATGAAATGAAATGTGCTTGTGTTATATATATTACATATATATCTAGAGTGCACAACATATAGCCAGGGGTCGGATTTTTGTAGGAAGACGTGAAGAATCTTCCCAGGGAAAAAATATTTCTGGCAGGGAAAATCTCAAAGAGAAGGGATTTGTTTTTACGAACAGGGATTTTCAAAATCGTTGACCTTTTTTTTGGCAGGGATTTTCAAATTTGTGGACGTATTTCAGGTAAATTTGTTAAGCAAACAGGGATTTTGGGCTTGATTGGCCAAATTTGGCAGGGATTTCACGTCTTGTAAGGGGTTTTTTTGCAAACAGGGATTTTGAAAATCGTTGACCTTTTTTTCAGCAGGGATTTTTGAAATCGTTCAGGACCTACCAGCAGGGAGATAATAGTCAGCAGGGAAATTCAGAAATAATCTTCCAGGGAGATTTACATATTTCCGACCCCTGCCCTAAGGTTACATGGTTCATCTCGCCCAAAGTATTTAACAGTTTTTGACCCTATCGTAAGGTGCCCGAGTTTGTATGATCACTGTAATGTTACTGTCCCAAACTTTTGCCGTCTGAGTAGAGATAGATCCGACCCCTGCATATAGCATGGTTGATAAACATTTCGGCGGTAGATATTTTGGTGTTGAATATCTTGGGTAGTACATACTATATGTGTCTTTTCCAGACACCCTGTGCGTATAGTGTATGGTTAACGCACCGCATTAAAATTTTCCAGTTATGAGATATATATATATATCTTAATGTAACCCGACCTCCAGGCATATCGAAATGCAGACATCCACCCGATTAGCAAAACATATAGATAACTACACTAAATTGTGCTTAGAAACGCCGAACATCTGGAGGGGCACTATTGATGCATGTCTTGCTTGTAGGATTAGATTCTGGAAGGCGTACAATTGTTTATTTGACTACCAAGGAACTAAATTTCTCTAAGGCAAATTCTATTAGGACCTAGTGAGAGAAGCCATCGTTTTTCCAATTAAACTTTCACAAACTTACCCACTGAAGTGGCTGAACTTGAGAGGACATACATATCAACGATTTCTGCATGGTCAATGAATTCCCTGCTAGTGGTGACAGGTACAATTGATACAAAGCAGCTTGGCCCATTTTTGAACATGGAAACAAAATTTTTGTAACAATGGTCACAGGGAAAATCCCAAGTATCTTTACAAAGTTTAGGGACACCAATGAACTCCAGTTGGTTCCAACCTTTCTTAATATTTTCTGCGTGACGTGGAGTCGATCCAATGATGAAACAGATTTTAGCGGATGTTCCGTTGAAACAAATCTCCTATATTGTTGAAAAATTAAAGAATTTAATTCTTAGAAAATTACATTTAAATCGTAATAAAACGCGTATCTACGCTGGAAACAAGGATCACACCATAAGCAGTGCTCGGACTGGATACAGAAACCGTGTACCCGAATATCGGGTACGTCGAAATGATGCACCTTTACCCGTACCCCAGTACCCGGGTATTTTTTTCCAGTACCTATCTCCATACTTGAAACAAATAATGTGTAGTACCTGTACTCACAATTTACCCGTACCCATAGTGTACCCAAAACCGGTACTTTTACTCGAGTACTTATGGTTTGTACCTGGTTATTACTCGATTACTGCTGGATTAGTCTATTGAAAATGCCCTACGATATTGACCTGCGCAGTTTAAAATATTTGAAAGTGTCCATTTTGTGCAATATTTGCTCACAAATAATGTCCAGTATAATGCCCCAATAATAAGGTATTAATTTATTATTCTATTTCAAATTGTTTGAAAATCTTTTCAAAACCGTTTAAAAAAACCTTTAAAAAAACTGTCATTTTCAAATAGCCAACCCTGGGTACTTCTAGCGTGGGCAGACAGATCTCGCTTGAAGCTAACAAATGTATATTCATTAGGAACTCATCTCATAATACGTCTTAAAATAATTTTAATTTGGCGCTCCAATTGAAGCCAATTAAATTTAAACACAAGAACCTGTCCCTTAAAATGTTGTTGTGATGCGTTCTATTATATGTATGTATAAGTCGATAAATAGGCAACTTGAGCGACTTTACGTCCTATTTATTAATTCGACTCCTGAGAGGAATTATTAAAAACGTTAGGATACAACGAACGCAGTCAGAAATTAAACGAAGTTCAGTTAAGCCTTAACTGATTAGAGTATCCGTGTACACACGGGAGCATAGCCGGTTTACGCCCAACTCTACGATTGGTATGTCTTCGCCCTAGTAATCCATACCATTACCCCGTACCAGTCCGAGTACTGTTAAAAAATGTAAGCATATACATGAAAATACATATATTTAATATTAGTGGCTGGGCATTTTCTCTGAAAAGGTGATTATTTACATATGATTGCTGGCTCCACCAGGATGATCAGGCAAAGCAAGAGTGACCACTAAATCTATGTATTTCGGGGGTGTCTTCTTAAGTGTTTCCAGAGATTCACAAATCCCCCCAGTGATTGAAGAGTGGAGCACGGAGGCATAGTCAACTTCGTGTTTGTCCTTGATTTTTTTTATCGTACTCACAGGTATGCTTTCACTAGTATCGTAAATACGATGCTTAGTTGGGTCTTGCTTGTTTAAATATCTGCCCCGTAACATTCCTGGGAGGAGTTTTGCAGCTTCATACGGAAACAAATACAGGAATTTGTATTTGTCCCAAAGCGAAATTTGTGTAACGTTCCGTAATGCATTAGGAATAGCAAATGGTGATTGAAATAACACTCGCAATAGTCCTAAGAAACTAATTGCATCTACAATGGAATGGTCCATGCGGATAATCACTAAGGAGTAAGGGTCATGAGGGCCTGGTCCTAATTCCCTCTTGTACTTTGAAACGATTAATGCCTCCCAATGACTTCGATTTGGATTCCAAGGTAACGTCAGTAGCTGGGCCATAACTTCCTTCAAAGAAGTTTCATCATTGGGCGTCGGCAACTTGGCATCCTCGTGATCATACTTTCTCACGTGATTGCTCAGCGAAAACGATTTATCCGTTTTCCAGAACGCGAATCCAAGAAATGATGTCCAAAATTGAGATAGTTTCATGTAAACCAATTTCCCCTTTGAATCCTTTAATTTGAGAACTCGCTCCTGGTACATTTCTCGAATACGATTTTCGGTAACATTTCCGTTTACAATCAAGCTAGTTACAATACTTGATACTGCTTCTTGAGGATCATTTGAAAGGAAACTCAAATCTACTCCGGTTACAAAAGAGTCCAAGTCCGGTCGTAAGAATTTCACGAGCACAGCCACGAGTCCACGGTATAAAAATACTCCAAGAAGTATTGGAATGACAATTAAATGAATTGCGAAGCAAAATATTACAGTTCCAATCATCCGTACAGAACGTCTTGGAAATGTAATTGAATGCATTTTTGTTCGGGATAAACTCTCGCGAATAGGATATTGCTTTCTTACTGATTTATCCTGCAAGGTATAATAATTTATACTTATAATTAGCAATTAAGGAAACTATTTTAACATCTTTCCTTAATAATACTCCCACATTTAAGACTTGTGAAACATTCACTAGGGTTTCATAGGCTGTAAAACAAATAAGAAGAATCGGGAGTATGCATTCCCACATATGTAATTTGGGTCTTGGTAAACGAAATGAAAAATTCTTTTGGGAAACTATTGTTGTTTTTTTCCTGCTTTTTCAATTCAAGGAAAAAGTTTTGCAAGTTCACATTTCATGATAACACAAACATGTACAACTTTTATATGGAAGCAAATTATATATAGAGATCCACCTCCTTGTTGAAACATTTTTCAATTAACCTTGTGCATCAAAAAAATCAACTCCCCAACTCAATTTATGCATCCCTTTAAAGAACAGAATATCAAATTGTCTTTGTTCAACATACTCAAACTGCATTTGAAATAATGGCATATCAAAGGGTGACTTATATGAAATGCTAATTTGTGTGTGAGGTATTTTTGTTTTATCAACTTCATGTGAATAACCAGGTAGGTACACGTTTTGTTCCTGTTCCCAAACCCGTTTTTGTTCCCGTATTTCGGAAACAATTTCAATGTTCCCAAGCGTTCCCAAAGTCTTTTAGAAACAAAATTTATGTTCCCGTACTCACCCATTCCTATTCCCGTTCTCGAAAACCTGGGTGTCTCCTGTTCCCATGGAAAGCACTAGACGCGACTCGCAAGTCACCGTAGGGCGATTTTCCTATGTAGTGGCTCCCAAGGAATGACAATTGTGCCTGAATATGGAGATGCTGTAACGTCTTACCATAATATATTGTAATTATACAAGTAATTCTGGGGAGAATTTTTTTTTGCCAATATATAGAAGATACTACTAAAGAAGAAATGACTAAATTGGAAACTATATTCGAAACATAAAACAAATTTGGGTTTTAAATGTGAGGGAAGTTTATGAATGTTTTCAAAAGGTTCTCACCACAAGCGCATCCTTTTCCTTTACTTAATGCATGCCTCGTGCAAATGGAAGCTGTGGCCTCAACGAGTTGGGCTGGTGATCGTTAATGGAAATGAATTCCAACATTTGCTGTAAGTTGAACAAAGTCAAATAATAATTTTAATAATAAACTAATTGGGCGTGCGCTAAAATTGTAGAAAGCTTGTAAAATTGATACCAATCATGAAACTTATTCCCGCGTGTAATTTGCTTATTGTGTAAAGAACATTACAAGAAAATCAGGTTCAGAAACAGCAAGGTACCTGTAGTCGCATGGGTCAAATTTGTGAGAACATTTTTTACAGGTACAGTTACAAAACATTTTGAAATTTTAATATGGGTGCAGGTACGAGTAAATGTACAATTTTTAAGGACCCGTTAGGTGAGAAGGAACATGTCCTGGTATTTTCGGACATTTGTTTAAAGTACATACTGACCGCGGTACTTTACGCATTTTTGATGAGCATAGCCAGTGGCGCCCGTATGGCACTTCATATCCTATAGATAATTTGTTTATTATTTTCTTCCCAAACCTCAACATTTAGCTCTGCCTTTCTTGAGTTGACTGAAGTACATATTTATTTGTTTATTGCTGCGTTCAGAATCCGTCCGACAATATGCTTGAACTCATGAGAAACACTAGACCCGAGAAATTTGGAAATACTTACTCCTACTATTTGCTTTACAAACAATCATTTTTATCCGATGAGTATGGTTAATTTAATTTCTTGAAAACACAATAACATACTTAAATGAGCACAAGCTATAGCTATTTATTTGGTGTCTAAGATAAGAGCTATGAGTATGAACGGAAGAACATAGAGCAAGGACAATAAAATATTTATAATTGTGCTTAGCTGTTAGAGAAACGAAGGACTGTTTCAAGGTACATGATTTACACATGACAATTCAGTAAAACTGAATGTGTATATGAAGGTACTATGTGACTTATCCTTGGTGACTTTACGCCTTTTTAATTTTTATCACATTGAATTTTCGGATATAAAGCCAAACCGAAATAACAACAAAACCGAAAACAATGGAACGAAAAAAAACGAGCGCAGTGTCCGATTTTTTCGAATACAATCTTCGAGAAGACAATTCTCGGTGTTTAGTGGCAGGCTGTGATTCAATAACACGGGTTAGCTTTGCACCACATATTTACTACAATATTATTGAAATTATTTCAATTGTAATAAATTGTGATTTAAAGAATGAGCTACCAGTGCTATTCTGTTATCGTGTGCTGTATATTAATATTAAAACATATCAATGATTGCAAAAATTGAGGATAAAGAATTCTTATCACCGTTTTTAACCCTTTAACTTTATGTCGGGGAAGCTGTAACCGTAATTTTGGAAGTCTGTTTTCAACCGTTCAACAGAATACCAAGGATGCCATAAACACTCACACCCAATGAAGCAGAACTGAAGGAATCCATTTCGAAGTGTGTGAATCGCCGCTAATTATTCATCTATTTAATCAGGTATTCGGTTCAGTTATATATTTATATGTTTAAACATTACACTAATCATGTCCATTACCACTGGATTTGTTGGCATTCGAGCATTGTCCCAAAATCCTGGTTTTAACTCATGTTTAATTTCGTTGATGATGTATACTGCTGCTCTATATCCTGCTGGGTTTGGAAACTCCTTTTCCTTGCTAGTAAGCCTACCATCCAACCGGATAAATCGAATATCCGAACCAAAATTTTCGGATACATTTTCTTATTATCCGATCCGACCGTTACGGATCGGATAAAATTTTATTCATCCGTATCCGATCCGAAAATTTCGGATCGGATAAATGCAATATCCGATCCGACTTGCGGATGTCCGAAATTATCCGAATTGATACCAGGGATGATGAAAAAAGTATTAGGAATTTTCACTGCAAAAATGCATTAGCTTTTTACTACAACACAATACTAATCATTTTTGTATACATTACGTACAAACTGAAGAAAAACTGTAAATTTGAAGCACGGAATTAATAAGAAAATACGTAAAAAGCGGCACAGTAACTCCTTTTACAAATTGTTGTTTCACACTTCGTTCTTGTTGGTCGCTCGAACGCACTAAAAATTTGATTTTCGGATATCCGTCGGATTATCCGATATTTATTATTTGTGATCCGAACCGATCAGATAAAGTCGTTTCCAAATCCGATCCGAATCCGATGACCGGATAAGGGGTGCGTATCCGATCCGATCGGATTGTGTTTGGATCGGATAAGTACTGTATCCGATCCGAAATTTCGGATATCCGATCTTCGGATATTCGCGGATCATCCGATCGGATGGAAGCCTTACTTGCTAGAATACATGACCGCGATAAAATTTGAGCTATCTTCAGTAGGAATGGAAGAAGGGAAAGTGGTTGGTTCCTGAAGAGGATCAATGCAATAGCTCCGGTCGGTATACAAGCGGGTTCGTTCTGTACAATTGAAAGAGAGTCCACTCCAAACTTCTTGGATTTTGCAGTGGGAGGAATTTCGACACTCAATAAGCATGAACTAAAAATAGATGTGTTTTGGATGTCAAATAAAATATTAAGAGCTTAACTTATTGTCACGCACTAAAATATATGAATAAACGGAACATTTGAATAAAAGGAATAATCGTATAAGTAATACCTATTGAACATATTTAATAGTAATTAGGCTAGTTATTTAATCTCTGAAAAGAAACAACGATCTGAAAATCAATGTCTAAAAATACATGAAAAAATTATTGAATAAACTGAGAATTAGATCTATAAACCGACAGAGGTCAGATTTTTGTAAATATTCATGCAAGATCATTTCGGAATTTCCCTGCTGAATATTATGTCCCAGAAAGCAGGTTCTCCACTATTTCAAAAATCCCTGTTGGCAAAAGTAATTCCCATACAAGACGTCAAATCGCTGCCAAATTAGGTCAAACAATCTACAATATCCTGTTTGAATAACAAATTTCCTTGAAAAATTTGTAAATCCCTGCCACTGAAAAGGTAAACGATCCCTGTTCGTAAACATAGATCCCTTCCCTTTGATATTTCCCTGCGAGAAATTTTATTTCTCTACGAAGAATCTTCCTGCCTTTTTACAAACATCCAACTCCTGTAAACCAAAGGTTAGTAACTTATTCTGGGAAAGGAAAGAAAGATTTTTTGATTCGAAGATCAAAAAATAAAAATACTTACTTGATCGAAGAACAACAACTAAAAAATAAGTTAACTGGGAGGAATAACTCCCAGCACAGTCCGAGAGTCTCAAACTCAAAACTGAAATTCCTACATCTAACATTATGTAATGTATTATGGGATTTTCGGCATATATGACATTTTTATAATAATCCGTGTAGGGCAGGCATTTTGGCAATATTCAATTTTTTTCCGATTACTTCCGCCTCGATGCCACCTATTATGTTTTCAGGAAGTTAAACATCCTTATCCTACGCATTTGATGCATGTTTTGTTACAATGTATGTATGCAAACATCTTTATTATTGCATTCACGATATTTCATTAATTGTAACGTGTCTTCATTCATTATACTGAAATTATTATTGTCATTATATTCAATTGTGTTGAAATCAAAATGTTGATTTATAAAGCTGTTTGAGTCCCAGAAACTGAAAAAAGTGAGCATTATTTGGGTATTTTAAGAAAAGTATTGTATTTAAAATACAGTATTTTGTATTTGAGTATTTCAAAATTATCGACCATGCATTGTATTGCAATGTAGAATACATAATTTTATTTTGAATTTAATACTAATCAGTCATTGATAATTTTGTTATGAAATTGATTGCTACAAGGAATCGATAATTTTGTTTTGAAGTTTTCGTAACCAGGAATCGATAATTTTGTTTTGAAGTTTTCGTAACCAGGAATCGATAATAATTTTGTATTGAAATTAATCGCAAGTATTAATTATTCGTTACTCGTAATCATTAATAACACACTTGGAAACTGATATCTCTGATCGTACAAATTTGTAAACTTTACTAATGTAATTGTATGGTGCCTCTTACACTCGTTATTTTCAAATTTTATTTGAAGAATGATTTTGGAATACGTCAGTGTTAAATTCTAGGATTATGTTTCAAGCCATCTATAAAGGCTTTCCCTTCGGACATTATTTGGGAGTACTTCACACAATACGGATAGACGGAATTGTTTAAGCTGGAACTTACATGTTTGGTATACAAATGATGCCCCAGCTGAAGGTCCAAAAGAACACAACCTTGATAATAATATACAGATATCTCGCTAAAATTGGGACTCCATTCACTAGCACGGTGGCAACCTTGCATTGTGTAAAAATGTAAGCAATGTTTCTGATTTCAAAGACTGTTAGCCACCATCAAGTTAGTAAAAGGAATAAGAATTTTATAGCGAGATAAATGAAAAACGTTCTATGTATAATTATGTAATTATTATTTTTGCCTGCTGTTGCGACCATTCAAATGATTGGCTCCAATGTAGTTATATAATTTTCTTCAATGTGTATACAGTACATTCCAAATAAACATGTCGTTGTAGAAAAAAGTGTACAAGACGAATTTTGAAGTTTTAAATTTAAAAATACATCTTTGACACTTGACCGTACTACTTTCAAAATACGAGATTATTCTTATCATGCTCATATCATACTCATATCCAAAGATCGGATATCCGCAATTTCGGATCGCATACACTACTTATCCGATCCGAACACAATCCCCCTTATCCGGTCTTCGGATTCGGCTCTGATCGGATTTGGAAACGACTTTATCCGATCGGTTCGGATCACAAATATTAAATATCGGATAATCCGACGGATATCCGAAAATCTATTTGTAACACGTTCGATGGACCAATAAGAACGAAATGTACAACAACAATTTGTCCAAGGAGTAACTGCCGCTGTTTACGTGTTTTCCTATTAATTCTGTGCTTCAAATTTACAGCGGTGTTTGCAAACTTTTCTTCAGTTTGTACGTAATGTATGCAAAAATGATTAATATTGTGATGTAGTAAAAAGCTAATGCATTTTTGCAGTGAAAATTTCTAATACTTTCTTCATCATCAAATGGTTTCAATTCGGATAATTTCGGACATCCAGGGGTCGGATCGGATACGGATGAATAAAATTTTTATCCGATCCGTAACGGTCGGATCGGATAATAAGAAAATTTATCCGAAAATTTCGGTTCGGATCGGATAATAAGAAAATTTATCCGAAAATTTCGGTTCGGATCGGATAATAAGAAAATTTATCCGAAAATTTCGGTTCGGATCGGATAATAATAAAATTTATCCGAAAATTTCGGTTCGGATCGGATAATAAGAAAATTTATCCGAAAATTTCGGTTCGGATCGGATAATAAGAAAATTTATCCGAAAATTTCGGTTCGGATCGGATAATAAGAAAATTTATCCGAAAATTTCGGTTCGGATCGGATAATAAGAAAATTTATCCGAAAATTTCGGTTCGGATCGGATAATAAGAAAATTTATCCGAAAATTTCGGTTCGGATCGGATAATAAGAAAATTTATCCGAAAATTTCGGTTCGGATCGGATAATAAGAAAATTTATCCGAAAATTTCGGTTCGGATCGGATAATAAGAAAATTTATCCGAAAATTTCGGTTCGGATCGGATAATAAGAAAATTTATCCGAAAATTTCGGTTCGGATCGGATAATAAGAAAATTTATCCGAAAATTTCGGTTCGGATCGGATAATACGAAAATTTATCCGAAAATTTCGGTTCGGATCGGATAATAAGAAAATTTATCCGAAAATTTCGGTTCGGATCGGATAATAAGAAAATTTATCCGAAAATTTCGGTTCGGATCGGATAATAAGAAAATTTATCCGAAAATTTCGGTTCGGATCGGATAATAAGAAAATTTATCCGAAAATTTCGGTTCGGATCGGATAATAAGAAAATTTATCCGAAAATTTCGGTTCGGATCGGATTCGGATCGGATATTCGATGTATCCGGTTGGATGGAAGCCTTACTAGCAAGGAAAAGGAGTTTCCAAACCCAGCAGGATATAGAGCAGCAGTATACATCATCAACGAAATTAGACATAAGTTTAAACCAGGATTTTGGGACAATGCTCGAATGCCAACAAATCCAGTGGTAATGGACATGATTAGTGTAATAAGTTTAAACATATAAATATATAACTGAACCGAATACCTGATTAAATAGATGAATAATTAGCTGAGCCGTCACGCACTGCGAATGGATTCCTTCAGTTCTGCTTCATTGGGTGCGAGTGTTTATGGCATCCTTGGTATTCTGTTAAACGGTTAAAAACAGTCTTCCAAAATTACGGTTACAGCTTCCACGACATGTAGTTAAACGGTTAAAAACGGTTATAAGAATATCCGTATCCAAATAGTAACGGTCGGATCGGATAATAAGACAATTAATCCGAAAATTTCCGTTAGGATCGGATTCGGATCGGATATTCGATTTATCCGGTCGGATGGAAGCCTTACTTGCAGTATTATATTACTCTCTTATATTGACTCAACTAGAGTTTACACAGCACGGTCGAAGTTCAAGCTCGCATTTCCAAATTTATACGTTTCCTGTAACCTTCTGGAACAATGTGATTTCCTCCGCATTGTTACGAAACGCGGATTGTATGACAACCCAAGACACTTTGTGCTGGGAAAATATCACATCAACCAATACACTACAGAGACATTTCTTCTCAGCCTATATAGGAATCCTTCCAGGGACTTCATGTGTGATATTTTCAAATTTATCCAACACTGTACATCTAGGAGTAACTTTCTTCAAACAATTCCAGATTTGTAGAAAAGTTCCTCCCAGAGACCAAGCTCTCACTTAATATGTTTCCTCATATGCTTTAATAAAAAAATTTATTATTATTATTATTTAAACATTTTATCACTATCAGGTAAACACACCTATTCACAATGTATGTATGATATGGGCATTGCCCGAAAAGAATCCTAAATAAACTGAATTAAATTGAATCAAGGGAACCTCCTTATAAGGGAAAACATTTCAACGTACGTGGAGATTGTGATTGGTGGAAAGTTTTCTTCAAATAATTCCACAATAATTTTGTATCCAAGTAATCTGGTCTCGTCAGTTCCGGCCCGGTCCGACGATTCGACCAGAACATACATATATATATATTTTATTGTATAATATATATACGGATTTCTTGGACTAGATTGTATTACAATCTAGTCCAAGAAATCCGCCAGACTAAGTTCCTGTGTTCGGAAATGTAGTACAGACCAAGTGCAATGGTCCTTTGCTTGAACCAAACAGATATGCGCAGCCTTATTAGAAGGCCTACCGAAGGCTTTAATTGAAGGCGGTTTCGTAGCTTCTGCAATAAATGGAAGGCTGTTCATGCTTTTTCGGAGGGCTGAGGGAAGCCCTCATAAATTCCAACAAAAATGTGAAAGAATAGTGTCTAATAATGTGCCCTCCCCCACCCTGAAGGCTTCAATAAAAATATTGTGCTATTTCGTAGTTTCAAAATTTGGGCACTGGATACTAATCCAACGTATTAACTAATAGACCTTTTACATAGTACATGCATTGATGCAAAAAGGTGACATTTTAAGCGCAACGATTCCGTATGTAGCTTTGGAATTGACAAAGACAACAAAGAGATTGTATTCAATTCTGATTTTAAAAAGCTTTTAATGTTTGCTCTAACAAATATAAATGATCTGTACACGTTGAATAGGTAACAACTTGACACCATGACAGAATAACTACAAAACTTTCTACTATGTGCAATCCTGAAGTGATTTGAGTATAATCAACAACAAAAATGTAAGCCGATTTGAACCTCTACAACAATATTTTCCGCAGTCTCTACGAATTATTTTTGTGAAAATTGCTCTGCTGTTGTCCAGGCTCAGAGAGGTCTATGTTGCTAAATCAGAGCTAATGGATAAATCCATTTTCTAATCTTCATATGTAAAACCCCTATGATTCATTTTGTAACATTTCATGTCAAGACTCTGCGTAGTGATATTCGTCGGATTCAAACTTCAAATATCCCACCCCACAGCACATGTCCTCCAACTTCAAGCGTCCTCTCCAGTTAGACGAAGTGAAGTTATTAGTGAATTATGAATATAAGCGAATTCATATGAACTGAAGTATGATTTTTGTGGACTATTTCATATGACCAAATTAACGGAACAGACGCAATAAGGTATGCTCAAGAGGCCAGAAATTTAACCGAAGTGTAAAATGACATCCCTTGTAAGGGGATTTTATTGTATTTGTTCTTCAATAAATAAAATTGAACGAAGCCTGAAATTAAACGAAGGCTATTTTTAGAGGAAGCGTGAAGGCGAATTATAATTATTTTAGAAAAACGGCGTTGGGAAGGCCAAATATTTCGAAGGGATTTTTGAAAGGAAAAATTGAATATTTCGTTAAATACTGTACGTGTTTATGAAATTTTATAATATCTTTTTCGCGAATGGTTTGAAGGAAGGATATTTCATTTGCGTATCTCTGGGACCAGACCAGAAATCTTGAAGCATATCGAGATATTCTCAGGAGTAATTGAGATAATCCTGTTTTGTTCAATTAATTCAGTTTAGATGATACAGTCATGAGTACTGACATGTGATAGGCACTTACTTCAATTCCACGTATGTATCTAGTATCAAGCATATTTTATTTAACAATCCATTATACATGGCCGATTTTTGCATATCGATTCATTCTATATTGTCACATATACATGAAGCGACGACAGTCATGGAAGGACTCATAAACATTTGACTCCCCCAGTTTGTAGTAAACTTAGTTCCAGATTTTTTAACAGTCATTTCTTTGACCTGCGTCGGTATTTCGGGTCATAAGGTGAAGAAATGTCTTGCAAATGATTTTCTTTTTTCTTTATTGTGTGATTTTTTTGAAAATTTGTTCCTGAAAATACTTTGAGGATAATTTGTAATAACATGTATAGTTTTTTGAGGGAACTGTAACATAGGTCTCCAATTCCAAAAAATGCTAGGAGTAGGTAAGAAAAGTAAAAAAAAGAAAGGACCGTAATTGTTGACGTAGGAATATGATACTAGTCTCAAATTAATCCCCATTAAATTTATTACACTTAGTTTTCAACAAAAACATTATGAACTGGACTGTAAATGAATTAATATCTAGGTCGGATATTCCTTCTATTTTGTATCTTTCTCAAATTCGTGTCACATTTATTTCTCTGAAATTTCTGCGAGAATCAAAAACAACAAAAAAAAAAGGAAATGATTATACGTACATTGTGTAAACAGTGACTTCCGGATTCTATTTCTGCTAATTACTAAAGCGCATTTATTTTGTAACTTATATTTCCGTACTCAAAAATAATGACTTAATAGCTTAGGTGCTCTAATTTGTCATGAATTTTGAAAGGAGAACTGCAACTGCTCCAGGTTATTACCAAAAATCTAGTGCTCCAGTAACTTCAAATTTTATAGGAGCTGAATGCAATATTAAGTTTCCACAGACATGTGGACTGCTGATGTAAAATTTTATATCCACATAGTTCGTGTAGCTTCGAAGTTATACTTAATACCCTTCAAACTGTTTGAAGGATGGGCAGAAGGTCGAAATGAGCATTGGAAATCAAAAGAGGAAATTTAATTTCAATTTGGTTTTCTTATATGGGGCTTTGCGAACATGCCTGAGTTTTTATTATTTGGTTTTGAAAATTACCACTGATGTCAGTGCACACGTTTATGACATCGCTCTTCATTCCTTGTTTACGTTGGCATACGGGATGTGTGTGATCATCTAAACGTTGTCATACTTTGGAACAGCAGATATTACCGTCAGAATTTTTAACTTTAGGTTTCGTGGTGTAAACTGGGATTCGACGCTCGCAGGTAAGAATTGCAATTTTTGGAAATATAGAGTTGTTTGCATTGACATTGGGCAAAAGTAACTAATTGCTATTTTGACAGGCTCACATTATATCCGACTCAAAAAGGAATTCACGCTTCGGGAAAAGTTCTCAGTTCTTTATCCTTACATGACCGCTCTGTTCAGCATAATTGTATTAGTACTGTTTCCTACAGTTTGTAAGCAACTTTACATTTTCTAGTTGCTCCCAGAATCCTTGCAGAATTC
This sequence comes from Allacma fusca, assembly GCA_947179485.1. Taxonomy (NCBI): domain Eukaryota; kingdom Metazoa; phylum Arthropoda; class Collembola; order Symphypleona; family Sminthuridae; genus Allacma; species Allacma fusca. The sequence goes on along the minus strand of OX359246.1, from coordinate 6,272,088 downwards.
TCCGACGTTTATAGTTCTAACGTTGCAAGAAATCTACTGTGAAGCATTGCACACTGTCTCGTGCCTAATATTTCTTAACAACTGCCTCCTATTCTTTGCAAGTATGGAGAGAACTCTCCGTCGAAAAATAGAGTCCTCTAGGTAAGTCTCCATGAAGTCTATAAGTCGCATTCTTATTTTACCACTCTTAATTTATACACTTGGACACTAAACACTGCAGCACTTCCTCCAATTTCATTGCAGAATAATCTCGTATTTTGGAAGTAGTAGGGTGAAGTGAAAAATATGCATTTTTCATTTTATAAATCTCAATTTACAAATATCGTCTTGTACACTTTCGGTCTTCACAACCACATGTTTATTCGGCATGTATGTATACACATTGAAGAAAATCATATACATACACCCGCAATTGCCACCATATCGCTATAAAAATAGCACTTCTATGAGCAAAGCTCACAATCCCCAGAAAACTTTGAGCATGCTTAAAAAAATTAATTAAAATATAAATGCATACAAATAAATGCATACATACAAATACATACATGCAAATAAATACATACATACAAATACATACATGCAAATAAATACAAACATAAATGTATTGATATAAATACATACATGCATAAATTCCTAAATATAAATACACACATACATAAATGCCTAAATATCAATACATGCATACATAAATGCCTAAATATCAATACATGCATACACACATGTCAAAATATAAATAACTAAATAAAAATACTCACCCATTTTTTTCTCCAATCCGCAATTCGATCCGACTAGCGCAACGTTGATTTCCGACAAAAAATAATGCCATGCCTTCCCCAACACAGTATACTTAAGGGTACCCTTCCCCTCCACACAGATGGCGGAAGGGCACCACATAGTAATAAAAAATGCTCAGAGGGAGAGACTCTAGGACTCCATGCGGACTTGTAGAAAATCTTTATTCAACCCTCCATGGGGGAATCCGCCATGTTGGATTTTCTATAAGTCCGCATGGAAATACACTACTAATGATGAACTAGCAAGGATCAACAATGCGTTAAGTGATAGATGCGCATCCACGGTTTCGTTACGTTACGTTACACTATTACGATAAGTTTTAAAATTGTCGTTAATTATCATTACATTACTAAATATCGTATGAAAAATTCAGCGTTACCGTTCCGTTACTACAAGACAACGGTAATACTCTAGCGTTAATTTTCGTTACCTTTAAAAAATATATAATAGCCTTTACTTTCCGTTATCGTTACTACTATTGTCCGCTCGTTATAAACAAAAATGTCAAACAACTAGTGTTGCCAGACGTACCTGCTATGCAGGAAATGTAGCGAAAAGACAATTTACAGTTTCTGAGTAGTTCTTGATTCACCAGCAAAGTGATCCGCATGCCGACTACTCGGTGTGGTAATCTCAACATTTGCCCTTTTTCAACTTCATTTTTCTCCATTTACTAGGAGCAGTATTCTCCATGGTTAGTTCTTATCTACTAAAAACTACGTTAGAACCAAAACTTAATTCGTAAGCCCATCAAACATCCTTTTTTAGCAAAAGCACGTGGATTGAGCAAAAAAAGGGTAAAAAACTTCCTATTGAAATTTGCCATGTTTTCAATAACTGATGCTAGGTTGTCCACATCACACTCAAGTTGTTAATATTTACCCCGTTTATTTGCATGTACAGTTAGTTCAAGTAAAACCAATAATAGATGTCATTGCTTAATGTAAAAATAAATATGTACATGCATACATTTATTTGATAGCGTTGCGTTACGTTACAATATCGTTTTCTGTTTACACACGCTGGAACGCTAGTTATTCCAATAAATGTTTAACACACCCTAGTTCCGTTACCATTACGTTATTGCCTGCTCCAAATATAGGCCGTTACGTTAGAAAACGGCGTTATTCCGTTATTGTTGGTAAGAGTAACGTAACGGGCGCATCACTGGTTAAGTGCATAGATTGATGATAAGCCTTCCCAGAAGGATTTTGATGAAAAAGTGAATGAAGTGTCCAATGTACTGAAAAATTCAATTGATCAACTACCAGGTCCGAAACATCCTGCAAGAAAATATTATGAGGTTCGCAAACGTGAACAATTCAGGAATTTTCAACAAACACATAAACGTTCTTCTAACCCGGAAAGAGCATCTAAAAGGAAGAGGGATGATAATAGAGCTCAGTATAACTATGAATTGATTCAGTATCAATATTATAATTCAAGAAGGAAAGTAGTTCGGAAATTACTTAAACTGACATCCCTTTCAACTAAATGCACAATTCCACAGGAAGAAGTATTTGCATATTTTAATACCAGATGGAGCACTCCTAACCATATGACTCTTGATGATTATGGACCACAATTAGATCCAACATTACAAACTAGCATTGATGAAAGATACACAACAATTATTTCACCGGATGAAATTTTGGATGCGTTAAAAGGAATGAACGTCGATACAGGTGCTGGTTTAGATCAAGTTACTATTAGAAGTGTCAAAAGGCTTAAATCTGAAAATGTACTTGCATCTATTGCATCCATCATGCAGAAATGGAATATTGTTCCAGAGTCATTCCGAAAAGCACACACTATTTTGATTTACAAGAAGAAGGGTGACAAAAATGACATTAGAAATTGGAGACCAATATCATTTTGTTCTGTAATTAGAAGAATTATCGAAAGAGTAATAGACAAGAAATTACGTCAATTTGTTACAATTAATGAAAATCAACGAGGATTTGTTCATACACCGGGATGTCAGATCAATTCTTCCATTATAGCTGGAATTCTCAGAAAGACAAAAAGTCAGAAGGGTAGCTGTTGCATTTTTTTATGTTGATAAAGCTTTCGAAGAGTAATCTCATGATCACATGATACTTTCAATGAAACACACAATAATGCCGACAAATTTGAGGAATATGTCCATCAATTTGATGCAAGGTAATCAAACCCAGATAATGACTCAGCATGGATTATCCAAACCAATTGAAGTAAAGAAAGGAGTGTTTCAAGGTTTGCCATGTTCGCCTTTACAATTTAATATCTCAACTAACCATGTTAATAAAGAACTGTCGAAAATAGAAATAGCCCATAGTTATGGTTTTGAGATACATCCTAATGTCATAAACTTTACCAATGCGGGGTTTGCAGATGATCTAGCAGTAGCCTCTGAGTCAATAGAAGGAGCAGCTGAGTTGGTCCGGGTAGCATTGTTTAATTTGAACAAAGTCGGTTATAACTCAAACCCAAGTAAATGTAAGGCTATTGTAATCAACAACGGAATGTTAGTTAACCAACCAATACAAATCAGTAATGATTTTATCATTCCTGCCATTGAAGTGAATGAGACCATAAAATATTTAGGTGTCACTTATAATGACGAAATCGTTTTTGATCCACCGTGATAAAAAATTCGGTAAAGATCTCCAAAATTTAGTATCAACGCCAATGTTAAGACCTGATCAGAAGTTAAATATTATCAATCAGTACATATGGCCTACATTAATTTATCCATTGCAATGTGCGCCGTTAAATAAGATCCCAATGTCATTTTTTAAAAACTTAAATAAGTTAATTTCAAGTGCTATCAACGAAATAATTGGATTACCAAATGACATTCCAAATGCAATGCTGTACACATCAAGAAAATTACGTGGATTAGAAATGATGAATGCAGAATGGGAAGCGTTCCTACAACATTATAATATCTGTTTGGCTTTGTTAAAAGCTAATGACAAATTCATCCCTTACGTAAGAGATATTGGCATTGAAATTAAAGAATGTATAGCAGCTCTAAAGATGACTTTTGAAGAGGTTACAAACTTGCAGATAGCAAATAAAAAATTTAAAATACCTAAATTGATAAGAAAAAACTACGAGATGATCAGTTTCAAGAATAGTGCTCTAAACCTCATTGTGGAGCTGGTGTGGAATTATTTGAAGAATGTGAATTTGGAAACAAGTTAATATTAAATAAAGATGGAATTACAAGTTCGGAGTGGCTTTCAATTTTAAAAATGTCTATAAATGTTTTCCCAGTAAGATCTATTCCAGGCAGAAATCAAGATGGTCCCTTGTGCAGACATGCTGGATGTACTAGGAGCGACCGTACCTCATATTCTTGGCGACTGTGAAAAAGGAAATCTTTTGAGAAATAATAGGCACAATCAGATTCGAACATTAATCGCAAATGAATTTAGAAGGAAAGAAAATTATGCGGTTGCAGAAGAAGTTCATTGTTTGGAAACAAATGGATCAACCAGAAGAGTTGACATCTTATGCATTGATAAGAAGAATAAGACAGGGTTAATTATAGATCCAACAATAAGATGGGAACAAGACCATCACCAGCCTGATGATGTTGATAAAGAGAAAAAATCTATTTATGAACCATGTATTCCATATTTTCAACAGAAATATGGTGTAAAAACAATTGAAGTCATTGGATTGATGATTGGTGCTCGTGGCCCGATAACTAAACGTTTTGAAGATTTTCGGAATCGATTTGGTTTAAAGAAGGAATTTTTAGAAGAAAAAATAATGTGTTATTAGACGATCTTATAAGATAGCTCATAATCACTTGTATAATATTAATACATAAAAATAATAATTCTATAAAATGTGAATTAATTGTAGTTACAATATTATAACTAAATATACTGAAGTAGAATAGAATTAATAGAAGCTGGATGCTCACAATTTAAGGATAGAGTAGATAGCATAGCTGAGATACAAACGCCCAGCACTGGCTCCAGTCGTTATGCAATCCGGCCCTATCTAGACAATTGAAAATGAGTCCACTCCAGTCTTCTTGGCTTTTGCTTTGAGGGGCATTTCGACACTGCACACCAATTTGGTTTCGCCTCGTTTTGGAATTTCCAATACCCAGAATTCCTCCCAGAGACCAAGCTCTCACTTAATGTGTTTACTCATATGCTTAAATAGAAATTTTTAATATTGTGATTATTTAATCCTTTTATCACTACCAGGTAAACACACGTATTTATAATGTATGGATGATATGGAAATGCAATGGTCCTTTGCTTGAACCAGGGATGAAATATCGGAAAAATAAAAATTCCGATTCCAATTACAATACCTGCTTAAATTTATTTTCGATTTAGATTCCGATTCCGATGTATCCAAATAATTAATTTTGAATTCCAATACCAATTAATTCAAATACTTTTAAATAATTCCGATTCCAATTCCGATTTCTGTGCATGTAACTTATGATTTATTATTTTTGTCATTTTTAAGTCATTCAAACTGTTTGTTTACTCGAACAAACAACATGTTTTTCAGGGATTACTCCGGTAGTAGACCTATGTCATAATTTTAAATTAAACGTAATGCATCGAAAACTCTTCCCACAGTAACCTAATTCTAAGTTGCTGGAATGCTCAAGATTACAAATGTTACTTGCTGGAGAATTTCAGAAAATTCGGAATCATTCCACCATTTGAACAAATTAATTCATTTGTCCCTTGTGCGGTCCATAGTTGTTCCACAGAATACGTTGGAACATGTCTTTCATTTTTTGTTTTGTTTCTAGATTTCTATTGTAGCCGTAGTAATCATAAACAAATGATTCTGCCGTTCTTTCCATTTTCATTACTACGATAAAGAACACTTTGCGCAAAAAAACCATGTAGAAGTGTAAAATGTAAAGGTACTACGTGTATAGAAGGGCGTAAAGGTCTCTGTATGGCTGTATAATGCAATATCAGAAATGGAATCGGAATTCAATAGAATATCATTAAATTCTAATACCAATACCGATACTTACTTTCCAATTCCGATTAAAATTCCAATACCTAATTTTACAGTATTTTTAATTCCGATTCCGATTCTAATACTTTAAATTTTCGGATTCTTTTTCGATTCCGATTCCAATTCCGATTCCAATTTTCAACCCTGGCTTGAACCAAACAGAGATGTGCAGCCTTAGATGGCTAGCCCACCAAAGGCTTCAATTGAAGGCGGTGAGCATATTTTCGTAGCTTTTGCAATATCTGTAAATGGAATGGCTCATATTTTTTTTCGGAAGGGTGAGGGAAGCCCTCATAATTTCCAACAAAAATGTGAAAGAAGGGTGTCTAGTAATGTGCCTTCCCCCACCCTGAAGACTTCATTAAAAATTTTAAGCCGTGCTATTTCGTAGTTTCAAACTTTGGACACTGGATATTAATCGAACGTATTAACTAAGCGATTTTTTACATATTTACATGTATTGATGCAAAGAGATAACATTATAAGCGCAATGTAGCTTAGAGATTGGCAAAGACAACAATTCAATTCGGATTTTAAAAAACGTTTATTATTTTCTCTAACAAATATAAATGATCTGTACACTTAGAATAGGCAACAACTGTCCACTATGACAGAATAACTACAAAACTTTCTACTATGTATGTACAACCCTGAAGTGATCTGAGTGTAATCAACAAAAATGATGATAACATGATTTGTGTGGACTATTTCATTTGGCCGAATTAACGGAACAGACGCTATAAGGTATGTTAAAGAGGCCGGAAATTTAACCGAAGTGTCTTTAAATGACATTCATTGTAAGGGGATTTTATTGCATTTATTCTTCAATAAATAAAATTGAATGATGCCTAAAATTAAAGGAAGGATATCTTGATCTAGAGGAAGCGTGAAGGCGAAATTGAGTTTATATTTTTAGAAGGACGGCTGTGGGAAGGCCAAATATTTTGAAGCAATTTTTGAAAGAAAAAATTGAATATTTCGTTAAATACTGTACATGTTTATGAAATTTTAAAATATCTTTGTCGTGGATGGTTTGAAGGAAGGCTATTTCCTTTGAGTATCTCTGGGACCAGACCAGAAATCTTGAAACATATCGAGATAGTCTCAGCAGTAAATGAGATAATCCTGTTTTGTTCAGTTAATTCAGTTTAGAAGATACAGTCATGAGGACTGACATGTGATAGGCACAACTTGTCACTGTACTCAATTTCCTTGTATGACTTCAGCTCTCAATAGTGCGCCCAGCGTTTCGTTCCTGAAACGAAAATTTCCGTTTCGTTTCAGTTTGTTTCAGTTCGTTTCATAAAAATTTCAGTTCAGTTTCAAGTTTAGGTGAAACGAACGTTTCAGTTGGGACTCTAAACGAGACGAAACAGTCTACCTGAAACGCGTTTCAAACGTTTCAAATGCAATTAAATTCTGCTGGTAAAACTACACGCGTTGCGCACTACTAAAATTTTGCGTTGGCATTATATTATTTCTCGTGCATATGTACTCTTCATAATATAGAATAGTAAGGTGAAATCTTCTTTGGACATTTAATGGGCTTGGAAAACCATTGAATCCAGAATATAAAAAATAATGAATTACCAATTGGTATTCTCATATAATTAAGTATGTATAATTTCAAAAAGTTGCTACGTACTGTATATATTTATTATGTCTTAAAAGTTATAGTTGAAATTTTAAATTTAACTAACTAACCAAGGGATTAACAAAATACTTTGTGGGACCTGGTGATTCCTAATTTTAACATCATTGGATTTACCCGAACTATCAAACCTAGATTTACATTTACAAGTACACCTGACGTTGTAGGAACTTAGACTGTGAATGGCTGGCCATGGCCATAAAGTGTTTATTGTGAAGCATTTTAAATTTTTGAGCCTGAAACGATTGTTTTGAGTTTCGTTTCAGCTCATATAGCACACTGAAACGAACTGAAACACTTCTTTGTGAACTGAAACGAAACCATGAATTCGGTTCATTTCAGCGAGCGTCCAAACTGAAACGAAACACATTTTTTGAAACGTACTGAAACAGTGGACCCACTAGCTCTTAAGGGCACTTCCAAACATTGAGCAATTTAATAGGAGAATGTTGCGTTATTAAATGTAAATTAAATTGTGTTTTCACATTGTTATCCTATATATTTAATTTCAAGTCATATTTAATGTAAACATCCGAATCTATTTGATTAAACCTCTTGATCGCACCAGCCAATTACATACAAAACTAGCTTCAAGTGACGTCATTAGTCACAAACATTTTACTTCAATTCCACTTATGTGGAATCTAGTATCAAGCATCTTTTATTTAACAATCCATTACACATGACCGATTTTCGCAAACCGATTTATTCTATACTGTCACATATACATACATACATGGATCGACGATTATCATGGAGTGACTCATAAATATTACACTCCCCCAGATTCTAGCAAACGTGAACGTAGTTCCAGATTTTCTAACAGTCATTTCTCTGACCTGCGTCGGTATATCGGGTCATAGGGTAAAGAAAAGTCTTAAAAATGAGTTTTCTTAGAATGTCAATTTCATTATTGTGTGATTCTCTCAGAAACTTTGTTCCAGAAACTACTTTGAGGCTAATTTGTAAGAACACATGGCTTTACACACATACATACATAGGTCCCTACGTCGAAAATTCCGAGAAATACGATTAGTAGGTGAGAGAAGTAAAATAATGAAAGGAGAGGAGGAATCCCCATTAAATTTATTACACTTATTGTTAGTTTTCCAAAAAAACATTATGAACTGGACTGTACATGAAAAAATTGCTAGATCGGATATTCCTTCTATTTTGCATCTTTCGCAAATTCGTGTCACATTTATTTCTCTGAAACTTCTGCGAGAATCAAAAACAACAAAGGAAGGAAATGATTATATATAATTACGTATATTGTGTAAAAAGTGATTGCCGAGAATCAAAAACAATAAAGGGAATGGGCAGGAGGGAAATAATTGTACGTATATTTGCGCTTGTTATATAAAGCGTGATTGCCAGATTTTATTGTTGCTAATTACTAAAGTGCATTTACTTTGTAAATTATATTTACATACTCAAAGATAATGGCTTAATAGCTTAGGTGCTCTAATTTGTCATGAATTTAATAGGAGAACTGCAACTGCTCCAGGTTATTACCAAAAATCTAGTGCTCCAGTAACTTCAAATGTCATAAGAGATGACTGCAATATTAAGTTTCCACAGACATGTTGACCCCTGCTGATTTAAAATTTTACATCCATATAGTTCGTGTAGCCTCGAAATTATATTTAATACCCTTTGAGCTACGTTTGAAGGATGGGCAGAAGGTAGAAATGCATATTGGAAATCAAAAGAGAAAATTTATTTTCAATTTGGTTTTCTTGTATGGCGCCATGCGAACATGTCTGAGTTTGTATTATTTAGTTTCGAAAATTTCCACTGTTAATGTCAGTGCACACGTTTTTGACATCGCTCTTCATTCCCTGTTTACGCTTTCATACGGGATATGTGTGCTCATTGAAATGTTGTCATACTTTGGAACGGCGGATATTACCGTCCGAATTTTTAACTTTAGTTTCCGTAGTGTAAACTGGGATTCGAAGCTCGCAGGTAAGAATTGCAAGGATTGGAAATATAGAGTTGTACACATTGGCATTGGGCATCAGTAACTAATAGCTATTTTGACAGGTTCACATTATATCCGACTCAAATGGGAATTCACGCTTCGGGAAAAGTTCGCAGTTCTTTATCCTTACATGACCGCTCCATTAAGCATACTTGTATTAGTACTGTTTCCTACAGTTTGTAAACAACTTCACATTTTCCAGTTGCTTCCCGAATCCTTGCAGAATCCTCTGACGTTTATACTTCTAATGTTGCAAGAAATCTACTGCGAAGCATTGCACACTGTCTCGTTCCAAATATTTCTTTACAACTGCATCCTATTCTTTGCAAGTATGGAGAGAACTCTCCGTCAAAAGATTGAGTCCACTAGGTAAGTCTCCATTAAATCGATAAGTCGCACGCTGATTTTATCATTCGTAATTTATACACTATACAGCCACACACTAAACACTGGACGTACTACCTTAAATTTCATTGCGGATATCTCTATAATCTATAATAATCTCGTATTTTGGAAGTACTGTAGCAGGGTGAAGCGCCAAATATGCATTTTTATATTTTACAAATTTCAATTTAAAAACTTGTATTGTACACTTGTGTTCACAACCGATGTTTATTCTGCATATATACACATTGAAGAAAAATATATAACTACACTGGACTACATATAATTAATAAAATAGACGAATAGTTATATACACGTATTTACACTTACATTTAAAACTTGAAAATTGATAAATTCAAGGGAAAAAAAGATTAATGTTAAGTAAGCATTAATTTCTTGATTATTAATTGCGATTATTAATCATTGACGTCTCTGTTCACTGTGTGTGACAGTGTTATGCACTATTGTGGGAATTTTGTTTGGCAGAACTCAATCCCTATGAATACAATCACCAGGATTATGCAACACTTCTGCAAACAATATTACACATGTATATAATATTTATTGTAGGACCATAAAAATACATACAACATTAATAAGTTTGGTGATTACGAATCTTTTTTCTAGGACACTCACACCCAATGAAGCAGAACTGAAGGAATGCATTTCACACTGCGTGACGGCTCAGCTAATTATTCATTTATTTAATCAAGGATTCGGTTCAGTTATATATATGTTTAAGCTACTTACACTACTCATGTCCATTACCGCTGGATTTGTTGGCATTCGAGCAATGTCCCAAAATCCAGGTTTTAGTTCATGTATAATTTTGTTGACGATGTATGCTTCTGCTGTCTACCCGGCTGGGTTTGGAAACTCATTTTCCTTGCTAGAATACATGAATACGATAAAATTTCAGCTATTCATAGCGTGCAGTAAGAATGGAAGAAGAGGTAGTGGTTGGTTCCTGAAGAGGATCAAAGCAATAGCCCCGGCCGGAATACAAGCGGGTCCGTTCAAAACAATTGAAAGAGAGTCCACTCCAATCTTCTTGGATTTTGCTGTAAGAGGAATTTCGACGCTCTCAATTAGCGTAAATTAAAAATAGAGTTATTTTGGGTGTCAAATAAAATAATAAGACCTTAAATAAATATTGACACGCACTAAAATTTGTGAATAAACCGAACGTTCGAATAAAATGAATAATCGTATAAGTAATATAATTATTACATACATATATGTATGTGTTGTATATATTTAGTAATGATTAGGCTAGTTATTTATTGTCGGAAAGGAAACAAAGATTTGACCTTAAAAACCAATGTCTGAAAATACATACCCGATCGAACATCAATAGCTAAAAAAATCATACAAGTGTAACCGGTAAAAAAGTGGCAGAAGCAACGAAGCGAGATATGAAGGAAATGATTTATTCACATTTATAGTTTAAAAAGGCGATTATAGTTGTTTCATTAGTTGTGTCATTACGCTCAAGTGGCTTTGACCTCCGTAACGAAATATGCATACTGTACTTGTATGTTGAGTTGTGAGTGTGCGGAAGTGTTAGAATGCAAATTATAGTCACAACGTATTTAAGTAGGATTAGAATATGCATACCAAATTTTATCAAATTCGGAAGAAAATTGTATAAAGCCCGGGTAACTGTGGACCTGGATGACTGATTCGGCTTAACTTTTAATTCTGCGAAATTATTACTGGAGATATACATATATATGTTTATATTATATGAGCACTAATTCAAAGCAAAATAAAAAAAACTGCATAACACCCGGGTAACTCCAAAACGTTTTGACCCAATCTGTTTAACTTCAAATTATGATTTACCGTACTATTGGAGAGTATTTGTTCTACTTTAAAAACTTTAATAGAAAGTCAGAAAGAAATTGCTTAAAACCCGGGTAACTCCGAAAAGGGATGACGGATTCGACTTAACTTGAAATTCTGATATTGTGCACTACTGAGCTGTATGTGTATCAGTTTTTAGCAAATTTGGCAGGAAATCGCATAAACCCCGGGTAACTCCGAAACGGACTAACAAATTCGGACGCATTTATTCTCATGGCGCAAATTTAGATAACGGCGGGTCGAAGGATACTCCGAACGTCACCGTATACCCGGATATGGGCTGGACAAATTTGGTTACAGAAAACAGCGTAGTAAGTAGTAGTTTTTGAAAGTACTTCGAGGCATCAAAATCTATTTCTCGGGGAATTTTACTTCCGCTAAATACAAATTACATTTCTTTTTATTATTACTCACTACACTCCTTTTCCAAGGAGTTAATAATGACAAAGATGTGCGCTTAAAAACCAAAGTTATTAAAAAATTTATAAAGTATACTTCAAAGCTTTAAATTCGGTTTTCCGAAATTCTGACTGGAAATAATAATTAAGTGCACTTATTTTAATTTTTTAAATACTGTAATGTACTTGTAAATACTGTGATGTCAGCGCACACGTTTATGACATCGCTCCTCATTTCCTGTTTACGCTGGCATACGCCTATTCATTGAAATGTTGTCATATTTTGGAACTGCGACATTACCGTCAGAATTTTTAACTTTGGCTTTTGTGGTTTAAACTGGGATTCCAAACTCGCAGGCAAGAATTGTTGAAAATATACGGCTGTATGCATTTTCAATGATCCTAAATAGTTAATAATTGTTTGCAGGCTCACATTATATCAGAATCAAAAGAGAATTGACGCTCCGGGAAAAGTTCACAAGTATTTATTCTTACATGATTCTGGTCAGCATAATTGCATTAATTAGAGCTTCCTTCGGGTTTCCGAAATCCCGAAGTTCCGTGTTCGGAAACGGAACGGAACAATTTCGGGACATTATTTTTGGTTCCGTCATTGAATCGGGACAAAACCGGAACATGAGTGCTTGTACCAATGATGTCGGAACCGGAACGGTTCAGAGCATCGGTACGAAAAATGTCACGTATAATTTATATAATCGGAAAGCGGAATTGCTATGTTTCGATCCGATCCCGTTGCTGTTTCAGAAGTGTCGTGCCATCATTCAACAAAAATGGAAACATGTTTCTTATCCCTCTGGCTTGCAAGCATGCTTTATTTGCAAAATAACGGTGTTGGATGGATAAAGTTAACGATTTCATTTGCATAAATTTTCGCAAAGCTCGCGAAATTGCAGATATATAATATAAGTACCGATTTCCATAAAAATTAACGGAAACATAGCTAATTTTATTTGCTTTAAGGCTTGGCTTAGCGCTTTTACTATCGAAAAAATGCATTTTATTGCAAAGAAAATGTGCACTTTCAAGTAGTACAGCTCGTTATTTCAATTATTGATTGCCGTTCCATAATTATAATAATATCTCAATTATCCTAAAATCGGTATTTTAAAATACAGAATAGAAATGATTTATAATCCCGCTTGAAAAAAATAAGCAGAAGTGTGCACCAAAAAATGTGCGACAAATTGGGCCAATTTTGTGCACAACAGTTTGAGATCATGATATTGTGCACATTATATTTTGCACATAATATTGTACACATTATATTGTACACACTATATTGTGCACAATATTTTGTGAACATATGCTTGTGCAGAAAAGTTTGTGCAAATTTGACCTGATTTGTCGCACAGTACATTTTATACCTTGTTTTGTGAACAGAGAATAGAACAACAGGTAACACCTCAAGTATATCAGTTTGTTTTACATCTTCAACATTTATTTATTTTGAAACATTAAAATACGGTTACAGTAAGTCGGAAAATATAATCCTTAGTCACACTGGATAAAATCTGCCTTCTTAGATTCCTCCCTCAAAAGTTTAGAGCCCCAGAGTATTAGAGCTAATAGAACTCCAGAGCCGTGGAAGAAATCAGTTCCAAAATTTACCTGCGTATGATTTTTTTCAAGCCATAATGTCATCAAAACGATTTTCGCAAAAGTTCAAGAAGCTCTCCAATAATATAGTGTTTCTGGGTCCATTTCAAAATTATGTTTTCTCATCAGAAGAACAAAATAGATTGAAGGTCCTTGGTATTAAATCTTCTAATGGTGACAGTTACAAAAAATGCATCATTAATAACAAAGTCTACAGCAGATTTGATCAAGTGACTTCCAAGCGAAGTAATTCTGTTGTTGCAACAATGGACGGTAAGATATGGATTTTACACAAGTTAATACTTATACAGCAAGGGGGAGGAGTTGGTATCGCTCTAGTTTCTAGAATCCGTGGTCAACCTAGCTGCATCAACTCGTATCTTACAACAATTAACTACATAGAAGATCTTTGGGTTGCCTTGAATTTAACGATAATATCTCGACAAAAGTATGTTGTGATCAACGGAAACTCAAACACAATGAAATATTTAATTAGAATCCCCAATGTTGTGGAATTGGAATGAACAGGATTTTGTATATAAATAATTAATTAAAACAGAATGATTAGGTCATATGACGATAATCAATAAAGTTGGAATTGTTTCAGCTGTATATGCATAACCAAGTGTAAATTGTCTGCTTTTGTGCACAATGGAACTTAATACTTTAATAAAAATAAAATTGTGCACATTTGTTCACAGCATTGTGGGCAAATATATGTTTGCCCACAATTGCCCACACAATTTTCAAGCGGGATCAAATACCATAATTGTACATCATTATAGTTGTAGAAATATTACAGGTAATATAATATTGCATTTCATGTAAGTACATGTAGTGAAAAATTCCGGGATGCTTCGGAACGGAACGGATTCGGAACAGAAAAATTAGCACAATCCGGAACGGAACACAAACTGTGACGGAAACAAAACTTTACTTCTTTGTTCCGAACGATTTCAGTTAAAATGTTCCGATGTCCCGAAAATCGGAACGGAACCGGGAACAATATTTTCTGTAGGTTTCGGAACGGAACGGAATTTCCTACGGAACAAAAATGTTGAACACATTGGAACCTCTAGCATTAATACTGTTTGCCACTGTTTGTACGCGACTTCACATTTTCCAGTTGTTTCCCGAATCCCGGCAGAATCCTTTGACGTTTATGCTCCTATTTTTGCAAGAAATCTACTGTGAAGCAATGCGTTGTTGAATAGCAATAGTTGAGAAAATTGATTTTTCTTATGAGATTTAACATGCAAAAATTCAAGCGAGGAAGGGCCCCCCTGTCAAACTTTCAAAAAAAATCACACTTTCAGATGTTCTACTGCCCGATCCCAGAGGAGATGGCACAAAGTTTGCAGTTTGTGTGAACACTATTAGTAGTGCCTACAATTCCACTAATTTTCATTTAATTCTGAAGGTCACATCGGAAGACTTTGCTTGTAAGTAACTTGATTCCTTAACAATGCGTTTATTTTATGTAACAATACAGTACAACAATTAATGGAACACTTGCTTTCATAAGTACAGCCGTGGCTTCCCAAGCGGATGTGGAAATATTTAATCGTAACGTGAAAATATGTAGTTTAGACGAACATGCTTGGACACGAAGTCTCGGAGTAACGACAACATTTTGAAAGAAAGAAAGCTCGTTGAAATATTTGACGCCACAACTTCGGTATGCATAACGTTACGTTACTTGAATAAGTACTTGAAGTACTCATGGTTCATGTTCAAGGATTTACACATTTTTACTTGACCATGAACATGACTTGACTCTCAAGTAGAACTTTTTGTCTTGACCATCGTCAAGTATCCATTATATTTTACTTGACCATGACCCGAACTTGACCATGACTTGAAATACTCATGGTCTACTTGAACTTGAGAGCAGCTCTGGAGAAAACAATCATATACATACATATGTATGAATGTACAATTTAATGACGCAAAAGGTAGGTAATAAGTCAGGCCCTGGTTCGTTCTTGAAGAGGATCAAAGCTTTAGCTCCAGTCGTTATACAATCCGGCCCATTCTATACAATTGAAAGTGAGTCCACTCCAGTCTTCTTGGATTTTGCTTTGAGGGGTATTTCGACACTGCACACCAAAGATGCTAAACTGATTTTGCCTACCCTACATCCTACATACACATTTAGTTTAGCAGGGGCCTTCTTCTCGCGTATTTATGCAATTGCTAGGGATTATATCCTTGCCTACAAGTAGGCACTTGCTGCTACCTACATTTCTGCCTATATAGGGTAACGGAAAATGTTAGCCCCTTACTACATGAGACCCTTCCCTATACTTTACTTATAAATAAATTAAATTTTTACTAAAATTCATATTAATATTGTTGCCAATTTATTTTGGATATAATTTAGACTATACCCTCGCATGCAATATTTACCTAGCAAACACTCCCAATTGTTTGTTAATGTCATATGTAGTCGTATTTTTAAACAAACTGATTCTGAGTAAAATTAACGTTACTCATGCATTATGTGAGAACTCCTGTTGCACGTTGCAGTAAGTATAAGTCATCGAGCGATCACATACAATGTATGTAATTACTTAGTTCTGTGTGAATTTTATTTTGAATGGGAAATCTCAAATGTCCCTCCAGTAGCCTGATCTTCCAAACGTTTGAAAACCGTGTTGGTCTGTATTGAGAGAAAACTTCCATATACTATGACAATATTGTTAAAAACATTGTATATTCCCAATATTTTTTAAATCCAATTTTTGTAATTCCCAATTTCCTAAATAAACTGAATTGAATTGAATAAAAGGAACCTCCTTATAAGTGGAAGCATTTCAACGTACGTGGAGATAAACGTTGATTGGTGGAAAGTTTTCTTTAAATAATTCCCCAATAACTTTGTATCCAAATAAACTAGTCTCGTCAGTTCCGGCCCGGTCCGACGAAATGCAATGGTCCTTTGCTTGAACCAAACATAAATGGGCAGCCTTAGAAGTGTTATTTCGTAGTTTCAAAATTTGGACTCTGGATTACTAATCGAACGTATTAACTAAGAAATCGTTTACATATTTACATGTAGTGATGCAAAGAGATAACATTGTAAGCGCAACCATTCCTTATGTAGCTTTGGAATTGGCAAAGACAACAAAGAGACTGTATTCAATTCTGATTTTAAAAAACTTTTAACGGGTGCTCTAACAAATATAAATGATCTGTAAACGTAGAATAGGGAACAACTTGGCACCATGGCAGAATAACTACAAAACTTCTACTATGTGTAATCTTGAAATCATTTGAATGTACTCAACAAAAACGATTGAAGCAAAACATTTTTAAGCCGATTTGAACCACCACAACAATATTTTCCGCAGTCTCTATGAATTATGTATTTTCGTGAGAATTACTTTGCTGTTGTCGAGGCTCAGAGAGGTCTACGTTGCTAAATCAGAGCAAATGGAGAAATCCATTTTCTAATCTTCATAAAACCCCTATGATTCATTTTGCAACATTTCATGTCAAGATTCGGCATATTGACATTCCTCGGATTCAAACTTCAAATATACCAACCCACAGCGCATCTCCTCCAACTTCAAGCATCAAGTGCAAAATAAGTTATTATCGAATTATGAATATTAGCGAATTCATGAACTGAAGTATGATTTGTGTGGACTATTTCATGTGCCTGAATTAACGGAACAGACGCTATAAGGTATGCTCAAGATGCCGGAAATTTAACCGAAGTGTCTTTAAATGACATCCCTTGTAAGGGGATTTTATTGTATTTGTTCTTCAAGAAATAAAATAGAATAAAACCTGAAATTAAAGGAAGCGTATATCTTTAGAGGAAGCGTGAAGGCAAAATTGACTTTATATTTTTAGAAGGAAGGCTGTGGGAGGGCCAAATATTTTAAAGGAATTTTTGAAAGGAAGAATTAAAAATTTCGTTAAATATTGTAAATGTTCATGAAATTTTATAATATCTTTGTCGTGGATGGTTTTGAAGGAAGGCCATTTCATTTGCGTATTTCTGGGACCAGACCAGAAATCTTGAAACATATCGAGATAGTCTCAGCAGTAATTCAGATAATCCTGTTTTGTTCAGTTAATTCAGTTTAGATGATACAGTCATGTGATAGGCAAAACTTGTCACTACACTCAATTTCCTTGTATGACCTCAGCTCTCAAGGGCACTTCCGTACTTTGAGCAATTTAATAGGAGAACATTGAGTTATTAAAAGTAAGTTAAATTGTGTTTTCACATTGTTATCCTATACTTAATTTCAAGTCATACTTACTGTAAACATCCGAATCTATTTGATTAAACCTCTTGATCGCACCAGCCAATTACATACAAAAGTTGCTTCAAATGACGTCATTAGTCACAAACATTTTACTTCAATTCCATGTATGTACCTAGTATCAAGCATCTTTATTGAACAATCCATTACACATGACCAATTTTCGCATATCGATTCATTCTATACTGTCACATAAACACGGAGCGACGACAGTCATGGAGTGACTCGTAATTATTACACTCCCTGAGATTGTAGCAAACGTAATAATTCCAGATTTTCTAACAGTCATTTCTTTAACCTGCATCGGTATTTCGGGTCATAGGGTAAGGAAATGTCTTGAAAATGAGTTTTTTTTAGAATTTCAATTTCTTTAATGTGTGATTCTCTCAGAAAATTTGCTCCCAAAAATACTTTCAGGCTATAATTTGTAAGAACATGTATGTTTTTTCAAGGGAACTGTAACCTACATAGGTCTCTACGTTGACAATTCCAAAAAATACGAGGAGTAGGTGAGAAAAAATAAATGAACGCAATTGTTGACGTAGGAACATGATAATAGTCTCAAATTAATCCCCATTAAATTTATTACACTTTGTCTTCCAAAAAACATCATGAACGTCGTACTGTATATGAAAAAAAGCTAGTTCGGATATTTATTCTATTTTGCACCTTTCGCAAATTCGTGTCATATTAATTTCTCTGACATTTCTACGAGAATCAAAAACAATATAAAGAGAATAGACAGGAGTGAAGTAATTGTACGCCTATTTGCACCTGTTGTATAAAGCTTGATTGCCGGATTCTATTTCTGCTAATTACTAAAGCGCATTTATTTTGTAAATTATATTTACATACTCAAAGATAATGGCCATGAATTTTAGAAGGAGAACTGTAACTGCTTCAAGCTATTACCAAAAAACTAGTGCTGCAGTAACCTCAAATTTCATAAGAACTGAATGCAATATCAAGTTTCCACACACATTTTGGCCCCTGCTGATGTAAAATTATCAAATCAATCGGAAATCAAAAGAGGAAATTCATTTTCAATTTGGTTTTCTTGTATGGGGATATGCGAACATGTCTGAGTTTGTATTATTTGGTTTTGAAAATGTCCACTGTTGTTGTCAGTGCACAAGTTTATGACATCGCTCTTCATTCCCTGTTTATACTGGCATACGGGGTGTGCCAATTCATTGAAATGTTGTCATATTTTGGAACAGCGGATATTACCGTCAGAATTTTTAACTTTAGTTTTCTTAGTGTAAACTGGGATTTGAAGCTCGCAGGTAAGAATTATTGCAATGATTGGAAATATAGAGTTGTACACATTTTCATTAGGCATCAGTAACTAATAGCTATTTTGACAGGCTCAGATTATATGCGACTCAATAGGGAATTCACACTTCGGGAAACGTTCGCTGTTCTTTATCCTTGCATGACCGCCCTGTTCAGCATAATTGTATTAGTACTGTTAATAAAATATTAAGACCTTAAATTATTGGCACGCACTAAAATTTGTGAATAAACCGAACGTTTGAATAAAATGAATAATCGCATAAGTCATACCTAAAGTACTGTATTTAGTAATAATTAAAAAATAAATACTAATTTCCGGTCCGACGGTTGGACCAGAAATCTTGGAACATATCGAGACAGTCTCAGTACTAAATTGAAACAATCCTGTTTTGTTCAGCTATTTCAGTTTACACAGTACAGGCATGCGGACTGACATATTACAGGCTCAATTTGTCATTACACTCAACTTCCTTTTTTGACCTCAGCTCTCAAGGGAAACTGTGCACACGAGGTAATTTGATAGGCTAATATATAATTATTGTATATTAAAAGTCAATTAAGTTGTATTTTTATATTGTTTTTGCATGTTTAATATCAAGCCACATTTATTAATATAATCACTTTAACCACTTGATAGCACGAACCTATTACTAAATGAATTGGGAGTGACTTCAAGTGACGCCTTAAGGCACGCAACCTTTCCTTTGCCACGTTGTATGAAACATTTTTTATTCAGCATTTCATTACACATTGCCGATTTTCGGATGTGAATTCTTGCTATGCGTATTTAATACAACTTAAAGTGGCCAAAAAATCTGGCCATAACTTTATTATATTCACAGAGCTACACGATAATCAACTACATCCCCTTCTGTCCCACATATGGGAGTGACTCATAAAATAGTACAGTCCCCCATTTTTGACAAATGTGTAGTACCGTATTTTGTAAAATTCACTGCTGACCTTCGTTGATGTTTAAGATCATTGGGTGAAGAAGCGTTTAGCGAATGCATATTCTTTAATGTTTGATTCTCTGAAAAAATTTGTTCAAGAAAATATGTTAACACTAATATGTACAAACATATATGGTATTTCCAGGTGATATAACATAAGTGTCTCTACGTTGAGAATTGTGGACATACACAATTTCTGAAAACAAATTCTGCGAGAACAAGCAATAAAGGATTCGATATAAAATCCCACTTAGCTAGACGTTTCTTCGCCGAAAATATTGATTCCGGTCAATAATCTAAAGTAGCGACAAACTGGGGGAAGCAAATATTTGGAGCCATTCTCTTATGTATGCATTAGCCGGGGCAAATGATTATAGTTATATTACATGTATTTTCACCTGTTATATCAAACGTGATTGTCGGATTCTAATTGCCCATGGACATTTATTTTGTATCATACATTTATTTAAATAGAATGGCTTAATGGCTTATTGTTAGGAGCTCAATTTCGTTATGACTTTTAGAAGGAGAACCGTCACTTTTCCTCGGCAGTACCAAAAAACAACTGCACCAGTAACTTCAAATTTCATAAGAGCTGAATGCATTATTAAGTTTCCACAGACATGTTGACCCCGTCTGATGTAAAATTTTATATCCAAATAGTTCGTGTAGCCTCGAAATTATACTTAATACCCTTTGAACTGTGTTTGAAGGATGGACAGAAGGTCGAAATGCGCATTGGAAACAAAAAGCAGAAACTTATTTTCAATTTGGTTTTCTTATATGGGGCTTTTCGAACATGTCTGAGTTTGTATTATTTGGTTTTGAAAATTTCCACTCTTGATAACAGTGCACATGTTTATGACATCGCTCTTCATTCCCTGTTTACGCTGGCATACGGGGTGTGTCAATCCATTGAAATGTTGTCATACTTTGGAACAGCGGACATTACCGTTAGAATTTTTAACTTTGGCTTTTGTGGTGTAAACTGGGATTCGAAACTAGCAGGTAAGAATTATTGAAAATATACGATTGTATTCATTTGCAATGATCCTAAATAGTTAATAATTGTTTACAGGCTCACATGATATCAGAGTCAAAAGAGTATTGACGCTCCGGGAAAAGTTCACAAGTCTTTATTCTTACGTCACCGTTCTGGTCAGTATAATTGTACTAATACTGTTTGCCACAGTTTGTACACAACTTCACATTTTCCAGTTGCTTCCCGAATCCTTGCAGAATCCTCTGACGTTTATACTTTTAATGTTGCAAGAAATCTACTGTGAAGCAATGCACACTGTCTCGTGCTTAATATTTGTTAACAACTGCCTCATATTCTTTGCAATTATGGAAAGAACTCTTCGCCAAAAGATGGAGTTATTTAGGTAAGTCTATATTAAGCCAACTATGAGCTTTCACGTTCTTACAACCATTTTATACACTATACATATAATGGCACACATTTCATTAGAGAATAATCTCGTATTTTGCAAGCTGTACAGTGAAGTGTCGAAATGTGCATTTTTATATTGCCGGCAAGGCTTTTATTTTAAAAATTAAACGTGCACAATTTCCGCCTTTACCAACGACATGCACATACTGTATATTCGAAACGTATACACATCGACAAAAATTATTTAACTCCAGGGTAGTCCATCATTGGAATGGTCGTAACAGCATGCCAAAATAATCGTGAGCTTATTATTTATTTCCCCCAGTATTTTCGCTCATCATGGCACCAAACATGCAAGATCTCAGCTTAAATTATATCCGTCCTTATTGCTTGAAGTAGATACTCCGTATCATTAACACAAAACGTACCCAAGGCAAAGCCTTCTTGGAAGCTCCAAATTGTTTCCAATTCTAAAATGTGTACCAATCCTAGTCCAAACCATTTATTCAATAATTACTACATTTGAACAATAGCGAGCAAACGGGAGGGCATCACTTGCTTGTAATAATACTGAAGTTTACAAAATTCTTTGTCAGAATGTACGGTCAGAGATGCCAATTTCCAACTTTACTATTATTTTAACGGCTAAATAACATTTAGAAAAAATCTCTGGACTACTAATACTGATTAATTTCAAAACAAGATTATCCCTTACTTATAACGATTAATTCAAAAACGAAATTATCGATTACTGATTGCGATTAATAATTTCCAAAAAATGTGTTCATTCTACTTATATTGATTACGACAATTGAATATAAGAAAAGCACTTGATTGTATCCGTATTAATACAACCTCCAGGACTTTGCCAGCATTTTAGAAAACAATATTATATGTTTGTGTAAATTTAATGTAGTAACACGTAAATCCATAATAGAGTAGTTACAGATAGTTTGATTATAAATAAAATTGTTTTGATAGGACACTCACAACAGCCAATGGAGCAGAACTGAAGCAGTCCATTTCACAATGCGTGGCGGCTCAGCTAATTATTCATCTATTTAATCTGGGATTTGGTTCAGTTATATATATGTTTAAGCTACTTACACTACTCATGTCCATTACTGCAGGATTTACAGGTATTCGAGCCTTGTCTCACAATCCTGGTTTTAGTGCATTTCTAATTTCTGTGTCGATGTATGCCTCTGCTGTATACCCAGCTGGGTTTGGGAACTCTTTTTTCTTGCTAGAATGCACAAAAACGATAAAAATTCAACTATTACTAGCATGCAGTAAAAATGGAAGAAGAGGAAGTGGTTGGTTACTAAAGAGGATCAGAGCAATAGCTCCAGTTGGTATCCAAGCGGGCCCGTTCAATACAATTGAAAGAGAGTCCACTCCAGTTTTTTTGGATTTTGTTATTACAGGTATTGCGACACTGTCAATTAGCGTGAATTAAAAATGAAGGGTTTTCATAATTATGTGAAATGAAATATTGAGAGTTTGGTTTATTGGCATGAACTGAAATTTATGATTAAACCAAGCTTTTGAATAAAATGTATAATCCTGCGTTTGAATAATAATTATAAAAGCAATGCTAGAATAAACTGGGAATTCGAATTATAAACCGAAGGTTAGTAATTTATTCTAGGAAAGGAAGCAGATTTTGTTTTGTGATCTGAAGATCAATATCTAAATATACATACTTGTCAGGGTATCTCTCTTCACTTACATTTTTGACTGATGAGTCACTCACAATAAGAGTTCTAAGAGGGTTCTAAAAGGAAACATTTAGGGAAACGTTTCGTAAAACTGATCACAAATATAGGATACAGACTAACCCATGCAGTTGTAATTTAAGATGTATTTGAAGGAATGCTGAAGGGACCGACAAAATATGTCCCTTGTAACAAGTGTGACTAACAAGCATAGTGTTAGTCTAAATGGAAGACTGCAAATTCCAATCCCTTATATCGAAAAATCTTTTATGCGAGTATCCCTTAAAGCAAGTTGTCTGTAATCTGTAGCACATAGTATTTGTAGTCGTTTTATATAAACAGGGCGACCTGGTCCTCACTTGTAGCTCATATAAGGTGCTAAGCACAAAACATTTATTCGTTTATTCATTTATTCGTACACAATTTGTGATAAATAGGATTTTCTTTGTCAGGAAGGAAACATCTGAGACTTGGGTCTTCTTCCTGATAATAAATTAGTTTAAGGACGACGTTTTTAAATAAATTTTATAATATTATAAAATATGAATATGAAATTTGAATTTTTGTAATACCTTGAAAATCACATTTTGTCGTAATTGTGAAATAAATTCGAAAAACTGCATAACATTTTGACGTCGATGTCACATCTCAGAGGATAATATCTAGTAAAGATGTTTAATAGCTTTGAAACCTGAAATCATTCGGAACGAAATTTGAATTTTCTAGTCCAAATTTGGTAGATGTATTCAAATTCACAGATTTTTACCGATATTTTACATATTTTGCCAAAATACATCATCCAAGACTTGGTCTCCCTGAAGCTACATGTATTTAGTTTAGAGTTCATTTTTAAGAAACTTACTTACAAATTAACAAAAATTGAAAATTTCATATCGCAATTAAATTTAGCAGGACAATTCAAAAACATGAACATCTCGACAAATGTTCTCACAATCTGAGCGTTAGTTCTAGGGTAGAAAACAAGCCACGAAGGAATTTGTTTCTTGTTGCAGTTTTAATAATTAATTTCGCAAGCCTGAAAATATTCGCACAAACCAATTAAGAGTGGTAGCTTAAAATATCGTTTTCACCGAAACGAAAAAACAGTTTTGAGGAATCTTCAAAAAATGAACTTTAGACAGTACTAATTGTTCTCATGCGTTGCATAATATCAGGCAAAGAAGAATGGGCTTTCTGTTTGTAGACATCAACTAATCAGGATACTTAATAAATATAAGACACGTTGTCTTGTGTAATCTTCCCAACTTAACGTTTGTGATATTTAATGTTTAATAACTAGAATTTGAAATAAGAACATTCGTAGCAGTAGTGTAAGCCTTGCTGAAATAATGCTAGAAAGTATTTCGAGTCATCATGACGAGAATGTTTTTCTAACTGTGCAGTACACAAATAACAATTGAATATTCCAATGAGATTTTGCATACCACAACATTTTGGAGTCAAAATTTAAAGTCATAACAAGATTTTGAAAATATAATTTTTACCCGTATTTTGTACCCCATTATTTGTGGGGGATTACATCTATTCGTGTTTATACGTACATATGTCCAGGGTTGCACAAAGTACTAACTTTTTCAAAATAGGACCAGCAAGATTACTGAATTCGCTGTTAAGGAATATATCATTTTCAAAACCATTTCCATGTCAAAGGACCCCATCTTGATTGTGATGGATCGGCAGCTTCGTAATACCCTCCCAAAGCAAGCTAGATTTTACCCCTCCAACTTTGTAACATGATTTCAGAATTCTGGCGTATTCTTCCAGTTAGAGTAAAAATAATGACCAGGGATACAAGACTAAGAAACAAAATATACAGATTCCTGCAGAAAGCAATCCACCGGACTTGATACTTGCACAAATGCACATAACAACAAGAACTGGTACAAGACTGCAAAAGCCGGTAATGTTAACCGCCAAAGAATCTTTAATTGGCTGACAGCCATAATTTCCAGTTGCTTGTAAATCCGTACGAACTCCATCTCAGTTTGCAAAGTGTCGACTATTTAAGTCACGTATTTTTCTTAGTCAAGGCTAAGTATGACCAGGCAGAAGAAATTGAATTAACATACTAAGCTTCCACTCTAAAATCATTCTTTAAATACCTTTTTTTGAACTAAAAATAAAAATAAAAAGGCTGTTTCAAGTCCTTACTTCAGTTCTTGGGCGATGCAGCAGAAAATGAACAAACTGTCAGTTCCGATTGACACAAATAGTAAAGCTTGAAATGCCAGTTTATAGAGTGTAAACAGAGACGACGGATTCCAGACAAATTACAGCCGTCGTAAGAAATGAAGAAGACAGTTTTACTGCTAATCAGCTGACTGCAGGATCGGCAAGTTGGGATGAAACCGAGTTGATGTTAGTGAAATAAGACCGGGTTTGTCATCCTTTATCAATGGACCCCGATCAGTTACAGGTTTTATGTACTGAACTGTGTAAACATTTAACTAATCGAAGAGAAATTCCCATACCATTTAATGCTTCTGTCTATAAAATAAATAAATAAAATTCCATACGACTCGTTGTTGGTGTACGGAAAGGGATTGAAAAATGGAATCAGCCAGAAGCCGGAATAAAGGTATTTTTTATGACGTTACCCAACATTTGCTTATTTTTGCTGCTCAGGACGAACACTACTACAGTCTCTTATGTTGGCGAAGTGTTGTGACAATTCAAAAGCTGGAAATCAAACTTATCAAGTAATATGTTTGGATTAAAGAGGCCTGAAGGAATGGCATTATGAAATGTTAATTCGACCTTTCAATTGCCATTATACTAAACTCGTATTTACAAAAAAATTCACTGAGTAACGAAGCAATTTATTCGTAATGATAGTTTCAATTAACCCACTCTATAATACTTTGGGAAAGGTTTTGTCCAATCTCAACCATACGACTTACATCACAAGTATAGACTTAAAAACTATTCGTGTAATTGAATATTGTGATAGAACCGGAGCAACTATATTTACATATTTATGTAATTATATGTTACTATAAATTAGTAATAAATATATATGTACATACATATTTACTTCCTTTTATCTCCTATCAAATTAAAACCAGGGCTTACGAGTACTGATTGGGTTGAAAATATCACTGTGGGATGAAAAAACTGCAGTATTTAGTTGTCTTTAAACGATGTAACATTTCATGTGTTCGAGCGTGCAATACCATTTAAGGAGTCAACCTGCGTCTACAAGAATCGAAGAGTACTCCAGCAGGGTAATCCTGTTTCTATTTCCATGAACTGTAATCACGAACTCGTTAATATATTTGAAAAGTAATCTGTAATTTATAACCCTATATTAAAAATATTAGATAATTTATCACTAATCCGTTATCATGTGTAAGTCAAAGATTTGAATAAATTTTTCTAATAATTTTGTCACATATATTTCACATGTATGTATGTATGTATATTTTTATTGATTTGAGCTACCGCTCCTTCAATATGTATAAGTACAAGTGTGATTGTTTACATTCTTTTTGAAATTTCCTCAAGAAAACGATAGATTAGTGTGGCAAAATCCTTATTAGTATTTTTAATTAAGCTTTCCCAGAAAGTTTCAATGAAGGGATGATGCGAAGGATTGATATTGGATAGGCTTGCTGGTCTATAGTTGGAGAGCAAGTGGCATTCAAGGAAGAGATGACTCCAAGTGCTGCTAAACTGTGAACAGAAAATACATTTGTCCCGGCGTAGAGTGATCTCGTTGAAATGAATAAATATTGACCCCATTCTGATTCGGGCTAAGATTCCTGCGATTTTTAACGGGGTAGGGGTTTTTGTATACTCTTCTGCATAGTCGTGGGTTTTGATTCGTTTGTATAAGGGGAAATGAGTCGATGCCATCATTTTGGCTACATCTTGAACTACTAATGATTGTTGATACTTGCTAACTATCTTAGGTATAGCAGCGCGTATTTCGTCCGGCGATTTGCAGTTCCATAAACCTTTAGGCAGAAAATCCTTGATTCTGAAATAGAGCAGGGAGCTCCAGTTGAAATTTTGAAGGTCCGTTTGTTCTTCCCACATGTCCTTGTAACAGCAGAGAAGCAAATTGCTGGTATTTTTCTGAAGACATTTAGTCCATAATCTTAATGATCGCCGTATGATATCCACACTTATTCTTTTAAGTTTGAAATCTAGGCTAAGAAAGAACATATATTTCACATGCAATCACGTAATAGAAAACAAATCGTTTGTCTTTTGGGATGTATTCCAAAGCTTATTGTAATTTATAAACTTGTCACAAGCAAGATAACTCCGTATTCCGCAATAAAAAGTTTGGTTTACATAATCTGCCCAGCACTGGTTACGTCATTGGCTAAGATTTTTCATTGATCATGTTCTAACAAGTCTAACAAGTCCTAACATTTGCTATGTACTTTGAAAGGTACTATGATGCCTCAATCATGTACTTAGGATAAAAGACGGCGTAATAAATAGTTATCAAAAAGTAAAAGTTCTACAAAAAATAAAATAAAAATGTCTGCAATTATTATTAAAGCATTATTACTAAAATGTCTAGCTGGAATAAATGAATTTTTTTCACCCTTACTGACAAAAATTATTGCGTTAAATTTGACTTCAAGTAAATTTTTTAAACCAAAATTAAATTCACTCTACGTGGATTAGCAAAACAGAAATAATCCAATCTTAATTAACACGAGGCAGGAAAAAATAAATCACAGATTCAGCGTAGCTTTTGTATTGTGCAAGAGTTTCGAATACGTAAGCACAAACTGTCCCACCACATTCTGCAGCCAGTATTGAAGTTCATCCCAAAATGTAAAAGTATAAAAAAATAATTAATGTCAAAAAGTTAAAGTTCTACGAAAAATAAAAATGTGTGCAATTATTTTTAAAGCATAATTACAATTCAGCAAATGTCACTCTGGAATAAAAGAAATTTTATTCATCATTACTGACGAAAAGTACTGCGTAAAATTTGACTTAAGATGAATTTTTGAAACCAAAATTAAATTTACTCTACGTGGACTAGCAAAACAGACATAATCGAACCTTCATTAAGACGAAACAGGAAAAAATAAATCACAGATTCACCGTACGTTTTGTATTGTGCAAGGGTTTCGAAAACGTGAGCACAAACAGTCCCCCCCCCCACATTTTGCAGCCAGTGTTGAAGTTAAAACCCAAAATTTAAAACCATAAAAGTTAAAAGGGATTTAAAACGACAATATTGAACTTCAATAATTATACTTAAACTTGTAAAATAATATCTTTTGATGTAACCATAAGTGGTTTGAAAGGTCAATGTGTAGTAGCATAAATTGTGTACCCAATTACCTTTGATGGATTACATTGTCCATCTGTCTTCACGGAAGGGAACACATGTAATTACATTTTCTCTACTCATTCTCATTAAATAAAACCAGCAAGCCTACTGTATTTGCTGTTACGGAATCCAGGATTACCATAGCTAATTCCATATCAAAATAATAGAAGGAGCCTAAATTGATTTTGATGGGTCGGCAGCTTCGTAATACTCTCCGAAAGCCTGCTGAGCATCTTTTACCCCTCCAACTTTCTAACATCGTTTCCGAGTACTGTCGTATCCTTGCGGGTAGCTTTACAGTAATTACCAATGAAACAACGAGCATAAGAGTTAATAAAAAAATCCCTGCAGACATCAACCCATCGGCCTTGATACTGGCGCAAATGCTCACAACAACCAGTATTTGATACAGCCATACAAAAGCCGGTAATGTTATCCGCCAAAGGATTTCCATTTCGCTAGTGATCAGAATTTCCGTCTGCCTGTAAATACGTATGAATTCACTCTCAGTCCGTAAAGTGTCAGTCGTCTCGTATTGTTCAAGGCCAAGGCTAAGGAAGAAAACAATTTTTAAAATTCTACTTTTTAAACCAAAAATAAATGAGATGTTTTCAAATAATTACTGTAAGTACTTTAGTTCTTGAATTATGAAGCAGAATGTAAACAAACTGTCGATTCCGATGGGCACGTAAATATTTAAGTTGGAAATGCCAGTTAAAAGAGCATAGGCACAAAAGACTGCCTGGAGACAAAATAGCATGTTCGTCATAAATGAAGATGACAATTTAACGATGGAGGTGGGCAGGATAGTTGCGTTGGGATGAAACCAAGTCGCTACTAGAAAAATAAAACTCATCAATATTGCGTTGGCGAAAAGGCTAACAATAATTCCACCTGGTTTGTCATCCTTCGTCAGTGGACTCCGAGTAGTCACGGGTTTCATGTACTGACCTGCTCAAAAATTAGTTTGCTTAAGGAGAAACTCCAATGTCCGTGGTCACGCTGTGTATACTTGTGTGTTTGTGAAATTCTTTAATTTATTTAATTCAGACATTGCCTCTGCATTGTGATCAATATCTGGTAGAACTTACCCTTAAAACTCTGACAGATTGATTGGTACTGGTCAAACAACCCAGGGATATCATCAATCGCAAGTATTTGATTTGTCATCAGGCATGCCTGGAGAAAAAATAGGATCGAACAAATCACAGATACTGCCAAGTATATCGCATCCCAAGGATTCTTCCCTAAATATTTGGCTCCGGTAACCGTTCGGAAAAGACACCAAAGGAGTGTGATACTAACAACTGCAATATTTACATACCAACCCAACCGGTCTCTTAATCCCTTTCTTATAGACAGAGATCTTTTTTCCCCATCCCATGTGTATGGCTGGTGAAACAAAAATGGAGAAAGCCAGAAGCCGGAATAAAGGTATTTTTTTGTGATGTGACCCAGCATTTTGGTTGCTACTCCGCAGAAACTCTACTTCCATGTCCTGCACAATTCAACAACTGTGAATCAAGTAAGTGTTTGCATTAAAGAGGTCAGTATCGGAACCTGAACGGATTGTGATTGTTAGCCCAGAGCGACTAATTCCCGTAATGTATATTTTATGTTTGAGAAATATCAATGTGAATAATTCACAATGGTGGTTACAAGTGTACGCTAGCCATTTATTTTCCTTCAGGAAATGCTTTTGGAAATGTTTAATTTCCAACCTAAATCGATTTAAATTCTATTAATCAATTTATGTATTTGTTATTGTACACTGAATTTAATGCAATTTTAGTAGACACCAGAACTATTCTTGTAATTCATTATTGTGGTTTAGCATGGAAAACATATAAAAATATTTGACATTGAATTATTAGTATTGCGGATTGTCATGACCGACTTTCTAAAAACTGTCTATGGCATGGGTAAACTGGCCAGAATATGGGCTTTGGGTAGATTCGAGGTATTTGTTTTTTCAAAAATATGTATTAAATGTTTTGTTATAAAATATTATTCTAATATATTTTATTCGTCAAAATCTATGGGTGTGTATAAATAGATTTCATACACATTTCGGAGAGCATTTATGCTTAAGGTTATATATAATTATCTAATTATATGTATCTCTTAGTGATTCAAGATTGCATTAGTAGAATAGAAATTATATCACATAAACGGGACTGATTCCAAAATATTGCAAAAAAACTGTCGATTTTCTTTACAGCCACAGCCTGAGATCCGTCCATATTTTTGTTTTTTAAATCGCATAAGTTTATTTATACGTTTCATTCGTTGTATTGTCAAGAGGATTCTCTTATTATAATCAGACATGGAAAACGTTATCCGATAACGTTATTGAAAAACGTTATTAACCGAAAATTGGGCCTAACGGTTTTTGATAACTAAAACGGAAACAGATAAACAAAAATTAGGTTAAACGAAAACAAACGATAAGCTCGTTTAATTAAAAACGGAGACGATAACAGAAACGGAAAAAATACGGTTTTCTTTCGTTTTCAAGCAAACCTATAAAATCGACCAGTAGGCTTTCTCCTGGTCGTCAAATAAAATCAGCTTTAGGGCACGCTACGTCAGAAAATATTAAATTGAGTGTTTATTGGCTTTCAAAATTGTATTTACAAATATGGGCTGACCAAAAATCAGTGCAGCTTTTCAACATTTTAAATTTAAAAGCGAGGATCAATCATCTCGATGTTTAGTGAAATGTTGTGATTCAACCTTTCGGGTATAATTTTATAGCGAATTTATAGAAATTGTTGGATTAATCTCATGTCGGATATTCAGCAGTTCATAGTATATTTTTCAAAATGAATGGTTTTAATTTTTATCATAAATAAGTGTTATCATGCTGAAAATCTTAAGACTCCATGAAAGACGAAGCTGAAAAAAGGGTGAAATCCTGAATGCAGTTTTGCTCCTCCGAAACAAAGAAATTTAAATATAAAGGGGAACATGATTTTGTATGATTTATTTAGTATGCCTTATGCATTACAAAATTATTGAAAAAAGATATTACAGCTGAATATTGTTGAAGCTGAATAAGCTGTGAAAACGGTTATTAACGGTTTAACCGAATTTGTTTTGAGCATAAACCGTTTTAATCAAAAACCGTATTTCGAAAAACCGAAAACAAAAACAAAAACCGAAAAAAAAATCCCAAAAACGTATGACAAGCAAACGAAAACCGTATTTTTAGGTTTTCCAAGTCTGATAATAATTTAACAGCATTTAGTCCCACCATATTTTATAAATGAATAAATGATTTGCCTATTCTTCAGCCTAAATTGTACACATTACTGTTCTTTCTGAAAAATATTAAAAATTATAATTTTTGCTTGTAAATGTATTTCACTCTTATTTTTAGGTCATATACAGTTACTTACAGTTTCCAGCAACACTGCAAATATACTATTGGTAATACTGATATTAATAGCAATAATGTAACTTTAAAGTAATTGTTGTCTTTGACATGTGAGTCAGGATTTGACTCGAATATTTTTATCGGATTTATGGATTACGAAGTTATTCATTCGAATCTTTACTCAAGGATTGTGACGCACACTTCACAAAAACTTGCCTTCGTATTATGTAAAAAAAATCAGATCTTTGGAATCACATTGGCAATCTACATTGTTGAAAGATTGGATCTATAATTTTACAACTTTTGGTTTTTAATCACGAAATCTTTTATATTGCACCTAACACTACAAACTAAACACAGAGTGGAACGTCAATTTTCAACATCCAAGATTATACAAGGGTCACTTCGCAGAACATCTCTTTCATCAATTATGCTTTTCAGAATTTCGTACACGGAAATAACCATTATTAATAAATTGTTGATCTCTCAACCAGAAACAAAGGCAAGAATCATGGACCGGATGATTTAGGAATTCTTTAC
Organism: Allacma fusca; assembly: GCA_947179485.1. Lineage (NCBI taxonomy): Eukaryota > Metazoa > Arthropoda > Collembola > Symphypleona > Sminthuridae > Allacma > Allacma fusca. The sequence goes on along the minus strand of OX359246.1, from coordinate 6,239,516 downwards.
ATTACTATTTTGTTTCCGGAGAATATGCCAGAATATTTTTAATGGATACCTATAAGTAAAACGTGTCCGTGTGGAGTAACCTAGCGGCTATTCTCAAAAGGTAAGTGTAAATTAGAGCATCTCGGGCGGTTAAAATTTACGGGTAAGCCCCAGCAAAAAGCCCGGCCGGCACGGGCTTCGAGCGGGTACGGGTAAAAATTATTACGTTTGACGGGTTACGGGCGGGTAAGGTCTTTTCATCGCGGTTAAAAAAAACCGTGAAAGCCCGTAAAAGCCCGTGAGAAATTCCATTAGTTGTGAATGCAGGAGCAGCGGTTGTGAATGTACATAGACTTGAATGACTTGAACGAATTTCAGACGGCTGCAATTTTAGCTTTCAAACAAACTAAGTCTTGGTGTACGATAGAGCATCACTGCTGTACGATAGAGCAGTCTGTACGACTGTTACTAAATAACAAAAGAAGTTATGCAAGAAAACTTTTCTTGCATACCTGCCTTTGTTATTTAGTAAGTTTCATTTCGCTCTTCATTACTGTGGAAAATTGCATTTAGTCTAGAAAATGAATCCTGCTTGTAGTTCAAGTATTTGTAATAAGAATCCAGAAGTTAACATTGTAATAAATTCAAGAACGCCACCAGAAGTGCTTACCAAAGCCGAAATAGCAGCATAAGCTTTTGTATTGCCTTCTTAATAAACAAGGTATGTAGTTTAACGATTGTATGTAACAGTCAAGAACGCCAATATTTTAAAATACAGTTTTTCAATATTTAAGATGCATGGTATTTGCGGGCGGGCTACGGGCTTTTTTTAATTTTGCGGGCCGGGCCGGGCTTTTTTGATAAACATTAATTTCGGGCCGGGCGGGAACGGGTAAAACAATACGAGCCACGGGCGGGCACGGGCCTAAAATATCCCATGGGTTGATGCTCTAGTGTAAATTGTGGATAATGTTACAGTAATTGGGGGAAATATTTCGTTATGTCGAGATTCATCATGTAACTCAATCAGCGTTAAAAGCCATTGACAAGCATTGCCCGAAATATTGCTATTAAATTTACTCGTGGTGTTGTCACTTTTAGAATGACATTTTTGCATAACTACAAAATGCAGACTGACACCATCACTGACAATTTCAACAAAATTGACTTCCATTTAGGTTGAAAGACTATACGCCTAAATGTTCATCCCAGTCACTCGAAATGTATAGGATCCTACATGTAAAATCTATAGGATAAAAGTATCAGATCTGCGGACGATATCTCAAACGATTTTCTTACAGGATCCTATACTATCCAATAGTTACTAGTCCCAACCTCGCATGGGATTTTCTCTAGTTGTCCTATAGTTGAAAATTTATTATTATCTCATGCGCTTCTCTACTTCTACTCCATTTTCCTCCAAAATTAAAACTACATAACCATCTTTACTACAGTTAGCTTAATTTTTAGACGTAAATATTCTAAATATTTACAATTGTCTAAACAATTAAGCTAACTGCCATTAACGTTTTCATACATATACATCTCCTCAAATTGTCAAGAGTAATAAACCCTACACTGCAGTTCTATGTGGAAATAACATGTAACACTACAAAATAACATTGCAGCCACAAGTAAATAATTTCACGTAAAAATTGAAAAAAGAACAATAACAATCACACAATGGTTATATTTTCCGCTTGTCTTACTATTACTAGTTGTAAGTAAAAATTGAAACAATCTAAAGAACAGGTAAGTCGATTTGGTGTTCATCACAACCAAAGAACATGTGAATGACAACTGCTGTTGATTAAGTATGGCGAATTTGGCGGTTACAATAAATGTCTTGTACAAACGATGAGGAGCGCAGAATCCTTGTCAAAGCAAGTACAGGATTTTTCTAAAAATGTCCTATGGTACCCGAAACCATAGGATTTTTCTGAAAATGTCCTATAGTACTCGAACTTGCAGGATATGCGGCACCCAACTTATAGGATTTCTTTAAAAACTTCCTATGGTACCCCCAGCTTATAGGATTTTTCTGAAAACTTCCTATGGTACCCTATCTTATAAGAATCGCGTGCCATTTTCTGACGAGCTGAATGATTTCTATAAGATCCTATGTGGCTTGTGGGATTTCTGGTAAATTTTCTCATAGAACTTGCATCCTATAAGAATCCTATACAGTTTGGAGTGACTGGGATACTTAACTGACAGCCACACATATAATATTGCTCATTGTTTATATTTAAATTTATTATATTGTCTGTATGTAAATCGTATTAAAAGTCAAGATTGCTAGAATTCTGTTTTTGTGTCATTTTGAAAACAATTGCCCCTAAATCCATGCAACTATTTTACTATTAAGTTAATATGTAATATATAAAACGGAATGGAAACATTACTCGGGGTCGAAAAAATTAATTATGACTTTGTCATGCCATTAGCAAGTCAACGACCTACGTTTTGTTTAAAAGTGGCGTCTTTTAGGACAAATCCTTACCCAAATATGGTTATTTTTCAACATCAGTGAAAGAGAGAGTATCAATTTTTAGGGATCCCTTTGAAGTTTAGTTACATTTGTTGAATGTAAATGCTTCAACTTATTTTCATTTTTCGACAAATTTAAACTAATATGCGATATATACAATATAGCATTTGCAGTGTAGCATTTACAATATATCATTTACATTATAGCATTAACAATATGGCATTTCCAATGTAGATTACAATAAAGCATTTACAATATTTCTCGCCGGTAGAATGGATTCAATCCAAGCATATTCACTGTTCTGATTAATATTTCTCTTCGGGCTTTATTAAAATATTTCGCATCGAACCTGGTTCAGGTCAACATTAACAAGGAATATGAAATAAATTCTGAATTTTTTAATATCTCCTATTATTTTATTGGACGATTAATGTGACTTAAATTGTTAATTATTTGAGATGATGTTTTAATAAACATATTTATTTTATAGTTATTTTTATAAGAACCATAACTACTTCTGCAACTATTGTTAGTTTATATTAAAATGTATTAAAATCTTTTTAGGTGAATTTATTATTCCTCTCCTAATTTTAGACTACGTGCTTGTATTAGAAAATACAGATATATTATCAGATATAGTTTAAGGGATTAAATCAATTAGGATGCACTTTTGCATGTCTGAATTACATAACAAAATGTTTACAAAATTTTCAATGTCCTTTAGACGAATTTGTATTTTACGGTAAATGAGTCCAAAAAATTGGATTTTGTTTTCAGATTACAGATTTTTGTTATTTCAAAGTAGGCATTAGGAATTAATATATGATTTGAATATTTTCAAAATTTCCAGACTAATATAATCTGGATAACATTGAGTGGGAAATCACAATACTTACTCCATACAAATTACAAGTGTATCTTCAACTTTGTTGCGATGTCGGTTCTAGTAAGGACATGAATCTCACACAGTCCGTGAATGTGGGTCTGTTCTCAGGATTATTTTCCCAGCATGTCAGCATGAGGTTAAATCTGTAATTATTACATCGAATAAACCAGCTTAGAATACAAATGAGATTATTAGACTTCAATTTAAATTTTATACCTCTGTATGCTCTAGACTTAATGAGATTTTTAAATTTCAATTTGTTGGAATTCATATCATAATCTTTTGAAGCGTATTGACGATCATCACAAAAATCACACGTGATATTATTACAACTACTGAAATTATGTGCGATCATACAAAACATCAGGGACAAGTGTAGGTTTCTTCAATCTCAGCCCTGCTTCAATTTGATCTACAAAATCGCATGACCAAACAATTCCGGAATAGGGAGTTCGACCATTTGAAAAAATCTCCCACATCGTGACCCCAAAGCTCCATACGTCAGATTTGGTGGAGAATTCTTTGAATGATAGGGATTCCAGTGCCATCCATGCCAACGGTAAGGGTACCTGCAATCGAGTATAGGGATGCCAATGGTCTGGTCCGGAGGTCCGTTATTGGTCTGGTCCGGTCTGATCCAACACTTGGGCCAGACCAGATACAATTGGTCTAGCTTCAGGACCAGACCAGACCACAAGGACCATGATCCAGAAAGTATGCAACATAAAAAATTATGAATCCACGAAATCCCACGGAACAAATTAAAAATGTCGTTTCGGGTGATAAAACTAGAATTTCACTGGATAAAATGTGATTGTTTAATTGCACTCTATGGTTTTCTGGACCATGGTCCGGACATTGGTCTTTGGTCTATTCTGGTCCGAAAAACCGGACCGTACCGTTGGTCTGGTCTGAGCTACTGACCAGACCAGTCTCATAAAATCTGGATCAGACCAGACCGTTGTCATCACTAGTCGAGTACTCACAATTTCTAAGTTCACCAAAAACAAACAATACCAAGCGGCCATAGAATATACCTGACTCTTCTTTTTGTAATTCGCACAACTGTAGAGCTGTCTAGAGAGCCCAAAATCTGTGATTTTCACATTGAACTTTTCAAAGACAAGAACATTTCGTGTCGCCAAATCCCCGTGAATCACCTTATCAACAAACAAAATAACCTGTAATATTTACTGCAATCGAGAATTTCACAACAGTCCCCGAAAGATGTTTAAAAAATGTTTGTTCGTACTTTCTTTTTGTCAATGGAAATATCATGCTTCCGAAAGACACTACACATGAATTATAATGCGTGGATATTGTATCAAGTGAATGACGTGGAAATATCCTTTGAACCAACCATTTTTAGCGTTTAAAACTCTGCGCGAGATCACACTAGACTACAAATGATTCTAGAGATGATACCAAGACTATTAAGGTAGTTTAAAACATCCAGGCTAAACAGGTCGGAGCAAATGCATTAAACCTTGTTACATAAGCTTCGTCTTTCAAGAGCAGAATATCGGAAGTACTCCGACTTTTAAAGAGCAATATGTCTAAACACTAGAAATAGCAGAAACTTAATTGATAGAGACATACAATTATTAACTGACAAAACGGAATGTTAAAGGAATATAGATATTTAGGATGGTTGTGAAGTTCTCCACATAAACATTATATTTTGTGATAACAGGCTGCAAAGTTAAACTGAAACCAACATTCATCTGCGCCAGATATTCCATTCCTTTTCCGATTTGCTTGCAGAAATGCAGAAGGACAGATAAAGAAAGATTTCCCTGGGGTTCCATTTCATCGCTGTATTTAAATAAAGCAACGCAATAATTGGTGGAGCAACCGTATGAAGTAAAAAGTAAACTACATGTGTGTAATATAAAGTAAATACTGTCGGAATTAATTGTTGTTTTACCTAAATAACACGTATGCGCTTCTGGATTCTTCCGTCGCTTGAGCAGCGTGTTTACGCAAGTAGCTGTTGAGGTTTCCAAATGGGCATAACTCAATCACGGCAAGGCATTCTCCTAATATGACGATCAGATTTATTTATTATTCAATTTATTTCGTACTACAATTTTCTTCTCAAACTGCCGAAATTCAAAAGTATAAGTTTAACATTTGTGTATAACCTTTAGCTAGATCATCCACCACGGCTCCTAAGAACTTGACTATATTTTCGTGATCACCTAAGAATGCCATCACTTTGATTTCCTTGAGGAACGCCATGAAATACTCTCGGTCTGCGTTTGGTTTACAGGACTTTATTGCAACCTGTTGATTTCGGTATTCACCCTGGTGGACAATTCCGAATTGCCCAGTGCCAAGAACCTTATAATCTGAAATCATCAAAGAAAGTCTTTCTGTTTGAACATTTACTGCTTTTCAATAATATAAATTCATTCTGAAAATATATACACTCGTATCACCTTTTACTAAATCCTGCTGACAAATCCTCAATGTATCATTGAACGGCATGCTTTCTGGAGCAGTGCTTGTACTTTGGCCAGCATTCTGAGTTGTTGTACCTAAAATAAATCCATCGACTTCTTTCGGTGATAGGTTCTTGACAACTACCACCTGCGGCGAATAACAATATATTATACTTGATATCATATTAAATAAGTTATGTGCATATTGAAACATGGAACAACAAACAGGTGGTTTTTAATTTGTCAATACGTACGTTTTTCCTTGTCGCTAAAAAACGCTGATTACGACCAACAAAATAATAATTACTCCAGCTATTGCTCCACCAATCATTAGGAATATTTCTATCTGGACTTTAAGACAAGGAAGCACAGAACTGTTACTTCATTTATTTTTATAAACATGGTGTTATTCTAAGATCGTTACGTGTATTAAAGTTGTTTTAATTGTCTTACCAGCCGGATCATTTACATTGTCTTGGGAACCAACCGTATTCTTGGAACTTGGGTTTGGATATGCTGCATCTTACGAAACAAGTAAATTGCATTGTTAGGAAACGATACCGATGTCGAGGTTGATGAGAAGAGAGATAGTTCAATTTAAATATTTTCAAGTTGGCTTACCATTCGCAACTGTTACATATATTTCAGATCTTGCCCAGTCACTGGAATTTATTCGAGGAGCATAACATGTGATTTTGTTCAAACCGACTTTGATTTTTGCATGTATTTGCCAAGTTAGGGTCGCGGATTTTGTTATACGAGCAGAACTGTCAATTATATCCGCAGTGGTATGGCTGCTAACTGTTTATACCATGAACAAAATTATTGTGTTTTCACGTAATAGCTTTTATTTATATTTACGCTGATTGTTGGATTCATGTGAAAGTCAAAATCATCACATTTTCAAAAACAAAAATAAATTATTTTTAGAACTCAAACATCTTTGAACAATATCCTGTATTGAGGTTCTTAGCTACGGTTTACAATTATTTGTTTGTTTCCAGGGCTTTGGGGAATCCCACTCTTCCTACAAGCGAAGCTAAGATTTCTCACTCCCACCAGCAAGCATTAACGCAAATGTTTCTCAGTAACATATTCACTAAAAGGCGTTAAACTTGAACAAACATTGCGTAAGATTAAACGGGTTCTTAAATGGATGCAAAAAAAGCATTTGCAATAAATGCAAAAATAGATAATATTTTATATAACATTAAAAGCCAGCGTTAAACCTATTTTAAATTTCCAGCTGTAAAATATATATGTACATAGATATATTTAGCGTATATATCGCTCGTACCAAGATACTCAGTTCCATTTTGAAAACCCAGCACAAACTTGATGTTCGGCAGCAGAATGAAGGTGGAAATTTTGCAATCAAACGAGTACGTCGTTCCCACTTTCATAGACAGTTCCTGTTTTGATGACAATTTAATAATACTTTCCGGAGGGAAAAGCCCCGACATGAGGTCTAAATAATGAGTTCGTTTCACAATAATTCAGAACTAATGGTGTCAACAATTAAATATAAACAATTATGGAATCTACTCGTACATTTTGTGTTGTCCAGTCCAGTAAAACAATAATCGATTTTACTCAGGAACTGTGCTCGATTGTAAGTACCAAAGCATTCCAGATAACCATGACTGTAAGTGGTAGTAAAACTGTCAACATAAAGATTTTAACAATAGAAATAATGATTTTCACTGTGCAATCAAATATGTTAAATTGACTGATTAATTGTTTTTTATTGTAAAACAATTAAATATATTTAAATTATGCAACAACCACGAGAAAAAGAAAATTAGAAACATTTCGATAATTTCATGTTAATATTTCGTGAATTTATTCAGGGTTTCTGCAATGAAAAACGAATGTTGTAATGTTAGTATAGCTAACGAATTTGCTACTGTACGTACTGTAATGATCTCATGAAAAACGTTTGTACCTACATAAAAAACATAATTAAATGTTGAGTCAGGTGCGTCAAAAAACAATGGAGTGTTTCTGCGTTGTACTGTTATTGTGAATTTTACTTGAAGTGTAATACCTTGTTTGAGGGTCATTTCCTGTAGGTGTAAGCTCCTCAAACTGATTCGTCAATTGAGAATAGCCTGAAGTCAACACCTACAAAGTAATAAGTAATGCTATATTGACAAAGAATACGGACAGCAAAACATGTGCCTTACTATCACCCGGGCATCTAGTTAAAATCTATTTACTGACAAATACTTTAAAACTATTGTGGAATGATAAAATGAAACATCTGCTAAACGTTGCACCATAGTAAAAGCAATTTGAGCAAGGTTTGAACTTACAGCTGGCCAAAGAGGTTCAAATTTCAGTGGGCATTCAGCGAATGACTCACATTTTCCAATTAAAATGTGCGGCTGGCCATAAATCCCAGGAGTAGTGATCACACAATGAAATAGGTCCAATTTTTTATCAAAGTACATCTTCGCAATAATCCTGTCAGCTATGGAAACAACAGCGTTGTTTATTTTTAAATTACGTCAAATCATTTACTCCACATAACAGAGTTTTTTTTCTATCAACACACAATTAAGGCCTCAATTCAAAACAAAATTACATACATTCCAATCGACAAATATTTCAATAATGTAACAGTCAAGTTTTAAATTGGATCCCGAATTACATTAAAAACTCTTTCTTTACTTCTTCTCGAAATGCTATGGCAAACTTCAATTCAAACACTGAATATGGACTCCAGCCCAAAATTTTAGAATGCGTTTCAGAGCAAAGATTTTCAATATTTTGTATTTAGAGCATACATGACTGTTTGCTTTGTTTCTAATTTAGGGAATAGATATTAGAAATAAATATTTATATATACACCATTATTTCGAGGTTGAACATTAAACCTCCGCCAAAAAATCAAATTGAAAGCTCATTTTAGGTGTACGTAATGGGCTGTTCTAGAAGATATATCATACATATATTTAATGGTAATCACCGGAATCAACTATAAATATGAATTACAATATTGAGATAAATTCAGAAACCTGAACATGATTACTATTTCTGCATAAAAATATGACCATTCCAAGCTATTTTTGAAATACTGACTTATCATTGATTTATCATCGGGATTTATTTAGGCGCCATACCTTGGGGCAAGAGTTAGCGTTGCAGCACTCGATAAAAGTCTTAAAACACATGAGGGATCTCCACATCGTTTTACTGGACTTTAGCTAACTTCAATATTTGTAATCTCTTACCGCGCTTACGTGGGTACAATGTCAAAGTTCCTCCGTATTCTAGTCCAAAAGGAATGTTAAATTCATATTGATGATCGTGATCGGGAAATTCGTCCACTCTTAGGCCAATCCGCGGGTCGTAATCATTCGGCTGACTTCTTACCCAGTTGAAATTTAATTTATTCTGTTTTCAAAATTTAATTTAATTTCAAATTCATTGCCAAAAAACGTTATAACTCCCACATACCTAACTTATGTGACTCCCTATTCTATGAGCATCAACTACTATTCCTTTTGAATATTTACTACAGCGAAAAGCTCTCGGGACGGACAATGAACACTTTTTGTGCCGTGATAGATCCTATATTAACCATGTCAAGACCAAAATTTGCGACAGTGAGCTTAGTTTAACCATACAGGTCTATGACCACGCTATGCAGAAAACTGGCATATCAGTAAGTTGCTTCAATTCTCATGTGGAAATATATGTAATCCTAGGTTCCCATAAAAGGCTCTTTTAACCTTTTATTATATGCAGCGGCTAGTCGTTGCACTCATTGTCAATTGGAAAATCACTTGTATGGTGGTTATTTGTGGTCATTTACACAGTATTTTTAATTTTGGTCAGTACAATGCATTTGTACGCGTTTGGAGTTAAATTTAGCTGTAAACTAAGCCCTATCCATCAGGAGAGTTGCGGATTGTTCATTTACATTGAATATGATGACCTACTGTTACTTTTAGTGGATTAATATTTGGTCCCTCTGGACTTTTTGGAACAGTACAGCGTTTTTGAAAAAGATGCCTTCGACTCCGACTCACACCTTTCATTCTATCTTCTTTGTCCATCCGAAGCTTTCAGGGTAATTTTCAATTACCCTTCAAAACAAAGTACAAAACTACACGTCAATAAGTCAATCTGCGCTATAGAACGCCGGAACTAGAAAATCATTTACATGTAATATTATAAAACTGGTTAGGTAATCAATTCATTGAGACGAATTGCTTCCACAAAAGGCTTATACATAAGATAGCGACCAAAGGCCATTGTTATTACAATGTCTGTCAACCTATTGTATCAATTCAAAACATTAAGGCTATAGATTCAACGGACACTTTCTAAAAATATAAAACAAACCGCTTAGTTTTGAATTGATTGAATGTCTTAGCTTAAAAGAAAAATATTGAGGATCTACCTGCTTTCATAGACTAAACAAAATAATTTTGCAACAGAATACGCACCTTGTTCGTGCAATCACTCCAAACAGTGGCATTTTCAAATTCAGAGGAATTCAAAGTAGGACACTGATCGTTATTGTCGTTGAAGTGTACCCAAAAGAAATCTTCACAACTCAATATCCCATCGTCATTGCAGTCATAATCCGCGTCCCACCTCTTTTCATAGTAATACTTTTCAATTAAATCTCGGGCACATATTTCGTCTCTCTTGCAATCGTTAAATCCTGAAATAGAAATCACATTCAGATCATGCGCAGGTTTATCTTTAGCTCACATATAAATGTTCCATGTCTTTACCATGCTTTGCACCAGAATATTTTCGAGGTATTTCCCCGCAAACGTATTCAGAGTCACAGGGAAAGTTCTGGCAATGAGAGCTTGCTCTGCAGATGCACTCCGTGCATCTGTCGTCCACTTCCCGCAGTGTCTATATTTAAAAATCATGGAATGTAAAATGTGTATTCCAGTTCTTTTAGATTATTAGTCTGTACCTTTTTATTATAGTCACTTTTGGTCACTGGGATGAGGTAATTTCCTTGAAATTCTTTTGCCAACGCAGGAATAATGAAACCACCGGATTTGTTGTCCAGATCATCCACGACAAAATATAATGACGTCCACGTGGTGTAATCCCACACATTTTCGTAGTCATTCCCAAGAATTATGACGTTGATGAACACCTCAGAAGCGCTCACTGGGAATGAATAACTTTCACAGCGCAGCTTAGGGTTAAATGTCTCTCGTGTATTTACAAATACTGCTTGAAAGTAGAGAGTCAAGTCAGAGTCGCTCAGAGGATCCTGGTGAAGTCGGTTAGTATCGTCTGTGGAGATGTAGTGTACAGAACCCTGTATATGCAGATGATGTCAAAGAGATTTTAGTTTTAGCTTATATGTAGCACGAGAAGCAGTTTGTTACAATTAATTCAAGTTTAAACTATTTAGTTGAATTAGCTTATACAGTTTACTTCCACTACTCTGTCTGAATGGCTGTTACAATATTACAAGATCTAAAGTTCTGATTTTAGGGTGGCGTCAGCCCCCTAGTAAAATGCCCTTGTCCTTGTGTCCTTTGCCCGGGTATATTTTTTATAAACCTTATGTTAATAGTAGGGAGTTGTTTGTATTTGACTGAAATGTGCGTGATGATGTTTGATGATTAAATTCAATGAGGATATCCAATAAACGACTGAACCAATTTCGACAAAGCGTTTTGAAGACACTTCTGTGGGTGTGCATATTTTTTAAGCATGTCGAGAGCGCCTGCCCTTATATTTTTATTACAACAACAAATGTCATGTACCATCACGCTAATGGGCAGTGAGGAGTTCTTCCCTCACTTAATTTAGCCCATTAATCACAGCCCAATTCATCCGGCATGTTCATGTGTATTCGTTATTGTCATACTAAAGGCCGCAAAGAATCATTACACACGGGCGCTCTTCCCAGTAGTTAAAGTATTTCATTAAATGATTTCTATTCGGCAATTCCCTAATAATGTAACTTGGTTTGCAAAATTCGTTCTTACCAATGGTGTCGGTGCAAGCCATCGAATGGGATATGGTGCTTCACATTTTACAAATACAAACTGAGGATCTGACTTGGAGTTCATTTGGATAAGGTTCTGACCAATTTTTCCGAACTCGAATGTGGAGTTGCTGATTGTGGTGAAGTTGCAATCGGATAATACGGAGAGAGAATCCATCTCTGAAGTACAGTAACTTATAACAGGGTTGGGAGATGAACCTAGGATATGTACAAATAATTTTAAAAAAATCAAACAATATTTGAATGAAATATGAATGGAATTCCCGAAATTCGGTAGTTTGTTCATTTTCGTGAAATAGATTTATGTGTCCATTTATATGCGATTACTATTACTTCCCAATGCCAAGTAACAGGAATTTTTGTCCTTTCAAGGAAATCGGAATTATTAATTCAACATACATAAGTCATAAGGAAAGTAGTACTATATGGAAATTCCAGGTTGACGCGAAACCAATATACGCCTTGAGATTTGTGTACCGGAAATTGATGAATTTTATGCCTAATGAATTCCTATAGAATTCCAACTTGAATTTATACATTTGGTTAGGAGTAGCATTGTTTTTACTGTTATACTAAAATTACTCCTGTGTACTATTATGTATATTCAGTTGCTTAGAATGAAGTAAGCGCAGGAATTAACAATCTGCAAACTATTGAGCCAGTCTTCATTACACTAAATCAGGGGCCGGGTTTTTGTAAATCTCCCTGGGAGATCATTTCTTAATTTGCCTGCTGAATCGTATGTTCCTACAGGGAGGGACCCAAAGATTTTCAAAATCAATGTTGGTAAAAATCTTTTAACTATAAGACGACAAATCATTGCCAAATAAGGTTAACCAATTTAAACATCCGTTTTGATACAAAATGTCCTTGAAACACGTTAATAAATTTGAAAATCCGTACCAAAAAAGGTCAATGATTTTGAAAATAACTGTAAGCCAAAAAAACCCTTTCTTTTGTGATTTTCCCTGCCAGAAATATTTTTCCCCTGGAAAGAATCTTCCCTTCTTCCCACAAAAATCCGACCCCTGCTGTGAACATTACATCTCTTTGTACTATACGTAGATTCTCACTCAGTTGTATACCTTTTACATTTTACCAATCTACGCTTGTGTAACTTTCTTTCCCTCTTAGCGCATCACATACTTAAGCGATGCTGGTGAAAATCCATTTCATGAAAAATAGTAACCAGTAATATACAGTTCCTGGAAATAGGCAAGTAAATTGTTCTTTGAGGTAGAACAGGAGCAACTGCCTTCCCTTTAGGGTGCATCTACTAAACTCTACATACACTTGAAATTAAGGAAGCCATGGGCTATAATGCTGGGTTTTCTGGTTTTGCCACATACGACTCGAGATCAGTCTTACAATCAGAATTATTAGAATTCTGAGAATAACATAAACAGTACTGAATCTAATCTAAACAGGAAAGGTCAAAAGGAATTAAATTTCATGTAGTGCTTATGGAAGTGGGGTTCAAAACCACAGAAATAGTTAAGGAAGAATTGTATGATAACATTTTCGGGTTGTTGGGTGTGCATACCATGAGTGTAAAACGAATAAACAAATACAAGTAATTATTTAATTATTTATATACATAGTAGTAAATAGTAGTAAATGTGTCAATGGAATTTCCTGAAACATCACATTGAATGTATTCATTAGTTGTGTCATCGTTGTTATTGTTAGACATTTCTCACACTGCATTATACAAAACAACCCGCATGAAGTTATGGGTTCGAATAATGTATAATTCTGGAACGTTGGAAGTAAACAAAGTGACAAAGTACCACCGAACTGTTCCAGCCACTTTAAAATATAATATCACACTTCTATAATAATTGCATGGCAATCTATAATTTTCCACTGCTTAGTTTCTCATATATGTTACGGATTACGGATTCTCTAAAACGTTGTGAGCACTAATGTGTTTACTAGTGCTGTATTGCATTTATCTCTACAAGTCATGTATGTACATTCGTTATAACGTCATATTTTCCCCTCGAAAGACCATAATTAGAACAGTTGTACAAATTACGATTTCCTGTATACGTATTTCACGATTTTTCCAAGATATTCTAAAATCTGTTTCATTTAATGCTTGTGGTCTCAGGGAACTAAAACACTTAACATGGTCGACATAATTTCAGAACCCCATACATGTTTTTTCTTCACCGTCAAAAGTTAGACGAAAAGAAAGAACGAAGAAGAAAGAAGAAATAATTTGGAAAAACGAATATTGCAAATTATTCCAAAATAAATATTTATTCCTTCATATAACAGTCAAGAAAATCAAATTTACAATAATATCGACAGCAACATATTTAAAAATCAGCTTATTTAGCTTTATCCAAATGGTCCGCTCCGGTCTGGAACATTTATTCTGGTCCAGGAAATTAGCCTGACCATGTTATTTTGTCCAGGAATGTATAACAGACCAAATGGAATGGTCTTAACGCTTGGACCAGGCCAGATTAGAAATCTGGGAACAGACCGAGACACCTTCGGAACAAATTGATTTAATTCTGTTTTGTTCAGTTCATTCAGTTTAGATAAAGTATAGGCGTGATGACTGACATGTTCTAGAAACAAATCATTGCTATACTTACTCATTTTCCTTGTTTAAACTCAGCTATCAAGGGCACTTGAGCACACGGGGTATTTTGATAGGTCTGTAATAATATATTGCTTTATTAAATGTAAATTAAGTTGTAATTTCACATTGTTTTCTTATGTTCAATGTCAATTCACACGCACTGCAAACATCAGAATCTACTCGCTCAAACCACTTGATAGTCCAGTGCTGCGCTTAAGTCAAGTAACATCGAGAGGTGACCATGAACTTATCTTAACCATGAAAATCAAGTTTTTTATTCACAAGATCTTGAACCATAGCGAATCATGTTCAGGTAATTACTTCAAATTTCAAGGTCAATTATTCAAGTACTTTTTGCGCCACTTGAACATGATCATGTATGTATGTACAACCAAAACTACACTTGACTTGACCATGACTTCAGTATATGATACTTGTATCTATATATGCTTAAGCTAATCACGTGTTCTGAAAATTGTAATAGTATTTAAGATAATTATTAACAAACTAAAAATTTATCTGAAAAGTATTTATCAAAGAAACGTCTTTATTAAAGCAAATACTTTTAACGCAAGCTGTTACAACAGGTCACAAATGTAATTTGCATGCCGAACATGATTTGAAACTTTAAATTGAAAAATAAATCTAAAAGCAGCGAAATGTTATTTTGAAAGTTTTAGCACCGTGTCTTTGACATGCGCAACTTTATTTTACTTGAATCTATACAAGAACTCATAATTCATGGTCAAAATTTTACATTATCAGCCTTGACCATGAACATGACTGGCACTCAAGTAATATTCTCCTGACCATGACGCTTACTGGACTTCAAGTATCGTGGTAAATTGTATACATTTCCTGACCATGACTTGAATTCTCAAGTTATACTTAAATTTGAACTGGCCATGGCCCGAACTTGACCATGACTTCAAATACTCAAAGTCTGCTTAAACTTGTGCTGAGCACTGCTTGATACCACGAACCATTTACTGAGTGAATTGGGATCTTTTACTTAACATTCCATTACACAGTGCCGATTTTCGGATATCGATTCTTTTTAAACGTAATACAGCATAATGAAGCCAATAAATCTGGGCATAACAGTACTTTTCTATAAGCACAGAGCAACAATAATCATTTGTCTCCCCTTCTATACCACATACGGGAGTGACTCATAAAACATTACATTCCCCCAGTTTAGGCAAATGTGTGGTTCCATATTCCCTAACATTTATTTCATTGACCTGCGGCGATATTTGAGGTCATAGGGTTAGGTCTAGCAAATGCGTTTTTTCAGAATGCCCATTTCTTTATTCTTTGATTCTGCCAGAATATATATTCATAAAAATATTTTGACGCTAATTTGTATGAAAGTACATGGTTTTTCAGAGAGCTATTACATAGGTGGTTCTACGTATGTCGAAACTTGCCGACTTACAAAAATAACAAAAATAATTCGAGGTTGGTGAGAAAATTCAAGATTCTCAAATTAATCTCCAGAATTATTTTACACGCAGTTTTATAAAAGAAATTATGAACGCCCGACAGTTTATGCAAAAATAACTACATCGGATTTCTGTAAGAACAAAAAATAACGAATTTGCTATAAAACCCAACTTTGCAAACGCTTTATTTGCTGCCACAAATATTTATGCACGTCAATAATCCGAATTGGCTACAAGCTGGGGGAATCCAAAATTTGGAGTCACTCCCTTATATGGGAAGGAGGGGGAGGAAATGATTATAGTTGCCATATACATAGATGTATAGCTGATATTCCAAACGTGACTGTTAGATTCTAATTGCTCAAATACATTTATTTTGTATCCTACATTTACTCAAATAACATCGTTTAATAGCTTAAATGGAAGGAGAATCGTCACTGCTGCAAGGAATTTCAAAAATTCAAGAGCTACAGTAACTTCAAATTTCATAAGAGCTGAATGCATTGCCAAGTATCCACGCAGACATGCTGATCCCTGCTGATGTAAAATTTTATATTCACGTAGTTCGTTTAGCCTCGAAATTATACTTAATACCCTTTGAACTATGTTTGAAGGATGGAAAGAAGGTCGAAATGCCCATTGGAATTCAAAAGTGGATTAGTGGAAAGTTTTCTTCAAGTTGATTTCTCACCCATAATATTTTATCCATATGGTCCGTTACGGTCCGACGGTTGGACCAGAAATCTTGGAGCATATCGAGACAGTCTCAGTACTAATTGAAATAATCCTGTTTCGTTCAGTTATTTCAGTTTACATGCATTCGGACTGACATATTACAGGCTCAATTCGTCATTAGACTCAACTACCTTGTTTGACCTCAGCTCTCAAGGGCAACTGTGCACACGACGTAATTTGATAGGATAATATTGTATATTAAATTAAGTTGTATTTTTATATTGTTTTCGTATGTTCAATATCAAGTCACACTTACTGTAAACGTCAGAATCTATACTCACTTAAACCACTTGATAGCACGAACCAATTACTGAGTGAATTGGGAGTGATTTCAAGTGATATTTTCGGATATGAATTCTTTCTATGCGTATTTAATACAACTTAAATTGGCCAGAAAATCTGGCCATAACTGCATACTTTCCTATATTCACAGAGATACGATAACCACTTACCTCCCCTTCTGTCCCACATTTGGGAGTGACTCATAAAATATTGCAGTTCCCATTTTTAACAAATGTGTAGTACTGTATTTTATAAAATGGCGATGTTTAAGGTCATTGGGTGAAGAGACGTTTAGCGAATGCATATTTTTTAAATGTTTGATTCTCTATGAAAATTTGTGCAAGAAAATATGTGGACACTAATGTGTAAAACATACTTGCAGTTTTGACCCAAAGTTCAAATTCAGTTCCATTCACATTCCAAAATTTTTCGTGCCGTTCAGTTAAGTTCAGTTCCTCTTGTCTAGAGCTTCCAATGTGTTCAACATTTTTGTTCCGTAGGACATTCCGTTCCGTTCCGAAACCTACAAATAATATTGATCCCGGTTCCGTTTCGGCTGTCGGGACATCGGAACATTTGAACTGACACCGTTCGGAACAAAGAAGTGAAGTATTTTTTCCGTTACAGGTTCTGTTCCGTTCCGAATTATGCTAGTTTTTCCGTTCCGAACCCGTTCCGTTCCGAAATATACCGGAATTTTTCACAACATATACGTGAAATGCGTGTACAAATTACTGGCAACTTAATATACATGATATACATAATTTTAATAGATTGGATGCTATGGAAGGGAGTGGTATTATTTAATTATATAAAATAGCATTTGTTAATAATTAGGCCATATAAAAAGAACTACTGTGCAGTTTTATATATTAATTATTTTTTATCAATAAATGTTTGTAGCGTGTCGACTTTAATGACCTAACAGTGTTAATTTCCTGCAAGCTTGCGTCATTGCTGCTAATAATTTCTATTTCAGAATTTTATTTCGAGAAAAATCGCCCATATCCATGTTTATTAAACAAAACTAGTTATTGTGTTAATTTTCATGGAAAACGATACTCGCATTGCATATCTGCAGCTTTGCGAGCTTCATGAGCATTTGCGTAAATTAAATCTAACTGTGTTCATCCAATTTCGTTATTTTGGCAAAAAACTGCTTACAAGGCAGGGAGCGATAAGAAATGTTTCCATTCTAGTTGAACGATGGCGCGACACTTCAGAAATTGTACCGGGGTCGGTTCGGAACGGAACAGAACAATTCCGCTTTCCGATGACAAAAATTATATGTGACATTTTTCGTTCCGATGCTCTGAAACGTCCCGGTCCCAATATCATCGGTACAAGTGCTCATGTTCCGGTTTTGTCCCGATTCAATGACGGAACCAAAAAAATGTTCCGAAATTGTTCCGTTCCGTTTCCGAACACGGAACTTCGGGATTTCGGAAACCCGAAGGAAGCTCTACTCTTGTCCAAAACCTGATATAGTTCAGTTCAATTCACTGCGTACTTTCCAGTCGTAACGTTCAGTTCAGTTCATCCTTGCCAGTATTCTTTCAAAGTTCAATTCAATTCATTATATAATTTTTGGTAGTTCAGTCCAATTCACTTTTTCTGTCATTAGCAGTCAATTAGTTCCAGCCATTTATGATATATTTAATTGACATTTAGTAACATTTTCATAGCTGACTTTGAACTTTGACTAAAGCACGATTTTTCGCTAAATGTCTGATTAGATAGAGTTTTGAAAGCAGTACTGACTTTGATCTTTCTGGCGATCGAGCAATCTAAGAAAACCAAGCTATTCCAAGTGAATAAATCACGTAAATATACTTACAATTATTGCACGTTTTAAAGCAGACGATTTCGTCCAAAACGTCCCAAATATGAGTTATTGAATATATGTATATAACATATCAGTTTGATTGTAAAGAGCTATTTCTTTGATTTGTAATTTAACGTCATTGAAATGCATAGTCAAAAACCAGTGTGCTAGCTTTTGAGATTAAAACTATAAAATACATGTGGTCATGATATTTAGAGATTGATGATATTCGTGTTGTGCTCACGAATACAAAAGTTTATATCCAAACCTGGACTCTTATGTTCAAGTCAGTTCAGTTTGTTTCTTGAACGTATGATGAACGTTCTTTCACATTCATAATAAGTTCTGCTGAGTTCAATTCAAGTTCATTCAATCCAAATTTTGCATTTAGCTAGTTCGTTCAAGTTCATTCAAAAACAATGAAAATAAGTCCTAGTTCAGTTTAGTTCACCACTTTATGAACTGAACGACTGCATGTATGGTGTATAAACATATATATGGTCATTCCAGGTGACATAACATGTCTCTACGTTGAGAACTGTGGACACACACAATTTCTGAAAACAAATTCTGCGAGAGCAAACAATAAAGGATTTGATATAAAATCCCAACTAGCTAGACGTTTCTTCACCGCAAATATTGATTCCGGTCAATAATCTAAAGTAGCGACAATCTGGGGAAAGAAAATATTTGGAGCCATTCCCTTATATGGGCAGGACGGGGTGGGGCAAATGATACATATTTTCACCTGTTATATCAAACATGATTGCTAAATTCTAATTGCCCAAGGACATTTATTTAAATACAATGGCTTAATAGCATATTGTTAGGTACAGGGTTGTTTTGTATTAATTGAAAAATCATTTCAATAATAATAATTATTAGCGGTTTCGTTAACACAAATATTACAATAATGACTACTGTTAACGTTTACTTTGTGAAACGTGCTCAGGTATTAGCTACAATTTTTATAACGCCATAAAAAATACTCCAAAAGTCAACACATTTGACGATTACTTTGATAAACATTGCATTAACGACTACAATTAAGGACTTCTTTAAAAAATATTCCAATAAAGGTTACAATTATTATCGGTTACTACATACTTTTTTATACGGCACTCACACCCAATGAAGCAGAAATAAAGGAATAAATTTCATACTGCGTGACGGCTTAGCTAATTATTCATCTATTTAATCTGGGATTTGGTTCAGTTATATACATGTTTAAGCTACTTACGCTACTCCTGTCTATTACTTCGGGATTTACAGGTATTTGAGCTTTGTCTCACAATCCTGGTTTTAGTGCATTTCTAATTTCTGTGGCGATGTATGCTTCTGCTGTCTACCCTGCTGGTTTTGGAAACTTCTTTTCCCTGCCAGAATACATAAAAACGCTAAAACTTCAACTATTACTAGCGTGCAGTAAAAACGGAAGAAGAGGAAGTGTGTGGCTACTGAAGAGGATCAAAGCAATTGCTCCTGTTGGTATCCACGGGGGCAATTGGAATATTCAAAATACCGCGTTGGGTCCACCAACGCGTGTATGTGCAAGGAGTACTCTTACTTACAGACAACAAAGACACTATTCAATTCTGATTTTAATAAACATTTTACGGGTACTCTGAATAGGTGAAAACTTGGCACCATGGCAGAATAACTACAAAACGTCTCACTATGTACAATCCTGAAATGATTTGAGTGTACAGTCGACTCTCCTTATAGCGTCTCTCCCTATAGAGTCACTCTCCCTATAAAGTCATCCTGGGTTCCTCCCAAGCTAAATTATATGATAATTTCTACCCTTATAGCGTCACTCGTTATAACGTCAGTTCCTTTATAAAGTCGTTTTTTTGTAGCCGTTAGGTGAAAAGCGTACCATTATAACGTCATATTGACGTTACAAAGCGGCAAACCTAGAATAACATATGGTGCTGCCATTTTAAAGTTTTTTACTCTTCAATTTAATAATTGCATTGGCTTATGCAGCGACGTTAAAAAAGACTGGAAGGAACGTATTATGTATTGTAAATATATGTACAAGCGTGGTTAACGACATTGATTAAGTCCCATCCCAGAAAATCCACGTTTCTAAGCTTTTAGATTTATTCTCGCATCCAGTAAAGAACTGATATTCATAGTTTTAACGGAAAATTACATTTTTCACTGTTTGAAAACTTTGGTAAATGATCTGAGATGTGTCTTATTAAAATCCAGAAAATACTTTATTCAGTCCTGACCTACGTTGTTGTTTGTGGCGTGGCAAACTTTGAAAAATATTATTATTTATTAATTAATATTAATTGATTTTATTCTCATTCTGCATAGACATATATCTAGTATGTGCTAATTAAATGAAACGAGACATGAGTCCAGTTTAACGAAAAACGGATAATTTTACAATTAAATCGTTATTTATTTTATGTGCCTCTATAACGTCGTTCCCTTATAACGTCACTTTTTGGGAGATTTATTGATGTCGTTATAAAGAGAGCCGACTGTAATCAACAAAAACTTTATTTAAGAATTTTAAGCCGACTTGAACCGCTGCAACAATATTTTCCGCAGTCTCTCTATGAATTATTTTCGCGAGGATTGATTTGCTGTTGTCCAGGCTCAGAGAGGTCCATATTGCTATGTCAGGGCCAATTGAGAAATCCATTTTGTAATCTTCATAAAACCGTGATGATTCATTTTGCAACAATTTATGTCAGGACTCTGCATAGTGATATTCGTCGGATTCAAACTTCAAAGGTCCCACCCCACAGCGCATGTCCTCCAACTTCAAGAATCTCCAGGGAGACGAAGTGAAGTTATTATCGAATTATGAATATTAGCGAAATCATGAACCGAAGTATGATTTTTGTGGACTATTTCATATGACCGAATTAACGGAACAGACGCAATAAGGTATGCTCAAGAGGCCGGAAATTTAACCGAAGTGTCTTTAAATGACATCCCTTGCAAGGGGATTTTATTGTATTTATTGTTCAATAAATAAAATTGAATGAAGCCTGAAATTAAAGGAAGCATATCTTTAGAGGAAGCGTGAAGGCGAAATTGAGTTTATATTTTTAGAAGGATGGCGGCGGGAAGGCCGAATATTTTGAAGTGATTTTTGAAAGGAAAAATTGATTATTTCGCAAAATGCTGTATATGTTTATGAAATTTTATTATATCTTTGTCGTGGATGGTTTGAAGGTTATTTCATTTGCGCATCTCTTGAACCAGACCAGAAATCTTAAAAAATCTCGAGATAGTTGCAGCAGTAATTGAGACAATTCTTTTTGTTCAATTAATTCAGTTTAGATGATACAGTCATGAGAACTGACATGTGATGGGCACAACTTGTCACTGTACTCAATTTCTTTCCATTCATCCCAGCTCTCAAGGGCACTTCTGTTCATTGAGCAATTTGATAGGAGAATATTCGGTTATTAAATGTACATTAAATTGGGGTTTCACATTGTCATCCTTTACTTAATTTCAAGTCAGACTTACTGTAAACATCCGAATCTATTTAATTAAACCTCTTGATCGCATCAGCCAATTACATACAAAAGTGGCTTCAAATGACGCCATTAGTCACAAAAATTTTACTTCAATTCCACGTATGTATATATAGTAGCAAGCAACTTTATTTAACAATCCATTACATATGGCCGATTTTCGCATATCGATTCATTCTATACTGCCACATACATGGAGCGACGACAGTCATGGAGTGACTCATAAATATTACACTTCCCCAGATTGTAGCAAACGTAGTTCCAGATTTTCTAACAGCCATTTATCTGACCTGCGTCGGTATTTCCGGTCATAGGGTGAAGAAATGTCTTGCAAATGAGTTTTCTTAGCATGTAAATTTCTTTATTGGGTGAATCTTCTTTATTGTACTTCTCAGAATATTTGTTCCAGAAAATACTTTGAGGCTAATTTGTATGAATATGTAGGGTTTTTTTGAGGAAACTGTAACACAGGTCTCTACAATTCCGAAAAATACAAGGAGTAGGTGAGAAAAGTAAAATAAAGAAAGGACCGTGATTGTTGACGTAGGAATATGATACTAGTCTCAAATTAATCCCCATTAGGTTTATTACACTTACAATGCTACCTTTTGGGTTGATCACGGGTAAACTCAATGAGTGAGGGCTCATTCAAAAGCTTATCCAACAAGGAATTCAATGGCAGCACTCATTCATCTGAATGGCCCATAGGAAACGCAGAAATTGAGAGGAAAGTTTGCCTATGTGGTACTTAAGGGATTGATTTCCGCATAGGGAAGTAAGACGCGAGTAGCGTAGGGGTATGGGGCTCGAGTTAGGGCCGGGGTTCGAGACTCCTGGGAGTATGATTCTTTTTGACATTTTTTGTCGGCATGCACAGCGCAGTGCTACAGCATTGAACCTTTAGGTCTCGGCTTCAAAGTCTACACGCCTGAAATATTTTTCTTCCTATTTTTTGACTCGGATTAATCTCAAACCATGATGAGTGGTTTAAAATAGAATGTGATGTATTTTTATGCAATTTTAGTACTGGTACTTCTATTTTCAGGAAACTTCATTTCGTTATTATAGTTTTGATGGTAAATACGGTGATTTTGCATCAATACCTCTCACTTTTCAAGAACAACATACCTCAATATGAGTTTCCCCTTAAGCCTGGGAAATTGATTTGCATTACATGCATTTACTTTCGTAACATAAATTTTCATAGATTTCTTAAGAGTTGTTCCTGGCCGTTTTTATTCCTTGCAGGTAAGATTCTTTTGATATTCTTTTGATTCTCGTAATTTTGGGTATATTTTAATAATGTAGCGACCATAGATACTTTAGACTGGATGCTTCCTGATTTGTGCTGATTCCTGGAAAACAAATATTATATTCCTGTTCCAGGAATAAAAATCGTTGATATTTGCGGTGCGGTTATTATTTGTTCCCAAAAAACAAGTTTCTTCAACCTTTCTTGTTTAAGCAATTCTGCCAACATAATTCTGAAAATTGTTTCCAACAGTTACTGTTTTTGTAAGCAGGAAATAATTACTTTTAGATTAATCCGAGTCAAAAAAAGGGGAAAAAATATTTCAGGCGTGTAGACTTTGAAGCCGAGACCTAAAGGTTCAATGCTGTAGCACTGCGCTGTGCATGCCGACAAAAAATGTCAAAAAGAATCATACTCCCAGGAGTCTCGAACCCCGGCCCTAACTCGAGCCCCATACCCCTACGCTACTCGCGTCTTACTTCCCTATGCGGAAATGAATCCCTTAAGTACCACATAGGCAAACTTTCCTCTCAATTTCTGCGTTTCCTATGGGCCATTCAGATGAATGAGTGCTGCCATTGAATTCCTTGTTGGATAAGCTTTTGAATGAGCCCTCACTCATTGAGTTTACCCGTGATCAACCCAAAAGGTAGCATTGTCAATATGCTTATTAATATGATTCAAAGCAGTTTGCAGGATAATATGAGAATAACTTGATGAGAATGATGTGCATGAAATAATAATGAAGCAAAACAATTATTTTCAATCAGAATAAACCATTCTTTATTTTGAAATTATAATGAAAATGTCACTACGTCCTGGTTGACTCAATATGCTTATCAATATGATCCAAAGCAGCTCGCAGATTACCATATGCCTCATTCGTCAGAAAAAAATGAGCCAGCTTTGCGACCCTTCCCAGGATCACGACGGAGAAAAA